>CM076575.1:46176422-46499826 GCA_034641835.2 Pinus albicaulis | reverse complement strand
AAACTAGTGAGACCTTTCTCACTGTGGTAGCATGAAACAGTGGTAGATTTTTCACTGTGGTAGTTCCAAATTGTAGTGTGATACTTATCATGTGATTGATTATACTGAGACTGTAGTTGACCTGTGATTATAACACTGAAGATATTCACTGTGATACGGATTATACTGATATCTTTATGTCACACCGAGCCTTAACTGTAAATACACCTTTATAACTCATTCTCCTCACTGCTGTGGTATTGAAATAATATTATAAGAGTAGTACTGAATTGAGGTGGAGGTAATTTCAACACTGTGATGTCATTGAGACTGAGATGTTATGGAGATCCTTCTTTTCATAGTGACAGAGATTGACCTTTCTTGTGAACTTGCACCTAGCTTAATTATTGGACTGTCTTACTATGATTTGAGCCCTTTTCACATAGGTCTTTTTAGAATGTTTCCAGTCCTTTCAAACTGCCTTTGATCATAACCATAGCTCTGAAACCATGTTGAGAATTTGTAGAGCTTGTGTGTAATACAAAATTCTCTTCTTAATAACTACTTGTGAGCTTGCTTATGTGTTCTTCTTTCACTTAGTTACCCCATCATCAAGTTAGTTATCAAAGTACTTAGTCAAAATGTTGAAATAGAGTTATTTACACTCGTAACTGAATATCTTATAATGTAGTCTGATTTACCTTCCTCACTTACAACTCCTTTAAGATCAGCATGTCTTATTACAATGTTGTCTTGACGTTGGCAAATTCCTTCAATAGATATATCTGCACTGTATACTTTTGCATCTATCCGCAGTCCAGCTCCTGTAGCTTCCACAGATTATATTCCTGTACCTTTCAATTTACATCAGACTTCCATTTTAGATCTGCATGCCTCAGATCTGCATTTGGTTACCCTTCTTTCCATGATGTTTGCTTCAAAATTTACCTTGATATATCCGCACTGACTCAGACCCAAAATCCGCAAATCTGTTCTTCTCTTTTAATGCTGTATACTTTACCGTAATACTTGCTCCTTTTTCCACACTGTATTAACCTGAGTGTAATCTGCAAAACTTGTTCCTTTTGCACGTTATATAATCTCAGTATCATCTGCAGATATGTTCTCTTAACCACAACATATGTAGGATATATATAGTAGTTCTAGCCAAGTAATTAAGTCGACCTTATAGCCATTAAGTAGGCCGACTTTAACACTTGTTTGTAGGCCGACTTCATAGGCATATCTTCAACGTTTGTAGGCCATTCTTCTGCAACGTCCTGGATGATATTCTTCACACCTTTTACATGACTCTTAATTACACTAATGTACCTAATAGACATCAAGAAGAAGTCTATAGACCTATACTAAGAATATTGCTCATGAAACCCGTGAAGCAAGTAAACCAAAAATTCATTTTATTATTATTGACTTCATCTTTACATAAGAACATAATTACATAGTCATAATGAAGACCTACCTAGTTACACTCTTCAACACTTATGAGTGAAATTTGTAACTGAATATGCGTGGAGTTACAAAGGATTTTATGATGAGAGGGACATAATTTTTAGCCTTTTGGGTTACTTTGAAAATGTTTACATCACGTTTAGGTCTTGTGGGTGCTTCATGAGATGTGCGGTGCATAGTGAATGGTTGGCCCATGCTCTTCCATGATGGATTTGGACATTGGAGGTGGTTTATCGTTTGCTGCTAGACCTTGTTTGGATGTTTGAAAGACATTCTTCCTCGAAGTGTTGGATTAATATGGAGCTTGGTGACTTCATGTTGTTGATGCATGAAGGGAGTTTGTGTGCGTGGAGTAGAGTTGGGTATTTCACCATGACAAAAACATCTCGAAATCAGCATGAGCACATAAAATCCCTCGACATGTGAACTCTTGGGTCGAGGGAGTGGATATGTAGGTGTGGGAGTCCTTAAGGTGACACATTACCTTGGATACGCATTGTCCTTAAGGAGACACATGATCTAGGAGATGCATTTTAGCTTAGGAGATGCATTTTAGATGGTTTGATACTCTCATACAACCTTTATCAAGTTACATGCACCCTCATTAGAAAAAACAAGCGAATTTTTCTTGCCATGACTATCTTTCTTTTTCATTGTTGACTTAAGAAAGTATTTTAGCTAAGAAACTAGTTTCAAGGTTATGGCATAACTTGTCATATAAATTAAACAGAAGTTATATCCAAAATGTTAACTTGTAAACTACTTAGCTAATTTTAGGCTTTCCATTTAAAATCTACTTCAGTTTGAACTTTGAACGAGTTGTTCCATATACTTGAATATTAAGAGGTTTTGGTGTAAGGATTAATAATTAGCCTGTAAGGCCTCTCAGTTATTCATTTATTTTATCTGAATATAACATTTACTATTAAATTAGAACCACTCGGCACAAATACGTCATAGATCAAGATCATAGCAAGGACACTGAATTCTTTCAGTTTTCTTGGTTCTTATTCCTTTGGTGTATCTTTGCACCTTTAGGGGAAATTGCTAGTTTAAAGTCTAATTCTTTAAAGGGTGCTAGCTCAATGGAAGAGCACCTGCTTTACAAGCAGGAGGTTGGTGGTTCGATTCCATCATGCTCTGATATTCATATATAGGGAATGACGAAGATCATTTTTTGGTGACGGATGCTCTTTTGACCATCACCAATGAGCTTATGGTGATTTTTTTCGACCCTCACCAAAATATGAAATGGTGACGGTCAACGAATGCCACCATATATACACATCAATAGTGATGACCATTAAAAGTCCATCACCATAAATCGTTGTTGTTGATATGAAATGGTGAGGGTCACTGTTTGTCATTATAGTCATTATTCGTGACGGACTTTGATATCACCAATGAGTTTATGGTGACGGTCAATGAACGTCGCCATATATATGCACCAATAGTGACAGCCATGAAAGTTCCATCACAAAAAATCGTTGGTGTTCATATGAAATGGTGACGGTCACTATCCGTCATTATAATCAATATTCGTGACAGACCTTGAATGTCACCACAACACATTCGGCGACGCCACCTTTGGTGACGTTCAGTTTTTTAGTGACGGAGGCTATTGTCCGTCACCATTGCTCATATGAAATGGTGATGGTCACTATCCGTCACTATAAATCATTATTGGTGACGGACCTTGAATGTCACCACAACACCTATACTTTCGGCGACGCCACCTTTGGTGACGTTCAATTTTTTGGTGACGGAGGCTATTGTCCATCACCAATGCTCATATGAAATGGTGACGGTCACTATTTGTCACTATAAATCATTATTGGTGACGGACCTTGAATGTCACCACAACACCTATACTTTCGGTGACGCCACCTTTGGTGACGTTCAGTTTTTGGTGACGAAGGCTCTTTTGACCCTCACCAATGAGCTTATGGTGACCATTTTCGCCCCTCACCAATGTGCTTTTTTCTTGTAGTGCTAGTCTTGTCTTTAAGCCTTCAAGAGATAGTTTCCTTTGAAAAATTATCATCTTTTGAAGTCTTATGATGATAATTACCCTTTGAGTTAATCTTCATTGTTGTTTCACTATTAATCCTAAAGTACTTGTTGTTAACTAAGAGAAAGACTGCTTAAAAACTCCATTTTCCATCATTTCAATTCTCCCTTTTCACCCTTTTTCCCCTTTCACAAATCCTTCTAAAACCTTCCATTTTAACCCCTAAATCATCAAAATCCTCTTTAAACCTTATGTCCCCCTTTCATTTGGCTTTAAAAAAAAAACCCCTTATCCAACCTACCAGAACCCTATTTGGCCTTAAAAATCCTTGTTTTTTGGCCTAAAAAACACCCTTTTGCACTATAAGTTATTTAGCCCTAATGGGCTTATGGCTTTTAAACCCTTACCCTCATATGTCCGAAACCCCACAATCAGGCGCTTAAACGCATGACCCTTCGTGCCAAAACCCCTATTTCCCTTCTATTTCTCCATTTCTGACATTAGAATTCTAAGCAGATCTGGACCGTTGATCTCTACAGATAAACGACCATCGGGCCCCCATCCTTCTGCCCATTATCCCACCTTCCCTCTTCCCCTTTCAATATATCCGCTCCATCTCTAAATCTCAACCGTCCATTCAGGTGATCCTACGATCAGGACTTAACCCGATAAACCCTGCTTTCCATGTCACCCGTCTGCTACGCAAAAAAATCTATGTCACCGTAGACCCCACTACCATCTCTGCCAGTGCATCATTCAGCCCATTGCACGTAATCTGCACCATTGGATCTGCAGCCCATCATCCGATGGCCAGCAATTAATATAGCGTAATTTTTGGTCTTGTTTCACAGTGCGCTACTTTCGCACGATATAAGTGGTTTTCATTTTCCATGTGTCGAGCGATGAATGGAATCATGTTCCAAAAGTTAATACCACCTCCCCCCCAAATGATGCGCGGAAACCGCTGTTGGTTTTCCAAAAACCACCATTCCTCAATTCGCGCCATATTTTAAATTTTAAACCCTGGTTCTGTGTTTTACCATAGAAACCCATCCTCCGCTGCAAATTCCTCCATCCTCACTGCTCCAAAACGCTTCCACAAACCTTCCAAAGCAGTTTAAACCAATAAATCGCAGGATTTAAACAACGTTGTGTTTTTTTATGTAGGTTTAATGAAGATTAAGGTTAAAACCCTCCCACAGATGATTACAGTGTTATGGGCCGAGGATGACGATCCTCATGGTCCCTGATACAATTTCAAAGGGTTTGTGAGTTCTAATTACACATTTTCAGGGAATCGATATGTCATGATTATCAGTTTCCTGAACAAAAATTCCAACAAACCCTTCGCGCACCTGCAAACAGTGAAACACAATCAGCATCAATTAATGAAAGAGTATCAGTGTCAAAGATGAAGATCAGAGTATAATTGAAGGATTAAAGATGTTAATTAAATCTTAAAGGATCAAGGCATGAACTCTGGAATCAAAGGCCTAATCCACAAATCAGATCCAAGAGACCTCGAATGCCACATCATAGGGGCTAATTGAATCCCCAGCTACCAAAATTGCCACCTGCAGCCTCTCTGCCTCAAAGGAATATCCAGATCAAATCTTAGTCAGTAACATTAAGACTAAAGGCAGGTGACAGTTATTACAAAAAAAAGAACATATTTTAAACTATCAGTAAATTTATTGTAGAAGATAAAAAGAGCCCTAAAGTCAATATTTTCACCCACTAAGGCTAAAATGTAGAAAGAAAAATAAATGAAATAGAGTTGTAATTCAATGCATTCCTGCCTTAGGCCTTGTATGGTTTTCAAGGCTAGGAGTTGCATTTAGTATAGAATTAATGATACTCAACCCTAGAACTCTTCCACCTCCTCATTTCTTCTATAAGTAATTTTGAAGAAGATGAGAAGTTTGTTGGTTGGTCACTAGTTGTAACAGTGGAACTCTCTGAAATAATACATATTTTGTTGAAGTTGAAGAAGAAATTGAGGTCTTAGACCCTGGATTATGTTTTGACATTCTTGTTCTTGAGAAGGCTCTATCATTGGATCCCTAAGCTTGGTTATTGGTGATGTATTCTAAATTGTCTATTGTTTTTCCTGTTTTCATTATGTTTCATAAATTCTTCCTATAGTAGGATGAAAATTTTAGGCTAAGAAATGACTCCTAGAAGCACCTTAGACCTTTTTATCCTTCATTGTTTTATGTTTTCTTCTGCTGAGGTATTTTAGAGTTTTTAATCTTTCTCTTTAGTCCTCATGTTTTTTTATTTATCTAATAGTTCAAATAGTTGGTTCCAACATGATTTATGGTTTTCCCTGCTTGTCTGCTGCCACTTGAAAACTATTTTTGAAGTCTCCCTTTGAAGTACCATTGTTTATAGTTAGCCAAGGAGGTCTATTTCGATCATACCCTTTTGCCTTGCTTGAATAAATTATTTTAAAGGTATTTATAGTTGTGATCATAGATGTGTTAGGTGTTCCCTCTTCAATGACTATAATTATCAGTGAATCTTTTATGTTTTCTAATTCCTTTGAAATAAAGTCTTTGAGGAAATAGGGTGTTCCTCGAATCTTAGATTTCATTTTAAAAGTTGTCTTGAAATCATTATTTTCTTAAAGTGTGGTTTGTAAAATTCATGGTTAGCCCTGTCTATCAAATGCCTCTTTATGTTAAATTTATGTTTTTAAGTTCCCTTTGTTGAGAATTCAAGCTCTGTTTCAAATCATTGATGTCCATCTCATTCAAAAAAATAAAGGATCATATGGAAAAGTTAGATTTTCCCTTTGATATCCCATATCCATTGATGAGTCTATCATAAACATCTTCTTGACTCCATTGCCCAATGAATCTGATACTTCTTCTTTCCATCTATTTCATGTTCTACTGTGCCAATTCAACCAAACAAACAAACCAAACAAGCACCTGCACTTAATAACTAGTCTAAAGTCAATACTTAAAAGCAAACAAGACATATCTTTGCAAACAAATTTGAGAGATCCCTCTCTGAGAACAAGAGGACTAGATCCTGGAACTCTAAAGATTGGTTCTGATGTTTCCTTGTCTTTTGGTTAGCCAATCTATCAAAACATAGGACCCCAATAGTCACCATCTACTTTGACATCTCCCATGCCAAAGATGCAAGTTGGAAGGATGCTATCCTTCCCCTGCTACTTCTGCCACAACGCAGAATCTGAAGTGGAAGTGGGTGTTGACGATGTTGAGAGAATACTTCCTCTCTCTCAGGGCCCATCTTCAAACTCCCAACGCTGTATCAAGCCTCCCAAGGTCAGGTTCCCACTCCTCTTAAATCACCGAGTGGTGCCTCATGAGTGGTGCCTCAATTGGTGAAGCATCCATCCTCCTCTGTTGATCCAGTGGTCTCCCCAACAAAATGTCTCCATGCAATGAGACATCATCATCAAAAGGTGATTGCATATATGAATGAATAAATCTGTCCATGCTTCCATTGTGCAATCCAATCACCTTCTTAGGTGCATCAACCTCCAAAAATGAATAGGGGTGTGCACTCCACATCTCATGATGTTGGGTCTTCTCCCTATCTCCCCCTTATGTCTCCATGGCTTCACACCTCCTCAACAATGGCACAGATAGAACATGAGTTGTGCCTTGATCTCCACACATGAGATCATGGGGACTTCCTTGCAAAGATGCAAGCATCCCTCTATTTGGAGCAAGAGCTCCTCCTTCCTCTACATGAGGTGCTAGATCAACTCCAGATCTAACAGCACTGTTTCCCTCAATCTCTGCAACATGAATGGGAAATCCTCCAATGATTGGATCCCTTTTTGAAAAAGAGATCCCCATGCTCCTTTGCTCAAATGTGTGAGATGAAAACCTTTCTTTCGGAAAAGTATGGTGCAATTTTTCATGCAAGGGTTTTACTTGATTTTTCTTGTTTACTTCCACCATGTGTGTCTCATGAATCTTTTTATAAAATATTTTCACTAATGCCTTAGTGAAATTTTCATAAGATGAAATATTTACATTTCTCAAAGAAAAAGATTCAAAAATCCACCAAGAAAAAGCCTTACCTCTCAAATGCAGTGCTGCAACTTTGATGGCTTCATCCTCCAGCATTTGGTGGTTCTGAAAGAAGGTATCTAACTCCTCCACCTGAGCTTTGGCTGAACATGTAGGTGAACCTTCAAAGGTAGATAGATGAAATCTATCCTGCTGCTCTCTTCCATTCACCTTCATCTTGAAAAACTCTGAAAAACTGAGATGATCTCGGAATTTATGAGTTTGAAACTCATATTCTTTCAAGAAATCACTAAGGGTTTCTTCTCTTTCCATCTCTTTTCCGACAATCCTGGGCATGTGACTGTGATGTACAATATGGTGTGTAGCTGCTTGCTCACACTCCTCATGTGAAAATCTAGAGTTTACTTTTGATACAAAGCCTCTTGGATATTCTTCACACATCTCCCTCCAGATCTCCTTGAACTCTTCATGAATCATATGTACAGATTTAGGAAGAATCTTGGTAGGCTTATCCCCTTTTCTCCTCCAAAATATGGAGTCTTTTTCCTGCTTATTTCGTTGTCTCCTTGATGAGAATAGGAAGTGCAAGGTTCTTCCTCTTAATTATGATTATCCTCCTTGGGGAGGTTATTCATGGATGTAAAATATGATGAGATAAATCCCATCCTATTCAATATTTTGATATTCTTTGGCTTAGAATCACAGGCTGAGCCAAGAAAGAAGCTTTGATACCACTGTAATATTCCAAATCTGGAACAGCTAGAATGGCATGACTGGAAAATGCATTTTCCAGTAATGGCTTCTACAGGAATTGAAACCATGACTTGGATCCCTTAGATCAATGTATCTAAGGCCTAAATCCAAGACATGGATCCAAATGAATCCTTCTAGGGTGGTTAGACATATCTCCCACTACTAGATGTCCTCTAAAAGTGCCCGATGAGGGATTGCAACAAATGTAAGCACATGCAATGGAATGAAAGCATTATTTTATAGCTGTGAACACATGAAGAGACATATAGCCAACAAATATATGATATAGCAGCAAATGGATACAATATGTGGAGGAATCAATCACTCCAACTAGGAAATGAAAGCCTCAACAAGACAATAAATCAATACTGCTATGAAGAATGTTAGATGGCCAAAATAACGCAGTTTATTGGAGACACTACAACAAAATATAAGAAAACGGGATGATATGACAATATCAGCTCAAATAAATGAGGGGGATCAAGCTCTCAACCCATAAAAACACTAATACAACAATAATACACAATCCTTGGAAGGATTGGCTACAATATACATGTAAATGGAAAATCTGCAGAAATGCTGGAGTTGCTGGGTAGCAGCTGCAACACAGAAAATAAATGGAGATGGTTGAAGATGATGTGAAAGCTGAAATAAACCTCCTCCAACAAATCTCTCAAGTGATAGGCTGATCCTATCCCTGAAGATCTCTTCCTCCAAGATGATGGTGCAACCCCTCACTGCAAGTGTGCACTGAAATAACATAGTATGGAGAATGGACTGAGTTGTCTATGATGGGAGATGCTTTGCCTTGATGCCAAGATATTCAATCAGCTTTGAAACATTCCTTCTAACCTTTCTGAGGAATAGAGACTCCCTCCTCTGAAATATGAGATAAGGAATGGCGTTGTGGAACACCTCCACTGCAACACCCAGCAACACTACGTTATACTTCAGTAGAAATAACACATTGAATGAATAAGTGGCTTTGGCATTGAGCCAAGATGTGGATAAAATGAAGTGCAATCCTTCAAGAGGCCTCTCAAGAAGGAGAAGAAATCCTAAACAGGAATCCCTCATGCTAGGCAGCACTGCAACTTGGTTGAACAGCCGGAGAATGAAAATAGTCTTCAGACCAAAATCAATATGCTCAAATATGTCTCACTATCGCTGCCTCTTCCTCCTTTTACACAAGTGAATGCCTCTTTGCCCTGGATCCCATACATTAGTGTTTCTTCCACAACGAATATTCCTCCCTCTCAAACTGCACTATCTTCTCATGCAAGCTACAACTCTTAGGTAGCGCTGTTGACTTGGTCAAAATTGACCTTGTCCTCATGCATTTGCCCCTTTTCACACTAGAAGGTGAAAAATTAAGCTACTCCATTGATACTTTTCACACTATGAAGGATCTTATTCCTACACATGGGCCTTTTACCCATTTTATTCACCTCCTAGATGAAATAAGAAAAAATTAATATTCCAATTTGCTGCTTGCAAATTTTGGAATATTACAGAAGGAATAAAAAAACACTTCAAGTGTGAAAGGAGACCCTCTTTTCAGCTCAATAAAACACCTCCATGTGTGAACAGGGATAATATTAATTTGATTCAATCTACTTTGACCAAGTCAACAACGCAGATGTGGAGGAGCAGGGATTAAGGAAGGAATAACGTAGTTTTGGAGGGAGATGAATCTATTGATGGAAATAACCTAATTGGGTGGGGCCAAGGGCAAGGAAACTCAAATTTTATTTAAGGAAGAGGATGGAAGCCATTGTTCCTCATGTTTTAGATTATTATTTTGTTCTGCTCAGACTTTTTCTTCCTCTGGCTGTTTAGCAGGGTTGCTGTGTTGTTTAGCACTAGGTGTTCTCGAGCGGGAATCCCACCTCTTTCCTTGAGGAGCCTCTTGGGGGAGTTTTGCATGAATTTCCACATCAGGTTTTTAGGCCAAGCTTTATCTTACTTCATCAGCGTAGTTTCTATAGGATATTGTGCTGTGTTGCAGGGTGTAGCAGTGGAGGGGATTGGAATCCCACTTTCTGAGCTAGTTTCTCATAGGAGGGAGGTTTCTTTCCATTGGGAGATCTTTTTGGAGAGATCTTGAGGTCATTTCAGATCTGTGGTATCAGACCACACATTTCCCAACATTCCCACCACTTTTCCAGCTAGGGAATGCATTATTTTTGGAGGCAATTTCAGCGGATGGTCTAGTGGCTCCGTTGCAGTGTTTCCTTGTGATTGAAAGGTTCATCCTTTCATGGGAGGAAGCCTTTGATGGATCTACATCAGATATGATATCTTTCAGCCTTATTCACTCTTATTCTTTAGTGTTGTAGTGATTATTCAGTAATTTTCTGAAGATCACATTTGTATTCAGAGTGTATGACAAGAAACCCTTTCCAGGTTTCCTTGTAATTTTAATAAGAAGACTAGATCTCAGTTTTTGAGCATGATTGTATAATATATGAGCAGGTCTATTTGTTCTCCTAATTTCTGAGTGAAACCCTCATAAGACTGTGCTGTCTTTTTTTTGCATAATTTTTGAGTAGCAGTGTTCTCGGGTTTTAGTGATTTTCAGATACACTAGGTGTGGGAGGTCTATTTACCTCACCTCTTTTGTTTCTAACCTCCTATTATATTTAGATGATAGATGGATATATGTAATGGATCCAAGTGATGATTTACATTTTTATGGCTTATATTTCTGGAAATAAATTTTTCTGTGAATGCATTACTGAGCAGTCCATTTTTGGAATATTTTAAGATATTCCCAATACTGCTTATTTTCCCTATTTTGGGTTATTACAAGAAGTCAATGAGGAAAACACAGAAATTTATGAAGAGGCAGAGGGTATGGGAAGTGTTGGAGGAAAAAATGATGAAACACAAGGCAGTGAGCATAATGAACAAACATATCACAGTGGAGATGATGGAGACAGTAGGGAAGAGCAGCAAGATGAAGAAGGTAGTCAGCAAAGTTCATAAGACAACCAAGGAAATATTCATGACAGTCATGATATCTGTCATGACTGTCATGACACTAATCAGTTTCTAGATAGCCAAGAAACTCAAATGATAGTGCAGGAAATGACCAAGGAGATAACCTCCGTAAAGAACAAAGCCAAGATGAGGCTAATGGCAGTGATGAGGGTCAAAGAAATGATGGAAACATGGTAAAAAATACCATCATCACCCCTCACATATGCACATACTACAGAAGAAAAAGATATGTGTTTGTTGCCTCAAAAAGGCAAAGGGCCATCTCTCCTCAAGCTATCAAAACAGTGGACAAGGGAAAGGAAAAGGTGTTAAATATTGAGCAGCACGTAAAGGTGAGGAGGAGTAAAAGAATAAAGAAAAATACTCAAGGGCCTGAGTTCATTGACTTAGACAGTGATAATAAGGATGAGGAGATGACCACTAAAATGCTACTCCTAGACAAAAATGAAAAAATTAGGGAGTGGG
The DNA here is from genome assembly GCA_034641835.2 of Pinus albicaulis. NCBI lineage: Eukaryota > Viridiplantae > Streptophyta > Pinopsida > Pinales > Pinaceae > Pinus > Pinus albicaulis. Next base: position 46,488,129 of record CM076575.1, on the reverse strand, counting down.
AGAAGGATTTTGAAATATCACAGTGCATCATTCAGAACTACAAGAGTGAGCATAAGTACTTCAATAGGATCAAGAGAGGCCTTGCTCTCCAAAATAAAATGACCAAGCATTACGCAAAGAAGAGCAGGTTTTCTTGTGCCAAACTCAAGGACGCTCTCCTTAAGGTAAAAAGCCTAAAAATGGAAAATGAGCATAACAGCTTTGGAATTTTTGCTGAGGCTTCTCATAAATTATCTAAAAACATTTGAGGGTCTCCACCAATTTTGAAGGAATTTGGAGAAGATTTTGTTTTTTGAGAAATTTTGGCCTCATTTGTGCTGCGCCACCGGCGCTCCATAAACATCTGGAGCATATTTAGGAGGAAAAATTGACATTTTTGGATTTTTCATGACCTTCATAGCATCGACACAAAATTTTAGAAGATTTAGAGCAATTTTGACCCCTCAAAAGGTCAAAAAACACCTCACAAATCACCTTTCTACCCCTGTTTTAGGCCTGGCGCTGCACAAATGACAGTCTAAGGATTTTGGAATTTTTGATAGGATTATAGGAGCTATATCAGAAAAACACAAGAATTTTTGTAAATTATACTCTTCAGGCTTTCCAACGAGCCATCACGGAGCCAAATCTGACATTGGGAAGTGGTCCAAAATGTGGTTGCAAAACAACCTATTTTTTGCAAAAGTAGCACTCCGCAAACAAACTATCTTTTTGCCAAAAAGTCAACAAAAGACACAAATTTATGGCAAAATAGTTTTTTAATATTTTCTTGGGAAAATCACTCCAGATTTGATTAAGGATTTATGTTATGATATTTTTCATTTATTAGCTTATCTTTTATGTGTCTTGGGACTTGCATGGTCATTAAGCACATAAATGGCATTTATGACAGAATTAGGGTTTCTAGAATCCTCTTATGGTTTCCACCTCCTCACTTGCCCCATAAATAGAACATGAGGCTCTTATGTATTGGGTTGGATTTTGATGACTGATTCTGAAGTAATACATAGTCCCTTGGAATTTGAAAAGAACTTGATGTCTTGGAGTTTATGAATGCCCTGGTTTGTTTGTTGATGGAGGAGGATTGGTTGCAGGATCCATGAGTCTGGTTTATGGTGAAGTGTTTCTTTTTGTTTTTTTTTTTATAGTTTATCATTGTATTTCCATATTTCTATGTTATAGTAGGATAAATAATTTAGACTAAGAAATGGTTTCTAATGGCACCTTAGGTCTGTTTGTTCTTCACTGCCTTAATGTTTTCTTCTACTAGGACAGGTTAGAGAATCCTTCTTTGCTCTCTAAGGATATTCTAAGCTTCTTTATTTCTTGAATGGTTTAAAACAGATGGTATCCAGCATGATTTATGGCTAGCCCTAATTCTTTTTTCCACTAAGAACACAGTTCTTGAAGTCATCTATTTAAAGCATCATTACTTAGGTTTGTCAAAGAAGTTTATTTCAATCCTACTCTTTTCTTTTACTTAACTAATTGTTTTAAAGGACCTTCATAGCTATAATATTGGAAGTTCAGAGTTTCTCTCCTTCTTTGATTATATTTATTTTTGCATATTAAATGTTTTCTATATTTGATGATGAAATCACTGAAAGTTAAATAAATTTCTCGCCTTTCTGTATTTCATTTGAATGTTTGTCTTGGATAATTATCTACTTTAAGTCTGAATCAAAGAGTTTAGGATTTTCTCTGCCTTAGATTTTCTCTCTATGCTTATGATTCTTCCAAATCCATTTGTTTAAGTATATTATAGAGAATTATTTACTACTCTTTGTCAAACTTTGTTTCTCAAAATTAATGTCCATCTCATGATCCTTCAAACCCCAAAGATCCACCAACCAAACTAGATTTTCCCTACAATACTCCCGAATTCGTTAATGAACCTATCATGACCTTGTTAGATTCCATTTCCCAATGAATTGAATTTTTCCTTGTTTCTATATAGTCTATCAAAGCATCATACCCAACCAAAAAACAATCAACAAACCCTATATTTCATAACTAGCCTAAAGTCAACCTAATCAGCAAATAAGTTCACACCTAATAGAGAGATCCCTCTCTGAATCCAGGAAGGATAGGTCCTTGGATTCCAAAGGCTGGTTTGATTTTTCCTCTGTCCATTTGTATCTCAATAAATCTAGCAAATTATGGGGAGCTAACATAATGGCGATCACAGTGGGACCTTCTGAGTCAGTGACAATCTAAGTATCCCTTAGGACTTTAGAAACATTTGATTAAATCATAAGATAACTTAACTAATATCCAAGAGTAGATTCTCTTTGTTTCAATATCTTAGCAAAGTGATGATTCATCCATAGGACAGTTATACAAACCTTAGGGCTATGTAAGCAACTCAGAAAAACCACAAAACATCCCTAGATTGGTTTTTGTCAGTTAATGGTGGTGGACCATAACCATACATCCTTAAAACAAAAACAAAAATATCCACCCAATGACTCCACTAGCCCCAGTAGGCCTATTGCTTCACTACTCCTATTGAATTCCTTAGGTTTGTGTCAAATCAGACTTAAGAAGTTTAAAAGCCTAGTCCCATGTTGTGTGAGTTTACCAAGCACTAAGAGAGGTCAGCCTTCCGAAAATAGTCCTAAAATTTTATCCTCTCTACACTTTGAGTTTGAAATCTGGCTTCTCAAATGATCCATACCATATCTCATTCGAAACCAAGCCCTCCCACAATAGTTGATGGCCCAGAAAATATTTTGTGGCAAACTTCTAAATCTGAACATTCAACCATTCTGAGGAGTTTTCATAGACTCTCCTGGGAATGAATTAAGCAATCCCAATCATGGTGATGGTGGACAACAGAGTTGAAATCATCCACCTGGTGACTCCACAACCCTCAATAGATCTGAAGACTCCACTATTAGAATACTCTATACTTATTATAAAGATGCAATGACCCGTTTTTAGACTGATTGAACAAAATGTCAAGGTTGGTGGCAGTCCTTCTATATAATGAAATTTCAAAATAGTTATCAAAAATTTAACTTGATGATGATTTCTTAAAAGATGTCTTTCTCATTTTGAGGTCAAACAAATTTAATCCTGAAGTTAAGAAATTTTTTCTAAAGATACTGGTTGAAAAATATGAAACAAACATTGAGCTTTTGTATTCTCAAATTCAGTCATACACTTTCCAAGACCCAAAAAGAATTTTTGGAAGGTCTCTTTTCCCCTAAGCAAGAAAAAAATGTATTACCCTTTGAATTGCAGGCAAAAGATGATTGTGATTTCAATGACCAAATTGAAGATGAGGTTTTCAAAGCTAATGTTTGGGATGTAGATAACCAACTAGTCATGAAAGGCCTAAGAGAAGAAATTTTACATCATGTTTTTGTTGATTCTGTAGTAGATTACATGGAGGTCCTGATTGGCTCAAGTTCCCAGGCATGGATTCTTTATCCCAATAAAATACATCAGAATTTTCCACTACCTATGATAGCCTTAGCTATGAAGATACATAATCAAGGTATACTATTTTTCCCTCTGACAAGTAGTCAAGTTGTCTACCTATTTTTGTTGCTTCTCAACTGGCTGCACTGGCACTATTGCATCACCTAGAACAGTGGAAATTTCCAAGTTAGATTAGAGTAGATAGGTATACAAATAAGCTCATCCATCTGATCATTTTTCAAAATATTAGTTTTTAGCCTTATTCATTGTATATAATACTACTTGAGAAAAAAGAAGAAAGGAAATAAAAAAACAAAGAAAATATGGAAAAAGAGGGCAGATTTGAAAATAGGTACAACCCCATACCCAAAAAGAGTACTACTAAAAGTGTGCAAGCCTAAATGCCACTGTTTGTTCCAAAAAAGTCTTGTTTAGTCATCTAACCTAATCATGGCTGAACATGTTTTCAATTGATTGTTGATAAGTTAGTGGAAAAATAGTAGGTCAAAATTTTCAAGCTTGACTTGTCAAAAGATAAATTAGGGAAGAAAGATACTGGTTCCACATGCTTAAAACAGAACCAAAGAGGAAAACAGGGATGAATAGTAAAAAATATATCTTAGCCCTAATTTTTCTAGTTTCATTTTGTAAAAAAATAACATTTGTGTGCAACTTGTTTTCATGCCACAAACCCATGGTAAGTCAAATTGCCTAATCCTAATTTAGCCATGTTTTCAATTTTATGTTTATAGCTTAGTGAATAAATCCTGTCAAACTATTTAACCTTGATAGTTGAATAGCATAGGTAGAGAATAAAAGGAGTTCATCAACATAAACTGAGCTCCACGAAGAGATAAGGTAGAATTAGATAGTTTATTTTTCTTTCAAAAAACAAGAAGATGTCAAGGTTTCTAATCCAAATGCACCTAAAAGAAGAAAAAATGTTAGGCAAGTAGGTTGGGAAGGTAAAGATGGGTTTGTGTTTACCATGTTTTCAGAACACTGAGACCATAGCTTCAAAACAAACATCAACAAATGAAAGAGGAAAAATCTACTGAATGTATGAGGCACTAGTCTCCATAAAGCCAAAAATATGAGGTTCTGCACACCTCCTGGAAAGGAGCTGCCCTCCCCAAGTGGAGCCATTGTTAGTCATTAGTAATTTTTTCCCTTGATGATGACTAAATGACTATCCCAATATTTCTAGAAACAAGGTTCATAAAAATTGTGAGTTCTAGAAATCTCACTTCCTTCATTATCCTCAAGATAATTTTTCACTATCTCATCACTCCATAATGTCTAGCTTTGCTTACCAGTCCCAAAAAACCCATTAGATGCTTGTATCACCCATTCTGTACATATGTATTCACCTTTGGCCCAAATACTCTCTTTTCTTTTGCCTAAAAATTCCCCACTACCACCTAATCCTACCAATAAAACGACTTTGTTATGCCTCCCATGATACTCTCAAACGCTGATGGTCTCAAATTGTCTCTGTAGACCCTTTGGATAGTCAAGAACGTTGGATTTTAGATCTTCAATACACCAAGCTTATCATGGATCCTATATTATACTTGGTGATCCCTAATTCTAAGTCTCATTATAAAATCCAAGTCCAAGGAAGCACCCATTAGGTCACCTAAGGCCTCACTAAGTCATAGGATGGATTTGGTGCCCTACAAACTATGTCTTCTTATGTGAAGAGATTGTATTCAAAGAGGAATAAGGTCAAGAATATTGGTCCAAGACTGATCAACAACCATTCAAGAAAATCCTCCTTGGTTTAGAGCATAAATAATACAAGGGGAAACTACCCTTGTTCACATTTTTGTAGGAAATGATCAAGGTTTCCATCAACAATAATGTAATATCCCAAAATCGAGACTGCTAGCAAGGCATGCCTAAAAAATGCATTTTTCATAAATGTATGCTACAGGATTGGAAACCAGCACTTGGATCCCTTAGATCTGGAAATCTAAGACCTGAATCCAATAGGGTTTTAAAAACAAATCCTCCTAGGTGGGTTAAACATATCTCCCCACACCTAGTGCAGCTAGAAAATGCCCAAAGAAGGGACCGCAACAATACAAGAACAACACTGCTGGAAAATAATGCAGTTCAGCCCAATATTTGTAGGAGGTCAATATGGAGGCTCACATATCATATTTATAATAGAAAATCAGATTTTTATTACATCCCATATAATGTACAAGAGAAAGTAGAAGACTTTACAGGAATAAACACTTAGAAATGAGGTGCTACAGCCACAAGAAATGTCTGCATAACTTGACAACGTTATTTTAATGGGGCTGAAGCAGCAGTATATTATAACTCAGATCTAGAGTATATTTGTATATAAAAATATGGATCTAATTTAGATTTGTATACAATAAAAGCTCAACTACACATTCCCCTTGGGGTTTTGAGCAAAACATGAGAGTACAAGAGAAAATCTAAGATCTAGAGTTGCAGATCTGCAGTAATATTTAGAAATTTATGAATCATATATTAAGACAGAAGATCAGATATGAAACAAAAATGGATTGGATGGCTAATCCATGGATCACCATAGTGAGAGGAAGAATCCTATCACCAGAGATCTCTCCTCCAAAATGCAGACAAAACACCTTGTAACTACAAACTTGAAAATAATGAAGTTTTGGAGGGGAAACTGCACTCTAAGCTCTAAGAATGATTCGTCCTGATGCCAAGGTCTATATATGTAGCTCCAATGATCTAGGACACTCTTTCCAATGGGATAGAAGACTTTCCCAGTGAAAATAAGGGATATATGTGCATAGATCTGAAGAGATCTATATCCCACTTGCTGCAACTCACAAGGACTACCCAACCCTCAACAAAATAAACACTGTAGGTATAAGGTGAAGCTTGGCCCAAGCCTGATAGTGGTCAAGACAAGCAAAAATCCTCCAAGAGTTGCTCTAGGAAGGAGGTGGCATTCCCACTCAGGAACACCCAATGCTAAACAACATTATTCTCAGCTAAACAACTAGAAAATGATAAATGTTTGAACAGGAAAATTCTTCTGAAATAATATCTTCAACAACCCCTCTCATGCTGATCTCCTCTTCCTTTTATAAGATAGGAGTCTTGTCAAACCCTAAACCACTTCATCAATTTAGCTCCTATCACATGTAGAGCCGCCATCTAGAACCGCGTTGTACCTCAAGGAGGTTCAATACATCTAGACTGTGCTGTAGATATGGTCATGGTTGACTTGGTCAAGTGATCAAACTATTTCACACTCAAGTGTGTTTTATAAAATGGCCCAGATTTAGCCTTGTTTACATTGGGCTTTGATTTATTTCGATGTTTTTAGGAGTTTTACATGTCCTCCTTTACAATTTATTCATTAACATGAAAATCAAAACAAGACAAAGAAAAATTGAATATTCCCATTAGCTTGGGCTAAGTGGGAATATTACAGTCCTCCCCTCCAAAATTTTTCTTGTCCTCAATAAACTGATAAGGTGAGGGTTGCAATACCTCCCCTCCTTCTCTTGTGGCCTCCTCACCCAATAGTCTCCACCATTGCTTCAGAATTTATGCAAAATTTTTATCTCCCAATGGTTCCTCCCAAGTGTGCAAGTTGGCCTTTGCTGAATAAACCCAATGGCCTCCTTTATGAAAGAATGGAAGGTCTATGTGGAAAAATTCTTGCTGATCCATGGCCTCCTTGAGACAGAAGTGGTGAAAATCATGGGGAATTTCATCATCCATGAGAGACTTGTTGAATCTTTAATTAAACTAAGAGAGGGGGGGGGGGGTGAATCAGTTTAATACATATATAAGCCTTTTCATTTACAGCTTAATATGTGAACAATCTTAAAATGTTGCAGCTAATATGAAATTAATGTGACACCATAATTATGTTGAGAGTAGCAAACAATTAAGCAGATTGAAAGAATCAAATAAACACATAAGAAACACACATATGGACAGCAGATGTAAGTGGAAACCCATAAAGGGAGAAAACCACATCTTATTATTGTTGTGATGCAAAGGCAAGCTCCAACTCCCTCTCACCACTATTTTTCTGCAGGCACCAACCTACAGGAGGCTCCTACCTCAATTCTACAAGCTACAACTTGCAAGGAAGCACCAACTCCCTTCAATTTTCTGTAGGCACCAACCTACAGGAGGCTCCAACCTCAGTCAGCTACAACTGACAGCTATCAAGCTGCAACTTGATAGGGAAGCTCCAACTTCCTCAATTTATCGAACTGAATGTTTGATGATTTACCTTAGATATCAGCTCTGTTTTGTAGCTTCTCTTTCTACTCTTCTTTTCTTAATATTCTCTGCCTCACACTTCTATATTTTGCCTTCTCTAGATTTACTCTCTCTAACCTCTCTATGCATATCAAATTGATATTATATATAGAGATCCTCACATGATTGTTTGTATTTCACAATGAATTTGGAGTGAACAGTCACGACTCTTTGGCTTCTGTCTTCTTATTTCTTTATCCAACTCAATTTTAAAATTATAACAATATGTACAAATTTCCATGCTATAGTGGGAGTTTTTCTTTTCCTTAGGATACTTGCCTTTGCATTACAAACAACAAAAATATTTACATTTTCAGTTACACATTTCAATACCACTCAGCTCCTTTTCTGAACTTTTTCTTTACTGGATTTGTCTTTTCTGCTGCTGTTGAGTGACTTTTCTGTATATCTTGGTTCACCTCTGTGTCTATTCATATGTTCACTATACATGTGTGCACTAGCTACATATATAACTGATTTTCAAGTTTATTCTCAAATACATATACATCTGGATGATATGTATTCAAAAAGGAGAGTATAATGACACTTGATGCAGCGGGGTCACCCCAAAGTCTCGGTCCAACATCATAGTCCTAGTTTAGCTCAACCTTTTCATCAGCTATGTGTACAATTGCATTCAAAATTTTCATGTCCAATCCTCTTCCCTAGTCCGGGCAATCTCACAACCTTCCTTTATTCAAGGCTGGCAAGTTCAATACTTAAAACTGAGAGTGTTAATATCTCAAATCTCTGAGATTTGAGATATTAATTCCAAGCCCTTAAGTTATCCCTTGGTAGACACATATATTAAATCACATTAACTGCATCACATATTTCATAAGATTCTGCTGGCGGAGGCGCCATCGCTATTCTATGTTCAAATCGTAATAATACCATCTCTTTACATGCGCACTGTAATATCTCGATACATATATATATGTACATTCGCTAATACAAACAACCCGACATCCATAAAAGACTGGCCGCCACCTATAAATGTCATACCTTTGTTAAACCCACAGACCTTAACAATGAGCAATACAAATTAAACTGGGGCCCAGCGCTATTGCGAAGGCTCCTGGAGTACGGCGGCATACTTTGGCTAGTCCCCCCCACAACGAATCTACACCGTTGATCGTGGATTACAGCTGTCTTCCACTTTGCCTCATGATGCCATTGTGGAGGCTCCTGGAGTATGGTGAAAAACCTTGGCTAGTCCCCCCCCGCAATGAATCTGCACCATTGATCGTTGTTTTTATGATCTGGGCTCTCGTATTAAACTTCGGGCAAGTCCAGCATGCGATCACCATTAGATAGCAATTCTCCAAATCGACGGTATATACGCATATCGCTCGGAATCCGGATACGAACTTTAATGCGCGATGGCGTGCAGCAACGGTGGTTTTCCATGGGTATCCCTCGCCACGTGTCGACAGACCTATGGAATCGCTCCCCAACCAAAAAATACCGCTTACTCACCAAAAGTGGTGCAATATGGGAAATCCGCCTTTGTAAATCCACTCGTGGTTTTTGAACAGTGACTAACCAAGGTTCATCCGGGGTTGCGCGATCCTTTTGGTTCCTTAACTCAGGTGAGGGTTCCGATAGTAAAATGAATTTGTCTCATTATGAAGTGGGAATTCTTCTATCATTTAAGAATCACTCGCAATTCTTTGGTTGCATGTTTCGACACATATCCATTATGTTTTATAAACCCATCGGGTCCTGGCTTCATTGCCATCGCAATTTTCTGTTTGTATATCCTCTAGCTGGGGTAGCGAATCTCGAAATTAAAAATGGCTCTGCCTCTGCTTGTGATAACGGCTCTACCTCTACCTCAGCCTCTGATAATGGCTCTGCCTCTGCTGTGATAATGGCTTTGCCTCTGTCTTCACTGCCTATGCCTCTACCTCTGCCTTAGCTGCTTCTGTTGCTTGACCTCTGCCTCTGCCTTCGCTGCACATATTACCTGTTGTTGTTCTTTGCCTATCTTTGCATATGTTTCCTTCTTTTCCATCAATGACAATATTTCCAATAGTCTCCCCCTTTGGCATTGATGGCAATACACTTTCTCTATGGCAATAAACTTTCTCTGTTTGCCTGCTCTTCCTCCTGTTGCTTGCTCTTCCTCCCCCTTTGACATCAATGGAAAGGGGTTTGAATTCTTAGTGACTGTGTACACTACTGCTTCAATATTTGGATTCGGTTCACGTCGGGTTCACCACTCTTCCGTTGTAGACTGAATGGCCGTAGTTCGTTCCTGCACCACTCTTCCGCTACACCACTGACCCTTTTGCCTTTTTATTGATTCTTTTATGCTGAGCATATTCTTGCCATAATCATTTTGATCTTGAGGACCTGTTTCATGCTTCCCCTGCTTGCTAATTTCCCCTAGGAATGATATTTTCGTTTCTGTTCTCCCCCTGAAACTGTGATTTCTCTTCATATTAGAGAGTAGCATCTACAGATACTACCCCTAGTCTGTCTCTCAAATATTCAAATGGTTCTCTGGCAAGCGGTTTAGTAAATATATCTGTTGTCTGTTCTTTTGTTGGTACATACTCCAGTTTTACTATCTTCTGAGCCACTTGTTCTCAGAGAAAATGATACTTGATTAGGATATGCTTAGTTTTTTAGTGAAGCACATGATTTTTAGATATACTTATAGCACTTGTATTATCACATTTGATTGAGATAGGTTCATCAATGCTTACCTTCATGTCTTGGAGAGTTTGCTTCATACAAATGACTTGTGTACAACATGTTGTTGCTGCTATATATTCTGCTTCTGCTATAGATAGAGAGATAGATGTTTGTTTCTTGCTTAACCATGCCACCAGACTTTCTCCTAGATAGAATGCACCTCCACTTGTGATTTTCCTGTTATCTACATAGCTGTCCCAATCTGCATCTGTGTATGCTATCAAGGTGAAGATTTTGCCTTTAGGATACCAAATTCCATACTGTGTTTTTCCTTGTAGATATCTGAATATTCTTTTTACTACCAGAAGATGGTTTTGTTTAGGTGCTGCTTGATATCTAGCCACTAGTCCTACTGCTAGCATGATGTCTGGTCTTGATGCAGTCAGATACAATAGAATTCTTATCATGGATCTGTAGAGTTTTTGATCTATATCAGTAGATCCATCGTCAGCACACAGCTTGAATCCCGTGATCATGGGAGTTGACACAGGTTTGCAGTCCTTCATTTTGAAAATTTTCAACATTTCTTTCAAGTATTTTTCCTGTGAGATGAATGTACCTGTGTTCTTTTGCTGAATTTGAAGTCCTAAGTAGAAACTGAGCTCTCCAATCATAGACATCTCAAACTCTATTTTCATCTCATCAGCAAACCCTTTTGCTAGTTCTTCTCTGTTTCTTCCAAACATAATTTCATCAACATATAATACAACAATCAGGAGTTCATTTTCATGGGCTTTTATGTACAGATTGTTGTCTACTCCACCTCTCTTAAAGCCTTGTTTTTGAAAATATTTATCCAGTCTTGAGTACCAAGCACGAGGAGTCTGTTTCAGTCCATATAGAGCCTTCTTCAGTCTGCACACATAGTCTTCTTTGTCTGTCAATGAGAAGTCTTCTGGTTGTTCCATGTAGACTTCTTCTTCTAGATCTCTATTAAGAAAAGCAGATTTTACATCCATTTGATATACCTTGACGTCTTGGTAGCATGCAAATGCCAGGAACATTCTAATAGCTTCCATTCTAGCTACAGGGGCAAATTTTTCATCGTAATCAAGTCCTTCAATTTGTGAGTATCCTTTGCAGACCAGCATGGCTTTATTCCTGATTACTTGTCCTTGCTCATTCATTTTATTTTTTAATACCCATTTTGAGCTTATGACATTCTTCTCAGTGGGTCTAGGAAATAATTCCCAAGTATTGTTTTTCTCAATTTGGTCCAATTCTTCATTCATAGCATTTACCATGACTTGTCCTTGTTGGCTTCTTCAAATATCTTTGGCTCAATTTGTGACAACATGGCTATGTATACCTCTTCAGTTTGTTCTGTTAGCTGCCTTCTTGTTTAGACCCCTACTCTCTTGTCTCCAATGATCTGATCTTCAGGATTGTTCTTCTGAGTATATCTTGAGGGAGCTTTGGAACTTAGCTCTGTATCTTCTGTTGTCTTGCTTGTTTCCTCATCATATTGGTTTTCTTCTTCATGGTTGTCTGATGGATTGCAGCAGTCCGTATCTCTTGTATTGTTTCGAAGTTCTTCATCAAATCTCACATCAATGCTTTCTACTATTTTCCGAAGAGTCCTATTGTAGCACCTGTACCCTTTACTTTTGGATGCATATCCTAGAAATATCCCTTCATCTTCTCTTGCATCAAATTTTCGAAGATTTTCATCATTATTCTTTATGTAACACTTGCTTCAAAATATTCTAAAATGTTTGATTGAAGCTGGCTTTCCATGCCATAGTTCATAGGGAGTCTTGTCACTGCTTGGCCTTAAGTGAGCTTTATTAAGGATATGCACTACTGTGTGTACCGCTTCTGCCCAGAAGGTTTGAGGAATATTATTTTCTTGCATCATGGCTCTGGAAATTTGTTGAACAAATCTATTTTGTCTCTCTCCTACTCCACTCTGCTGAAGTGTCCCTGCAATAGTAAATTTTTGGTTTATGCCATGTTCATTGCATAGGTTTGCAAAATCATAATTAGTGAATTCACCTCCTCTGTCTGATCTAATGAATTTCAGCTTGCATCCTGTCTGATTTTCTGCTAATGCTTTAAATATTTTGAATTTTTCCAGAGCTTCCAATTTATTCTTGAGAAAAGCAACCCATGTCATTCTGGAGAAATCATCTATTATCAGCATGAAGTAGGATTCTCCACTTGGTGTTTTAGTTCTTGCAGGTCCACACAAATCCATGTGCACAAGTTGGAGTGGTATTCTTGTTGATAACTCCTCTTTGGCCTTGAAGGATGTGTGAGTCTGTTTGCCTAATTGACATGATTTGCATATGGTATTAGAAGGTCGCTTTATTTCTGGCGTGTCTCTGACAACTTTCTTCTTACTTAGTCTGATGATGTGATCGAAGCTGAGATGTCCCAACCTTTTATGCCATAACCATGACTCTTCTAGTTTGCTAAGATGACATGCTTCATCTTCCTCTTTCACAATGTAAACATTACTTTCTGTTCGAACTCCTTTGAGCAGAGTCTTACATGTGGTGCTTGATCTGACTTCACAATATTATGCTCTAAAAAGAACTTCACAACCTTTGTCACACATCTGACTGACACTTAGTAAATTTTCTTTCAGCCCATCTAAAAATAGTACATCTTGGGCTTTTCCTCTGCCATTGTCTATGCTGACTGAGCCTCTTACTTTGATCTTTCCTGACTTATCATTGCCAAAAGTAACATTGCCAGATTTATTTTCATCAAGAGTTATAAACTTACTTTTGTCTCCTGTCATGTGTTTAGAGCAGCCACTGTCCAAATTCCATTGGCTTTTCAGATCTTGAGAAGTTAGAGCCAGGTCACACTTATTCACCTTCTTTATCCACTGGAGGCACCCTTTTGTTTGGTATCTTTTGTGAGGTGATGAAAAACATCTTCTTAGAGGACATTTGGAAGGTATATGTCCAACTTGATTGCATACACAACATTTGATCATAATTTTTGTAGAATTATGAGTATGAATAGAATTTCTTTGATTCATAAACCTTCTTGAGGTCTTAAACATCAATCTTTGTCCATACTTTCTACACTCAATGATTTTATGGCCAAATTCCTTACAATAAAAATAGTAACCATAGAAACTATTTGCATACCTGATGTAAGGTTGTCTCTTCCATTTGTTTGCTTGGGGCAGTCTCTTCAATGTTTGCATCTTTTGCTGGTTTGAATTACTCCTCCTTGCATGAAAATATGCAACAATGTGTCCCAGCTTGTGGCAGACATAACAGGTGGCATTCTTCATTGGAGGGAAGAATCTCCTTTGATGGTTTCCAAATTTTACATACTCAGGGGTCTTAGTATTTATTATATTCTTTGCTACTAGTGGTTTCTTCTGATCTCTGTCTTCCTTATTACAAGTTTCTTCTTTTGTAGGAATTTTTTGAGCTACTTCATCATTATTATTTTCTTTTACAAAAATAATCTCTCTGTCAACCTTTTCTTTGCCTTTACTTGATTCTCCTTCATAGCCTATTCCAGTTTTTATCATAGGGGATCTTTGAGCAACCAGAATTTCATTCAACTTACTAGAGCTTGTTTTTTGAAAAGATTTTATAACCACTTTCCTTTGAGAATTTTCTAGTTTCTTCTTGAGACATACTACTTCTTCTTCCAGCTTCTCTTGTTCTCGGGTTTTATCCTTGATTTGCTGAAGTAACATGTCTTCTATCTTCTTGGCTTCTTCAAGATCTACCTTCAACTGCATGAGGAATTCTGAGTTTTGTTCTTCTCTTACATACTTGAGAAGAATGTCCTTTTGTTTTCTGCACTTCAGTTTGAGTCTATCAATCTCCTCCAAAGCACTTCTTAGCTCCCCCTCAAGGTCGACTTCCCCTTATTCTTCTTCATCTTCTAGCAGGAGTCCTTCAAGTTCTTCTATGGCCATAAATAAGAATTCAGAGGTTCCTTCTTCACTTGAGGGTTCATCTGAATCTTCAAATGGACTGTTGTCTTGTTGAGCATAGAAGGATTTTATGTTGAACTTATTTCCTTTCTGCCAGTTCTTTGATTTATTTTTCTCTGACTCTTGAACCTGATTCCTTACTTTCTTGTGAGGACACTTAGCAGCATAGTGTCCAACTCTTCCATAGTTAAAGCATTTGAAAGGGATTTTACCTTTGTATTTACCTAAGCCTCTATCCAATTTCTTGACAAATTTTGCCTCTTCTTCATCCGAGCAAGAGCATATGTCTCCCTCTTCTTATTTCTTCTTTTCTATTTTAAAGGTTGCCTCGCTTATACTTGGCTTCTTCTGTGGGAGCCTCATCTCATATGTTGTTATATTTCCAAGTAACTGGTTCATGGTTAAGGTCTCCCAATTAGTTTTTTCTGTTAGTATGAATCTTTTGTCGAAGTGTACGAAAAAATACCACTTTAGCTACGCATAACTTATAGCCCTAACATCAAATATGGCTACCAATATCTTCAGATCTGCAGTTAGTTGATCAAGACAAGTGCTGCAAAAACCAGATCTATGCATAAAAAGACATTAAGCAGTAAAAACAAGGTTTTGCTCCATACATCCAATAGACAAGACAAGAATAATAATTTTGAAAGAATTTTTGTATTAAGGGCACCTAGGAGGAAAACAAGAAGGAGTTTCCAATTCTCCTTAATGGGATGGGTTCTTGGAAGTCCTCAACACTCCAGATCTAGCATTTCTCTCTCTTATTGGTGTAGAAAACCTAGACAAAGATAGAACTCAAAGGGAGCTCACACAGCAAATAATGGAAAATATGACAATGATAATGGCTCAAAGTCAGACCAAGAGTATAGATCCAGAGTGATCTAATAGGCAAAAAAAGGTGAAGAATGGTAGGAAAAACCCTCCTATTTATAACAAAATATTGGGTCATTCTAGATCTTGGTACATGATTAAAATAACATTAACCAAATCTAGATCCACCTTTTATGGAATATTTTATTATATTTGTTGGAGGGAAAAGGTATTTGACTTGGGTCAAATCCATTTATTTGTGAATAATAAATAAATAAATGATTTATTTATCATTTTAAGGAAGTGGTTGAAGGATAATCAAATAAATAATGATTTATTTAATTATTTATGGGTGATTTAGTCATATTTAATAAGGAATATTATTTAAATAAGATTTAAATAATTATTCCTAGAAAATAATAAGACAAATAAAGATTTATCTAATTAATTTCTTTGTTTTGGGTTAAACATGACCAGGAATAATAATTGAATTATTGTTTAATTAATTATTCCTTGAGGAAAATCAAACAAATATAGGTTTGTTTAATATTTCCTTTTGGGGTTTCCTGTTTAGACCATAAACAACCTAATAAATGTGTTTTATTAAGTTATTTTACATAGTCAAAGAAATTTTACTTAGGGTAAAATTGGTCTTACATGGTGTACTTGGGTCCATCTAATGATAGTAGGTTAGATGACCAAAAAATGGTGTAACAGATTTCCCCCCAGCGTTCGAGTGTCAGGAGCAAATCGTATGACCGAAGTACGTTGTAAGAACTCAATCACCAGACATCGAAAGGGAAGTCAGAGAGAGAAAGGTGAGGTAGACTAATGTGCTGAAGAACTAGACCCTGAGGAGACGAGACTTACAGGTGAAACAAGTCTCTTTTTATGAGAGGGTACTTGTGCTAAAGGTGGCGGGGGAGGCATACCTATGCTTGCCGAGACAAAGTACAAAAGAATAGTGTGTCCAGTAAACAAGGGACCGAACGATAAAGTACAACCGGCATGAGCCAGATAAAAATACAATGATGAATCCCATATACATGTTGTGCCTAGGATAACAGCCAGGACTTATACAATAATATCTGAGTACATGAGATACAAATACAACCCAGATTCCCCCCTGTAAATGGGGAAGGGCTCGCAAAATCTGACTGATACATGCAAATCAAAGAGGCGCTGCAAGTGGCTAAGGCCAACATCATCAAATATATGGAGTTGCATCGGAGGTTGCAAGGAAGAGGTCATCTAGGCATGTGGGGGGATACCTGCAGGGCCACCCCCTCATGAGGGTTGAGACATCTCACACAAACCCAAGAATCACCAAGAGCTGCTGCTGCATCACTGAGCCATCAAGTATACGGACCTCGATCATGCGGAAAGGAGCTGGAGTGGAGAAACAATCAAGTCAAAGGGGAAGGAGAGATCCCTTTTCCTGATTTGAGGCACCGAACAAGAGTGGAAGCTGGAACCAAGGTACACCGCTCTCTAGACCTGTCTTCTGGAATGAAGGAGCTGATGTTGACAGAAGGAGGTCCTCCATAGGTGAGGCAATGAGAGATCCTCAACTAAGGCATGAGAGAAAATAATAGAACGACTGACAGACTAATACCAATGATGATGATGAAATGGAGGGGACTGAGTAGCGAATGGATGACTTCCCTTGTTAGAGCATAAAGGGCATGAATGACATGGCAGCGACTGCCACAATATCATGAGGGATAGGGGACAGTGGGACTGAAAGCCATAATGTGTGACACTAGAGAGGGACCAAGCAATGAAGGATGGAGGACTATAGCGAGGTACAAAGGGACTCGGGATAGACGCCATGAATGCGATGATGACTCAACTTAGATGCTCTAAACAAGGGCGACTCGATGGTGCTGCCACACAGAAAAGGTCCTATAGGGAATCATAAAAACATGAGTACAAGATGCTATCTCATGACGAAAATTGACACAAACAAAGACAATTATGGAGGCGAAGTGGTGCCCCAAGTACAAGTGTTGTAAGTGAGGAAATTCGATTTTGGGGGGAGGTGAAGTGACCCATCTTGGACAAAATTTGTCCTCGTGATGTATCAAATCACAAAAAAATAACAGATACCC
Source organism: Pinus albicaulis (assembly GCA_034641835.2). Taxonomy (NCBI): domain Eukaryota; kingdom Viridiplantae; phylum Streptophyta; class Pinopsida; order Pinales; family Pinaceae; genus Pinus; species Pinus albicaulis. The sequence goes on along the minus strand of CM076575.1, from coordinate 46,470,870 downwards.
ATTTGAGGGCTCGGTGAGAGCTTTCCAACGGTGCAGACGGTTTGGCAAACGGAGCTACGGTGTGGTCGCAGCAGGCGAAAGAAAAAATAAGGGTTCTCTTTTAATAAGGCAGTTTTCCCTCCAAATTCACTCATTTGCTAGTGTTGCTGTGACGAATGTAGAGAGGAGAGAAGGCCCTAAATCTTGCGGTGAGTGTAGCAGACAAACCAACCATTGGAATCGAGATCCGTAAGTTGCAGGTAAGAGGCCTAACCTTACTCTTTAATTTTGATGGATTGAAAGTTCAGATTAGGGCACAGAATCTCAAAAACAGGTGCTCTTTCACCTCTACGGCCGGGTCGCACTTTTTGGGCCAAAAAATGTGACCTAGGAAGCAGGTTTTGAGCCAAAAACTGTGACCTATCCCAGGATTGGGCAAAAAAGTGCAACCTGGGGGATGAATGAGATTTCAGTGTTGTTTGAGGGCTGAGATTTGGGTTTTTGTGATTGGTTACAGTGTTTCCTATCTGTATGCTGAAAAAGATGATGTGTTTGTGCAGATATGGCAGATATACGAGTCAACTGGAGAGAGAGAGACCTGGTTACATTACGGTCAGAGTTCCAGGCAGATCAGGGTGTCCGTCGTGTATTGGCCAGATTTGGGGTTCTAAAGTTTTTGGAGAACCCTTTAATGAGAGCAGGGAAGCCCTTGTTGGCCCGGATTGTCAGTTATTGGGATCTAGATCATGAGTTATTTGTAGTGCAGGGGCACAGGATCGAATTGACAGTCCAGGATCTGTATTTCCTGACTGGTCTCCCGCCACTTGGGATGGTGGGAAATACGCAGCCAGTGTTACCGCGGGGGCGGAACATCATGGAGTTTGTGGAGCGACATTGTCGACCGGGTCTCCAAGTCAAAGGGACTCAGATACCGATCGGGGACCTAGAGAGAGTAGAGACTCGTGCAGTGGCCGCAATGGTGCTGCGGATCCTGGGAAACCAGGTGCTCCATCACATCACTGGGGGGCAGATGATGATTGTGGAGAGTGTGTTGAGTGGGACCTACTATGGGTGGGCCCAAATGATGTTGGTGTCGTTAAAAAGATAGTTGTCGCTTTGCAAGCGGCAAGGGAACCATGATTGCTCATATGAGACTTTATTGTGCTCCTTCTTTTTTGAGAAGATCCCGACCTTACGACCTCGTATACAGCTCCCATATGGGGGCCCGAGAGAGCCCAGGATGCGCCAGTGGGGGCGACTACTGTGCAGAGGAGGAAGAAGGGCGGTCGGATGGGTGTTTCATCCTGAGTTCTTTGCCCATTGGGATCAGATGTCGTTATACATAGACGACTATCCCTATAGTGGGATGAGTTATTGTGGGGATCTGGACCTGCCACTTCCTCCTGGTCGAGTATGGGGACCCGATGGTAAGTGACAAGTGACTATTATTTTTTGGGCATATTAAAGTTATTGAACAGTAGATAGGGTACTGATTCATGTACTTTTGGTATGCAGATATAGCTCCGGTAAAACCGGCCGGATATTTGGGACAACCGGCAGCATCATGAGCTGTCGACCCGAGTGGATCGAGAGCGGCACATAATGAGGATGCGGCCGCCCTCCTGGAGGACATCCATCGTAGATGTGAGAGGTTGCTGACCAAGGTTTCAGAGTGCAGGTGGCAAGACTTAGACGGCCAGTACATAGAGCAATGTATTGGTCTACCCTCTAAATGGCGGGGTGTCATGCGGCGCATGGTGATGGCCGGTCAGGGGATACGTGATATACAAGCTTCAGGAGCAGAGCCATTGGCTCGGGATCTTCCAGATAGTGATTAGGTGTGGGACAGGTGGTGTCCCCTAGTGTGTATGTAGGGACAGGTGGTGCCCCCAGTTTTGAGTTTTTTGTAACATGCTATGGGCATGTCATATGTATCAGAGTAGATGGACTCGAAACACATGTTTTGCGACACATATTATGGATATGCATCTTTTTCAATGATTATGAATGTTATTGTCTTGTTTAAAATGCATGTGATAAATGCTAATCTAGAACATGGTTTGCAATGCTATCTACATAGTGATTTTGTTCTCAAGGTACATGGTTGAAAGTTATGATTTCAAATTCACGTATCAAGAGTTTCACTCGTAAATATCATCTAAACAGAACAGGATTATGCACATGATAAATACCATTTAGTTGCATGAAAAGAAGTAGGGAATCTAAAAAAACATGCAGATGGAGGATGCGATGAGAGAGGGCATCGGTTAAGAGACCACGCACTGCATCATATCGGCCTGATTGTTGGTGGCAGTACCAATGCAGACCCCGTTCGAGAGAACAAGGGCATGCAACGGGGTAAAAATGGCCCACCCTGCCGAGGCTAAATTCCAGGAGTAACGACTTGCACCATCGGCATAACCGATATAGGTGGTGGACGGGAGGTCCTACGGGATGGTGTTACAAGACAAAAAATGGGAGGAGGAAGGACAATGACAGCAGCGTGAGTGTATAGTAGACATCGAGCGGCAACTACGAGAGGGAGTGCGATGGGCAGGATGGCTATGTATCATATACGAACGAGATGATGGCATATGAGGGTGATAGGAGGTATGGCTGGGACTCGGGCTGCGGAGGTCAACAGAGAGACGAGTGGTCTTGTCCCATTTATGGGCAAGAGGGATGAGGTCATGGGTGGAGAAGGCTTCCGAAAGGGCATCATGGTGGGAAGAGAGGGGATGACGAGAGGAAGGGAAACCACATGACGCAGTAAAGCTACCTAGATCATCTGTATAGGAAGAAAGGCTAACATACGGATCATCACGGGGGATGACAGAGGAACAGATGAACAAATGGTTAAATGATGTTAAGCCCAGGGTGGTCGCTAAGGGGAGATCAAGCGAAACAATAGGGGAGGATTCAAAGGGAATGTTCTCCAAGGGTCTCACAAAGGATGATAGGTAGAGAATGGTGGGAGTCGACTCTGTCATCTGGACATCAGGGGGGGGAATGTCAATAGGAGCGGGGGAATCCTCAAGCTAACCTGAAGCATACTGCGCCAGTATGGGAGAGGAAGAATGCTCTGTTCAACCTCATACTCTCGAATTACCTCTAAAGAGGTGCGATAATGCGTCAGGTGGGGAAAATGGTGGGAGTAATGGCCATGGACACCGCACAAGGCACATGGTTTGTTGGTGCGAATAATCTTTGGGTTCTTGGTTATGAATGAGGACGGAACAGAGGGTTCAGGGACCGTAGACTCAGGGAACGTGACTTTAACCATGGGTTGAATACAGGGAAATTCAAGACAAGTATGGGTGGCGTGACTGATGACATCACACAAGGTGCAAGGCTTTGCGAGCGGAGGAGGAGACGGGTCAGTCGAGGTGGCCTTGTCTTTGGATGCCCCCCTTGCGAGTTTTTCCTTTCTCTCCTGGAGCTGTCACCACAGGGGCAGGGTCCTGGGGTGGTGCGGGGGGCATGGTGGCAATGGAGGAAGCAAGGGGGACCGGTTGAACTGGTGTCAAAGCAGGATAAGGTTTGGGGTGACCAGGAGGGGTAGCGGCTGGAGGGTCAAGGTACCAGACGGGTATGCCCAGGGTCAGGTTGGGGAGAGAGAGGGTGTCCATGATGAGGACCGTATAGACTCCGGGAGGGGGAGCCAGGAAAGGTATCTGACCAGCGGGATAATGACCAGGAGGGACGGCTCTGAGGAGGATAGAGGGATTCAGGGATACCAGCTGTAGGAGAAGGGCCAGAAGGAAGAGGTCCGACTGGCTGAGATGAATGGCTAGGAGCGGGTTGTGGTGGGTGAGGTTAAGTCTGAGGTTGCTGACTAGCCGAAGTGGGTCGCTTAAGGGCAGCCCAAGATGATTGCATCATGAAAACATTCGATAAGCTGGGACCAGAGATAGGAGGAGGAGGAAGACCAGGAAAAGTTCCGAGAAAAGAAGAGTCTTTATAGACGCCGAGAGAAACACTGGTCAAGGAATCGACGGTTTGTTTATTGGCTACAGAAGAGATGGTCGTCTTAGGGGAGGTCTGAGACTGTGGCTCATGATACGTCAACTGGTCGATGGTGACTATATTTCCATTGTGAGGAAAATACATCTTGCGAAAATCCATAGAATGGACAGTAGACATGGCATAGGTGTAGCTTTGCCCCAAGAGAATGTTGTAATATAGAGGGGCGTCGATGACTTCGACGTCAACACAAACAGTATTTCCCGAAAGTGTGATAGGAAAATTACAGAAAAGGCCAATGGGCTGGGAGGCATGGCCATCCCACGCTCGAAGGGTGATCGTGGAAGGGGCTAACTCAGGAGATCCGAGTTGCTTCCAAACTGAAGCAGACATCACACAGGTGGATGCCCCCTCATCAATTATACACCGAGAAACGTTAGCGTTCTGTATTTTGACTGGGATTTGGAAGGCGACGGAAGCAGGAAGAGGAGGATGTTCTGATTGATGGGCGTCGAAAACAATCATTTGGTCATCAGCAGGATCTACAGCGCCCACGGTAGATAGTAGAGCCTTCTTTTGGGAAGGGCACGATTGGAGGAGTTCCAATGTGGAAATGGCAGCAGGAGACTGCGCCAAATCATCTACTATGCTATACGAATGAGCGGCTCGACCAGAAGCGGCATTTAGGCGTAATGGTCCCTTAGGAATCTTGGTATGAACCTCAACTTTGGGTTGAGGGATATGTAAGGGACCATTGGATGTCGAAAGAGGCTCTGTAGAACCTGAAGAAGGGGACTCGGGGGTAGACTGAGCCGAAGGCTTTGGGTACTGGGGAGACCGAGTTTGAAGGTTAAGGTTGACGGTTGGAGATGGATCAGAGTTCATCATGAGGATCTGGTAATCGGAGGAACTAGAAGGGAAATTTTGAGTGGCGACCTGTCCATCAGGTGGTTGGGCAGCCACGAATCCTTGCTGGGGGAAAGGATCGGTGAACATAGCCGGTTGAGTAGAGGCCACATTAGGAGGAGCATGAGGGGAGGCATGTTGTCTGCACAATGTGGCTTGAGACTCCCACATCTACCGCATCTATGGTAGAAGGTGACAATCGTGAGTGTAATGACTGTAAACACCGCAACACGAACAAGGCTTATTTGTGCGAATAGGCCTGTTCGGCTTGGGCTGAGTGCCCTGTTGCTGGTTAGCAGTGTTAGGGTCAGTACCTTGAGGATTGGGTCCACGAGTACCAAGGGAAGATTGATTTTGATTGCCTCTCCGCCGTCTTTGAGAAGAAGGGGGCTTAGTCGCGCCCTGCTGTGCAAATACTTGCCCTGGAGGGGGCTATAGGTGTTGTTGCTGGGGTTGAGAAGGCAAGGGAGGTGGAAGTGCATATGCTGGAGGAGTGGGAGAAACAAGATGTGGATAAGGATAATGGTTAGGTTGGGCAACATTGAGGTAAGCAGGAGGTTGGGAAAAAGGATAAGGCGTGCCGTATCTTGGATACATGCTACCTAGAGGGAGAAAAGTGCTAGAGGTGTTGGCCCCTCCCGGAGGGAGACCATAGCCCATAGGAGGTTGAGCATATGGATGAGAAAGGGATCCAATGATACCGTCGGCGAAATGAGATGCCCCCAGGGTGTTAGTGCCACCGTGCCTAGGGAGGTCAGGAAGGACGGTATAAACATAACCAGACTGAGCGTAGATGAGGTCATATTTCAAGGCTATTTGGAGGGCGGCTTCTTCGGTTTGAGGGAAATGGGAGGTGACATCTTTGCCAACGGGAGGTAAGAGAGTGTGAAGGAACCAGTCCATATAAACCTAATCTTCGAAGGGGGGAGCCCGACATAAGCTCCTTCTTCTTCGCCATTCCTGGACATGAGTGGAAAGGAGGGTTGAAGAGGTTTGACGAAAGGAAGTCAAAAGATTTGTACCAGTGTTGTATCGGAGAGGGAGCTGGAAATAGGATAAAAAGGCTTGGGAAATGGTCGCAAAGGTGGTATGGGAAGAGGTGGCCTGGTCAACATACCATTTAGAAGCTTCACCCGTGAGTGTGTGTTGGAACAACCGAAGACGGATGGAATCATCGGTAATGGAATTGGAGGAACACCACATGTGAAAAGATCGGACATGGTTGGTTGGATCTTCTCCAACAAGGCCTTCGAACTTAGGGATGTCAGAGGGGAGCTTGGTTGGCATAGCAGGCCAACCAACATCATGGCGGATAGGGTCATTAATCAACTGATTGAGATCAGGGACGCTGAGGCCTGCCATGTAAGGGAGCAAAGGTGTAGCCGAGGTAGTTCCTGTGGCGGTTCCGCTAGAGGTAGTCCCGACATTCGGACCAGGGTTACCGCTAGCGTTAGGCCCTGGACCAAACATAGTGAAGGTGACAGGGGGAGAACCAGAAGTAAAAAGAGGACCCAATGAATCAGAAGAGGAGGCGGAGTGCGGACTTGGAGGAGGACTAACTCGACAACGGTGGGAAGGAGTAGGTTGACCGACCGAAAACTGAGGGTGAAGGCCAAGAAGTCTCCGGGACGTGCACCTTGGGGGCGCAATGATGACAACACAAACACAACACAAGGGGAAGAAGAATGACCAACAAAGGCATGGAGGCACAAAACCAAGAGATTACAATGTCGAAACAAGGGCAGATAGGTGCAGTGTCAATTGATTTTAAAGTCTTTGCCTGGCGGTGTTAACCAGGCTCTTCTTCGCTTAGGGTGAGTGTGTGGCGTGCGTTAATTTTAATTTTTAAACCCTTGTCGTTTTGAGAGTAAAAGAAAAAGTTTGTTTCGTAACTGAAAATACTTCTGCAAAAAACAGTATATAATGATGAAACAATAGAAAATTAACAGCTATTAATGCATCGATCTAACCCAAGAAGGCGAGTCTCTCAAAACTAATCTAAAAGAGGGAAAACATCTAGTCAAAACACACTAAAAAGTGGCCAATAGATCTAAGGTCGGGAGGGACAGGGATCTAAAGGGGAAAACTGCTGAAAAGAGGTGCAGAACACAACCAAGAGGCAGAGGCAAGGTGGCTGTAAAAAAGGAGGAAATCAGCAAAAAGAAGAAGGGACAAGGAGGAGGCCCTAAAGGTAGATCCAAACAAAAATTCAGGAGGTGATTTGAAAGGGAGAGGAGATGATTTAAAGGGATCTGAAAAGGAGGGATCAAATCTGAAAAAGGGAAGGCTGAAACTCTGAAAAAACAGACACCTGAAACAGCTAACACTCTTCCACCAAAAGTGGAGGGTACTGAAGCCCTAGGGGGCTATGTTCCCACTTAGATGAGCGAAATAGATCAGAAACAGGTCTAAACAGGCTGAGACAGAGGGTGGAAAACCCTGATAGAAGCTTCAGAAGAACCCAGGCTGAAAAGTCTGACCTGGAGTCCAGGTCGCAATTTCTGGGCTGAAAAGTGCGACCTGAAGCTCCGGGTGTCCCGGCGGCAGATTGCCGAAAAAGTTGCCGTCTCAGTTGCGGCTAATGTCTGTCACCTGCGCAATAGGGCTAGAAACATGCGGAAGTTAGAAATTTTAATTTTTTAGGGTTTTATAAGTGAAAAACAACATAAAAATAGGAAAAACAAAAATTTGAAAAGAAACCCTAGGGTCTGAAGTAGCTGGATATGCAGGAATATGAAAAACGACAGCGGTCGTAATTGAAAATTCATGTGGAGTCGCCAGTTGTTAGTATGAATCTTTTGTCGAAGTGTACGAAAAAAGACCACTTTAGCTACGCATAACTTATAGCCCTAACATCAAATATGGTTGCCAATATCTTCAGATCTGCAGTTAGTTGATCAAGACAAGTGCTGCAAAAACCAGATTTATGCATAAAAAGACATTAAGCAGTAAAAACAAGGTTTTGCTCCATACATCCAATAGACAAGACAGGAACAATATTTTTGAAATAATTTTTGTATTAAGGGCACCTGGGAGGAAAACAAGGAGGAGTTTCCAATTCTCCTCAATGGGATGGGTTCTTGGAAGTCCTCAGCACTTCAAATCTAGCATTTCTCTCTCTTGTTGGTGTAGAAAACCCAGACAAAGATAGAACTCAAAGGGAGCTCACACAAAAAATAATGGAAAATATGACAATGATAATGGCTCAAAGTCAGACCAAGAGTATAGATCCAAAGTGATCTAGTAGGCAACAAAAGGTAAAGAATGGTAGGAGAAACCCTCCTATTTATAACAAAATATTGGGTCATTCTAGATCTTGGTGCATGATTAAAATAACATTAACCAAATCTAGATCCACCTTTTATGGAATATTTTATTATATTTTTTGGAGAGAAAAAGCATTTGACTTGGGTCAAATCCCTTTATTTGTGAATAATAAATAAATAAATGATTTATTTATAATTTTAAGGAAGTGGTTGAAAGATAATCAAATAAATAATGATTTATTTAATTATTTATGGGTGATTTAGTCATATTTCAAAAGGAATATTGTTTAAATAAGATTTAAATAATTATTCCTAGAAAATAATAATATAAATAAAGATTTACCTAATTAATTTCTTTGTTTTTGGGTTAAACATGACCAGGAATAATAATTGAATTATTGTTTAATTAATTATTCCTTGAGGAAAATCAAACAAATATAGGTTTGTTTAATATTTCCTTTTGGGGTTTCCTGTTTAGACCATAAACAACCTAATAAATGTGTTTTATTAAGTTATTTCACATAGTGAAAGCAAATTTACTTAGGGTAAAATTGGTCTTACATGGTGTACTTGGGTCCATCTAATGATAGTAGGTTAGATGACCAAAAAATGGTGTAACAGTTTCTTCTATTGCATACACCTTGGGATTAAACCTGGATGGAAGAGATCTTATAATATTTTTCACAATTATACTTTTTGGCATGGTTTCTCCAAGAGCTTTCATATTGTTAACAATTTCGGAAACTTTTAGGAAGAAACTGGCAATGTCTTCATCATCATTCATTTTTAAGTTTTCAAACTGAGCTCTATAAACTTGAAGTTTGGCAGTCTTTACTTTCCTGTCCCCCTCATGGATATTCTCCAGAGTATCCCACATTTCTTTGCCAGTGTCTTTGTGCATTACTTTGATAAACTCTGCTTCACACAATCCATTCAGGATGGCATTCATGGCTTTTGCGTTAGCCACAAAATCTTGTTTTGTTTCTTTCTCTGTGTCAGTTGCCTTTGGGGCATATCCTAATTCCACAATAGCCTAGACTTCTATTCCTAGAGACATTATGTATGTCCTCATTCTGATTTTCCAAAAAGCATAATTTTCACCAGTGAAGAAAGGGGCTTTATTGGTTGAGCATCCTTCTTTACTAGCCATCTTGGGAACCTAGGATCTCCTTTCAGTTGTTAGACTTGTACAAAGGAACCCGCTCTGATACCAATTGTTGAATCTTTAATTAAACTGAGAGGGGGGGGGGTGAATAAGTTTAATACATACATAAGCCTTTTAAAATTTTCACCAAACTTATTTACAGCTTACTATGTGAACAATCTTAAAATGTTGCAGCTAATATTAAATTAATGTGACACCATACTTATGTTGAGAGCAGCAAACAATTAAGTAGATTGAAAGAATCACATCAACACATAAGAAACACACATAGAGACAACAGATGTAAGTGGAAACCCAAAAAGGGAGAAAACCACATATTATTATTGTTGTGATGCAAAGGCAAGCTCCACCTCCCTCTCACCACTGTTTTCTGCAGGCACCAACCTACAGGAGGCTCTATCCTCAATTCTGCAAGTTACAACTTGCAAGGAAGCACCAACTCCCTTCAATTTTCTGCAGGCACCAACCTACAGGAGGCTCCAACCCTACTGCCTACAATCGATGGCTATCGTCGTAACTTGATAGAAGCTCCAACTTCCTCAATTTATCAGTCCTAATGTTTGTTGATTTACTCATATATGAACTATGTTCTAGCTTCTCTTTCCGCTCTTCTTTTTCTAATCTTTCTCCGCTTCTTCACACTTCTATATTATGCCTTCTTCTAGATTTACCTATTTTCTCTCAGGCATATCAAATTGTAAATGTTATATATAGAGATCCTCATATGACTCGTTTGTATTTCAAGGAATTTGGAGAACAAATTATGACTCTTTTAGCTTCGCTTCTTATTCCTTGATTCAAACTGTTCAATTTTAAAATTATAACAATATGTACAAATTTCCATGCTACAGTGGGAGTTTTTATTTTCCTTAGGATACTTTCCTTTGCATTACAAACAACAAAAATATATACATTTTCAGTTACACATTTCAATACCACTCAGCTCCTTTTCTGAAATTTTGCTTTACTGGATTTGTCTTTTCTGCTGCTGTTGAGTGGCTGTTCTATATATCTTGGTTCACCTCTGTGTATATTCATCTGTTCACTATACTTGTGTGCACCAGCTACATATATAATTGCTTTTCAGATTTATTCTCAAATACATATACATCTGGACGGTATGTATTCAGAAAGGAGAGTATAATGACACTTGATGCAGCGGGGTCACCCCAAAGCCCCGGTCCAACATCACAGTCCTGATTTAGCTCAACTTTTTCATCAGCTGTGTGTACAATTGCATTCAAAATTTTCATGTCCAATCCTCTTCCCTAGTCCGGGCAATCTCACAACCTTCCTTTATTCAAGGCTGGCAAGTTCAATACTTAAATCTGAGAGTGTTAATATCTCAAATCTCTGAGATTTGAGATATTAATTCCAAGCCCTTATGTTATCCCTCGGCAGACACATATATTAAATCACATTTACTACATCACATATTTCATATGATTCGGCTGGCGGAGGCGCCATCTCTATTCTATGTTCAAATCGTACTATACCATCTCTTTACATGTGCACTGTAATATCTCGATACATATATATATGCACATTCACTAATACAAACAACCCAACATCCATAAAAGACTGGCTGCCACCTATAAAAGTCATACCTTTGTTAAACCCACAGACCTTAACAACGAGAAATATAAATTAAACTGGGGCCCAGCGCTATTGCGGAGGCTCCTGGAGTATGGCAACAAACTTTGGCTAGTCCCCCCCGCAACGAATCTACACCGTTGATCGTGGATTACAGCTGTCTTCTACTTTTCCTCATGACGTCATTGCAGAGGCTCCTGGAGTACGATGGCAAACCTTGTCTAGTCCCCCCCACAATGAATCTGCACCGTTGATCATTGTTTGTATGATCCAGGCTCTCTTATTAAACTTCGAGCAAGTCCAGCGTGCGATCACCGTTAGATAGAAATTCTCCAAATCGACGGTATATATGCATATCGCTTGGTGTCCGGATACGAACTTTAACGCGTGATGGCATGTAGCAACGATGGTTTTCCGTGGGTCTCCCTTGCCACGTGTCGACAGACCTATGGAATCACTCCCCAACCGAAAAATACCGCTTACTTACCAGAAGCGGTGCGATATGGAAAATCCGCCTTTGTAAATCCACTCGTGGTTTTTGAACAGTAACTAACCAAGGTTCATCCGGGGTTGTGCGATCCTTTTGGTTCCTTAACGCAGGTTAGGGTTCCGATAGTAAAACGAATTTGTCTCGTTATGAAGCGGGAATTCTTCTATCATTTAAGCAGCACTCGCAATTCTTTGGTTGCATGTTTTGACACATATCCATTATGTTTTATAAACCCATCGGGTCCTGGCTTCATTGCCATCACAATTTTATGTTTATATATCCTCCAGCTGGGGTACCGAATCTCGGAATTAAAAATGGCTCTGCCTCTGCTTGTGATAACGACTTTGCCTCTGCCTCTGCCTCTGATAATGGCTATTCCTCTGCTATGATAACGTCTCTGCCTCTGTCTTTGCTGCCTTTTCCTCTGCCTCTGCCTTAGCTGCTTCTGCTACTAGACCTCTGCCTCTGCCTTTGCTGTACATATTACGTGTTGTTGTTCTTTGCCTATCTTTGCATCTGCTGCCTTCTTTGCCATCAATGAAAATATTTCCAACAAGACTCCCATCTCCATGCTATCATCCAAATGAAATGAATCAACTCCCAACTTGGCAATTCATAGAAAAATTCCTCCCCAATACTTATGAGAGGCATGCCCCAAACAAACATATGGCTCACCTTACAAAGAATCAAGTGCTATACCATAGTGGCCATATAATATCCTGTTAGCCACCTATAATAATTTGTCAAAGCAAACAGGTGGCTAAATATGTTTCTGAGTCTTCAAGAGAAACATTTCCTTTGTAAATCTATCATTCTTGAAACCTTCATGTGTTGTGTAACCAGCTCCAAAAATAGAAGAAAAGAGATATGAACGCCTTAGAAATAAGCCACTTTGAGGGGGCAACCTCCAATACATTACATAAATGAACAATTCTTGGATGATTCAATTTACAAAACCTCCTTTCTATATATAGGAGTCCATGGGGCCATAATGTAATCCTAGTGGGCCATAATGTAATCCTAGCCGACCTAACAATAATAATTTAAGGGCACAATAATAACAAAATGGGGGTTACAAGGGTACAATAATAACAATAAAGGGGTTACACTTGTTGGAAATATTTTCATTGATGGCAAAGGAGGCAGCACTCAGGCAAAAGAGGCAGCGTTGTAGCAAAGGAAGGCAAAAAAGGCACAACAAAAGTAATAGAGGCAGCAAGAAGAAAGTCAAAATGTAACAGTCATAGAAGCACAATGAAGAACCGTTATCGGAAGATAGAGACAGAGGCAGAGTGACAGAAGCAGAGACAGAGGCAGAGAGCAGTTACAAAATTCCGAGAATCGCCCAACCCGGAGGACAGATATATAATTCCGAGAATCATACCCCAAGCCGGGCGTTACGCATATAATGCAAAACCAAATTCCGGGAATCGCACACTCCAACCGGCGTTATAGATTTAACATAATTCATAAACATTATTCCGGGAATCGCCTAACCCGCTGGCGGACACACACACACACACACACACACACACACACACACACACACACACACACACACACACATATATATATATATAATATCCATCACAATACATATAAATGTCACGCATTTCATATTCTGCAATGGTCCAAGGCATATACATTGATATATATTTAAGTGGAGCGTGTTATGATCAATGGAAAGGAAGTAATATAAAGTGGGACCCTCACCCAATCGCAATCGGAGATCGCAAGGGCAGCAGAACATGTAACCAACATAAAGTTACGATTGCGATGGAAATCCGGACCCGATGGATCAATGAACCATAATTCATGTGTGTTTGAGTTCCAGTGAATAGTGATGATCGCATCAGAGAACATAAGAGTTGCGATTGCGATTGGAAGACTGGACCCGATGGGTCTATAAACCATGTTTAACAAAGAGTTTGAAGTCCAGTTCCAATCGCATCGGAAAGAAACAAACCATCGAAACACATATTAAAGAACTTGCGATTGCGATTAAGAGTTCGGACCCGATGGACTTATAAATTATGATTAACAAAGATTTTAGTTCCAGGTCTAATCGCATCGGCAAAACACAATGAACAGTGATCAATCACAATCGGAGCAGGAGTGGTCAATCGCAATCGGAGGAGAACCAATGCATCGGAAAACATGTCAGGTGGGCCCGAAAGGGCATTTGTTAAGTATTATCAAGATTATTCATTGATTATAGTACAAGCAGCAGTTGTTTGTTAAAACCTTATATAAGGATGTCGAGAGTTGATTTAAGTTGTATCAAAAGGCGTTGTTATATATATAAAGGGCGATTGTATTAAAATATGTCGCGTGGTCTGTAAACCCACGAGCCTCGGCTTAAGGTGGAGGGCGATTGGTAATATAAAACGAATGTTGCGATTGTATTGAAAAGTGACGTGTGGTCTGTAGACCCATGGGCCTCAGCTTAAGGGGAGGGCGATTATTAATATACAACGACTGTAATATATGTTCGTTCCGCTTGCGGAGCTTCCACATCAACAAGACACTAATGGCATAAAAGGGATTGGAATTCCTCCAGATTTATAGTCAGCGGATATAAAAGGCACATTTACACATATGCAGCAGTTACACCACAGTAGAGGACAGAAGAGCAAACAGATCCGAAAGAAGATAAAACACAGTCACAGAAAAGACAAAGACAGCCAAAGAAAAGACAAATGCATACCAATTCAAAAGACTAAATGAGTTGAGTTGGAGTTCTCATTTAAATTTGAATGTAAATTTTTTATTTAAATTTTTTATTGTTTTTGATGCATTGGCAAGTCTCCGAGAGAAAACAAACTCCCACTGTAATGTTAAAATTGACACCTACAGTTATAATTTCTGAGTAAGCTGATAAAAGGAGTGAGAAGGCAGAAAGAAAAGAGACATGACTTTCCATTTCGAATTCCAAGCAGAATACAAACAGTCATGTGAGGAAATCTATAAATAATATCATCTTGATATGCAGAGATAGTTTTTCTTTTTTTTTAAAAATGAAGAGAGAGTAAATCGAGAGAAGGCAGAATATAGAAGAGTAAGACAAAGAAGATTAGGAAAAGCAGAACAGAAGGAGAAGCTACAGAATAGAGCCGATATCTGAGGTAAATCAGCAAACTTCCAGTTTGATAAATTGAGGAATTTGGAGCTTCCCTATCAAGTTGCAGCTTGATAGTCGTCAGTTGTAGCTGACTGAGGTTGGAGCCTCCTGTAGGTTGGTGCCTGCAGAAAACTGAAGGGAGTTGGTGCTTCCTTGCAAGTTTTAGCTTGCAGAATTGAGGTAGTAGCCTCAGAGGTTGGTGCCCGGCAGTAAAAACAACAATGGTGAGAGGGAGTTGAGCTTGCCTTTGCATCACAACAATAATAAGATGTGGTTTTCTCCCTTTATGGGTTTCCACTTATATTTGGTGTCTCTGTGCATGATATTTATGTATTGATCTGATATGTATCATTTGCTTAATACCTGCTGCTCTCAAATTAAGTCTACTTCTCTATTAAACTAATACTTTCAGATTACAATCTAAGATTACTCTCACATTAAATAGAGTTTGAAATGAAGGTGTAAATAAGTTTATTGAAAAGTTTAAAAGATCAGGAATGTATTAAACTGATTCACCCCCCCCTCTCAGTTTAATTAGAGATTCAACAACACTAACAACAATAAGGTACTATACTAGTAATATAGGGACCTAGCATGCCCCTCTCCTTCAAAAAAGCGTTGTCCTCAATGCTTGATTAGCTCTGGGTGCTTCTGTATAAAATTCTCATCCTCCCATGTAGAATCTTCAGTGGGTAAGTTCTTCCACTTGATGAGATACTCCGAAATTGATCGATTTCATAGTTGTCAAGTTCTTGTTTCCTTGACTACTTCAAGTTCAAATATGATCTTTCCTTCCTCATCAAGTTCTGGCAATATTGTTTGAACTGGAATTTTGTCACCTCTAACCTTCTTTAAGCTTGAAACATGGAAAACTGGATGCACTCGCGAAGAAGCAGGAAGCTCCAATTTGTATGCCATAGTACCAATATTTTGCAACACCTTGTAAGGACCATAGTACTTTGGCAATAATTTATTATCCTTCTTAGCTTGCTTGAGGGACATTTGTTTGTATGGTTGTAGCCATAAAAATACCCAATCTCCTACATCAAAAGTTCTCTCGCTGCGATGTTGATCTGCCTGTTGTTTCATTCGATTTTGTGCCAAATTCAGGTTATCCTTTAAGAGTTGGAGAACTTCTTGCCAATGCTCGATGTGATCTTCCACTCCTTGAACCTTCAAATTTTCTCTTAAATATGATGTGATGGATGGTGGATGATATCCATAAAGTGCCATAAATGGGGTCATTTTTGCTGCAGTATGGAAGGAAGTGTTATACCACCATTCAGCTAGAGGTAACCACTTGACCCATTATGTTTGTTTATCATATACAAAACAACAAAGATATTCTTCCAAACATTTATTTACTATCTCAGTTTGACCATCAGATTGAGGATGATAAGATGAGCTATGAGCTAATTGAGTACCCAAACAAGAAAATAACTCCGTCCAAAAACTTCCCGTAAAAATGGGATCTCTATCGCTCACAATAACCCTTGGGCTTCCATGTAGCTTTTGAATTCTGTCCACAAATGTAGTAGCAACTGTACTTGCTTTAAATGGATTAGATAATGCACAAAAGTGTGCATACTTGGTAAGTCTATCAACTACCACCATGATGACATTCTTGCCTTCAGACTTCGGTAAACCTGTGATAAAATCCATTGAAATCTCCTCCCAACGTTGACTTGGAATGGATAAAGGTTGTAGAAGTCCCGGGGTCTTAATTGTCTCCACTTTATTTTGTTGGCAAACCAAACATTCTGCCACAAAATTTTGAATATCAGATTTAAGGCCATCCCAAAAAAAATCTTTCTTCACCCTGTGGTAAGTTTTTAAAAATCCTGAGTGTCCTCCTAAAGGAGAAGTGTGCAATTCCAGAAGAATCTTTTGTTTTAGTTGGGAATCCTTACAAAGATATAAGCGATTTTTGTACCATAAGGAATCATTTTTCCAACTAAATGTATCAGATGTACTAGGATCTTGCTGCAACTTTTGAATGAGTGTCCATACATCTTTGTCCTTCTTCCATTCATCTCTTGCTTCGGTTATCCAATCTGCTTGGATAATAGAAATGGCACAAAGCAATGCTTCCACCTCTTCATTCTTTCTTGAGAGTGCATCTGCAACAACATTAAGCTTTCCTTTTTTGTAGATTATTTCAAAGTCATAACCCAACATCTTTGTGACCCATTTTTGATGCTATTCTGAAGATAGTCTTTGTTCCAAAAAGTGTTTAAGACTATCATGATCAGTTTTTACCTTGAAGTGTCTTCCCATTAGGTAAGTTCGCCATTTCTTTAGTGCATGCATTATTGCTAACATTTCCTTCTCATAAATAGGTTTCTGTAAATACTTTCCTTTGATTGGACGACTTTCAAAAGCAATGGGTCTTCCTTCCTGCATTAAAACTGCACCAATTCCATTTCCTGAGGCATCACATTCCACAATAAAGGTTTTTGTGAAGTCTAGCGTAGCTAGGACCGGTGCTAGGCACATTGCTTCTTTAAGATGTTCAAAGGCCTTAGTTGCTTCAGGAGTCCATGAAAATGCATCTTTCTTCAATAATGTTGTTAGAGGTGCTGCTATTCTCCCATAATTCTTAACAAACTTGCGATAATACCCTGTTAACCCAAGAAATCCTCGCAACTGCTTTATGGTCGTGGGACTTTCCATTCCTTAATGGCTTTAATTTTGTTAGGGTCTACTTTAACACCCTCGTGAGATATAATATGACCCAGATATTCCACCTCTTGTACTCCAAAGAAACATTTGGATGTTTTTGCATATAATTGTTTCTCCTGCAATAATTTGAGCACCCTGTCAACATGTTCAACATGATCCTTCCAAGACCTGCTGTAGATTAGTATATCATAAAAAAATACTAGCACAAATTTTCTAAGGAAGGGTTTGAAAATGGAATTCATCAACCCTTGAAATGTAGAAGGTGCATTGGTAAGGCCAAAAGGCATGACCAAAAATTCATAATGACCCTCATGAGTTTGAAATGCCGTTTTTGGAATATCTTCAGTCTTCATTCTAATTTGATGATATCCTGAACGAAGATCCAACTTGGTAAAATAAATTGCTCCATGTAATTCATTCAATAATTCATCAATCACAGGAATGGGAAATTTATCTTTAATGGTGAGCTTATTGAGCTCCCTATAATCCGGACACATTCGCCATGATCCATCCTTCTTGTGTACCAATACTACAGGAGCAGAGGAAGAACTTTGACTAGGTTGAATTATACCCGCCTCTAACATTTCTGCAATCATACGTTCAATTTCGCTCTTTTGGAAGTAAGGATATCTATAAGGCCCGATGTTTGGAGGAACACTTCCTGGAATCAAATGAATAGCATGATCATGATCACGAATCGGTGGGAGTCCTTTGGGAGTTTCAAACACCTTGGAATGATTGTCCAAGACTTGTTGGAGATCTGCAGAAATAGATGATTTTGATGTCGGAACTTCTAGTGAGCATAATTGTGCAATTACGTCTCGTTGTTCTTTCTTTAGAAGCTTTGTCATGACATTAGAGCTTATTATCCTTCCCGGCTTCCCTTCAATACCCCGTAATTCGACTTCCTTTCCTTCTGAAAAAAATTTCAAGAAAGTTCTTGAAAATTAAAAGCTACCGTCCCCAAAGATTGTAACCATTGTACTCCTAGTACAACATCAGCACCTCCCATAGGAATGGAAAGCATTGGACTAGTCAATACATATTCCCCCATGGTTAGCTTGATATTATGTCATTTTCCAGAGCAATTTATAGTTCCTCCATTTGCAACCATCACTTGACATTCTGGTGCTGGGTATAGGAAACAATTTAATTCCTTGGCTACCTTACAATGAATAAAATTATGGGTGCTACCTGAATCAATCAACACTATTACTTTTTTCTTCTTGATTTGTCCTGCTATCTTGAGAGTTTGAGGAGTGGTAATTCCTACCAGTGCATTACACGATATGGTCAGATTCATTTCTTCCTCTTCTAGGGCTGGTTCCTGGTGTATATCCTCTTCTTGTTCATTTTCTTCTTCTTCTTCACAATCTATTTAAAATAATTTCTTCTCAGCACACTTATGACCTTTAGTGTATTTGCTATCACAACTGTAGCAAAGCCCTTTTTCTCTTTTTTCTTCCAATTGTTGTGGTGTAAACCTTGTAGGTTGTGGAAATCTAGATGTAGCAACCCTTCCTTCTTTATAGAATTGAGTGGTAGGCTTCCTTGTCGCCATAACTTTACATTCAACTTTTCTTGCCAACCTGAATGCCTTCTCCAATGAATCAGGTTCCAGAACGCGAACTTCATGTTGGATGTTATCCTTTAAAGTGCCTATGAAGATATCAATCCTGTGTTCCTCTGGAATATCAGCTACCCTTATATTCAATTTTTGGAAGTCCTCAATGTGCTGCCCCACTAAACCCTTTTGTTTGAGATTTATCAATTGGGTAAAGAAGGTGTTGCTCTTTGTATCCTCATAATGTGCTAACATTTCCTCCGTAAAAATTGACCAAGTGACAATTTTTTTACGGGAGCAAAGCCATCGATACCATACAAATGTATTTTGTTCTAAATGTAAAGTTGAAATGTGTACCTTTTGTGTGTTTTTCACATTATGGAGATCAAAATATTGCTCCATTTGTAGTATCCATGTTACAGGATCCTTTCCATCAAACTTCCTTATATCCATTTTTGGAATATGGTGGTTCTTCCCGCAAACATTAGAGTTTATGAAATCATTATTAACATTTATTTTGTTCTCATCATGAGGTTCTTCTACTATATTTTCGCCATTAGGAATCATTTATGGTTTTAAACTTGTCATCAAGCCTTCCATGTATGCTTTTAGATCATTCTTCATGTCATCCATCTTAGCTTCCATGCCGACTTCCATGCCATCCATCTTAGCTTCCAAAACATTCATCTTAGCTTCCACGCCTTTCTTCAAACCATCCATCTTAGTTTCCACTCCTTTCTTCAAAACTTCCATTTCATTTTTTGTTGTTCTTTGCGAGAGCGAAATTTGTTGCATTTGCTCTTGTAATTTTGACATGTCATGTTGCCATTCTTCATCTTCATGAGTAATAGTAGAGCCTTCTAAAGGCTTAATGGGTGTTTAATTCTTTTTAGGGGCCATTTCAGACTCCAATATTGATATCTATTCTACAATAGGCCCTTGCAATCAATTCAACTTGATTCTTCAAACAAGACTTATGCAATTCGGAAAAAAAAAAATACACACCTTTTACTAGCTTTGAGGAGATTGATATTGAAATTGTATTATCTCTGTGATTGAAGATCTTCAATATCTGAAATTCAGCACTGAAGTAGCCCTCTGAATTCTCTTTTGAATGCCACAAGTCTGACCTGATTTTGATTCTCCAAGACAAAGTTGTGTCCAATCTCCTACAATGATCTAATTATGGACTGGTTTAGTAGAGCGAACTTGTACGACTTGCCACGTGTCACTGTTTCGTCCTTTGTCTCTGAAATTGATATCCAAGAAACTAAATTCTGTATACTTGCAACCACGTTTTACGGCACTCCAATCCAATGCCCAGAGAGAGAGTTATTGAAATTTTCCCACGATCACCTCTTTGAGATGAAATTCAGGAGCCTGAAAAAGCACTACCTTCCACAGATCATATCTCCAAGAATATTGCGAACCAAGCTCTAAAATTTTTTGAAGAAATTTCTCAGGATTTCAGCTTCGCACCATATGAATTTCAGATTCTGAAACTTCGTAGAAAATAATTTATAGCGAAAATGCCACGATGACCTGTTTGGAGCAGCGAAACCCTAGAATCCCAAAAGCTCTGATACCAAATGTTGTGTAACCAGCTCCAAAAATAGAAGAAAAGAGATATGAACGCCTTAGAAATAAGCCACTTCGAGGGGGCAACCTCCAATACATTACATAAATGAAAAATTCTTGGATGATTCAATTTACAAAACCTCCTTTCTATATATAGGAGTCCATGGGGCCATAATGTAATCCTAGTGGGCCACAATGTAATCCTAGCCGACCTAACAATAATATTTTAAGGGCACAATAATAACAAAATGGGGGTTACAAGGGTACAATAATAACAATAAAGGGGTTACACTAACAACAATAAGGTACTATACTAGTAATATAGGGACCTAACATCATGTGTCTTATAACCTTTAGAGAATCTTCACTGTTGCTTCTGTTATTTCCTAAATCTACCTCAGGCTGAAGGAAGGCAGAGTCTAGGGTAACATCAAACCATGCTTAATATGGTAGCTAGCCCTACCAGATCAGGAGAGGGCTCTCTCCGGGTCAATCTTAGAAAAAATAATCAGTGAGGCTTGAGATGACTTAAAATAAAGGCTGATTTTAGGCTAGGTATACATATAAAAGAGTTTGATTTTATTTTGGGGGTTTTTGTTGGAATCAAAAGGAAAGGCAGATTTTGGGTCTGGGAAATTATCAGTTTTGCAGAGGGCTGAATGGGGCAAGAAAGGAAATTGTTTTGATGCTTTGAATTGAATGAAATTGATAGCTCAGACCAAGGAGGAATTGAAGAGGGCAAGAGGTTCCAAGAATCCTCTTCAGACAGTTGAAAACATGGAAAATTAAACAAAACTTCAAGGCAGAGCACTGCAAATCTAATGAATTCCACCTTTAGGAATTTTTTTTTTAACTTAAGAAGAAATGAGAAGGAATATGATACACATGAAACATCAGTAAACTCACAATCACAGAGAGAAACACACCATCAAAACATAGAGCCACATGGATCCCAAAGAGTGTTGCAAACCCTGGTCTATTCCTTTGCCAAAATGCAGAGATGAAATGTACAATGAATCTCAAAGCAATCCCAAGTGTCCATCCTATGCTAATGACTAGAAAATTACAAGATATATACCACACTAACTCATCCCCGGCCTCTAGGGGTCGAGCTCACAAGTTTAGGAGTTGTTTCAACGAGATCTAAACTTTGAGAGTGCAAGCTTCTGTGATCCATAACATTTTAAATTATAAATCTTCTGGGAAAACAAATGAGAAATATTTCTCATGTGATTTACCAGAATATTTATAATTTAAAAATATCTAAACTAAGAACTGGAAAATAGGCAGTGGAACAGCTTGCCTCTATAAGATAGGAAACTGATTCATTCAGTTACAATTCACTTTTTGGTGAATGAATCTACTTACATGAGTGTAAATTAATCAAAATTACATCAAAACCATGAAATTACACCAATTTACATCAATATCTATAAATTAGGAGATAAAAAATTCAAACTGGTCAAAACTAGGCCAAAAACTGAGTTATTGAGTGAAAACTAGGCCAAATTTCCCAATGCGCTGCACCTGAAATCTCTATGCATAGCGCCACTTTGAGGCAGATTTTGAGGGCCTTCCCGAAGTCAAAATTGAGTGCAGGATATCTCATTGGAAATATATTACTGTATAATTTCCAACCCAAGTGTAATTTATGAATTTGGTTTCCATTTGCCCCTCCAAAAATCAAATCTCCCAAGACTGCTTCCTGTGTGTCCAAAAAGTGGCAGAAAGGCCATTTTTAGGGTGTTTTTGACCCTTCAGGCAACCCAAAATTTGTCAAAATAATTAGGTAATGTGTAGGAATGCATAAAGGTTGATTAAAAATATAGAAATACAAATTTTTCTTCAAGAGGAGATGTCAATTATAAGCGCGCGTCAAGTGGCGCTACGCGTCGGGTAGAAAAATCTGTGTTAAGGCCAAAAAAATTCAAAATTGACAAAAAGTTTCCCAAATTTCTTGAAATTTGGGCTGAATTTCCACCATCAAGCTCTATGCTGAGCCAAAGAAGCTTCAGCCAAAATTTGGATTCTATCATGCCTTTTGCGACGCCTTAATGCTCTTTTTAACTTTGCCTTCAAGATCTTGATTCGCGCCTTGCAAACATGATTCCTCGCCCAATAATGATTCTTCAGGTGCCTGAGCATGTTATTTTACTTGTTGGCCTTCTCCAACAGCTTCTCCAAATGAATATTGACCCTCTCAAGCCAAGTCTCTCGATCAGCCTCAATATTTTGCTCAAATGTGGTCAATTTGATTTTCCTCCTCTTGGCAGCTTGACGGTTTTGCCTTCATGTTTTTGAGCGCCACAGATGAGTAGGACTGGTGAGGGGAGGATTTGATGCTAGATGTAGGATTTTAGGGAAGGAAAGGGTTTAGGGGATGACATCTAGGGTTTTGGATGGCAATTAGTGTTTTGGGGATATTTCACTATGGTTTGGGATAGTGGGATTACTGATTTAGGGTTAGTTGATTAGGGATATGGGAAATGTGGAATGGGTAGATGAGAATGTAACGAAAGGGAAATATGAAATAATAAAGGAGTGAGGGAGTTAGAGATAGCTAGGAGTGGAATTGGCAGTAAGAAATACAACTCATAAACCCTATGCAACTGCTTTTGGCAAGAAATGTAAAGAGGTAGGGTTTTGACTTTTTCTCATTAAATCACCATAAGCACCAAGAGAAATTCATTCATTGGTCATGGAGGGATGTTAAATTACTTGGGAAATGAAAAATTTAGCAATTTGATAGTCTTTGGAGGAATATTTGAATGGATTTCAGGCTTTTTAGCCCAATGCGTAGCGCCATCTCAATGCGTAGCGCCAATTACAAAATTACACTGCAAACCACTGCCCAATACGTAGCGCCTTTTTGTAGGAGGCTTTTGGAGACATTCCCGGTGTCCAAATTGGGCGCAGGATAGCTTTTTGGAAATATTATTGAGTATAATTTCTAAAAAAACTAGAATTTTTCAATTTTGAGTTCATTTTCCCTATCAAAAATCAAATCTCCCAAGACTGGTAAAAATGTGCAAAATGAGGCTGCCTCAAGGCAGAGTGCTATTGCAGTCAACTTTTTAAGGTCTTCCTCAACTATAAATTGAGCTCATGATAGCTAATTGGAAACATTTTTTTTCTAGTTATCATTTGACTTATCAAGCAAGTCATTTGGCCAACCAAGCTAGGAGAAAACTTGATTTTCCCAAGGTCACTACAAAGGTGCATCAATTCTCCTGAGGCAACTGTATTTTTGACATTTCTCTAAAACCATGACACCTGTGTAAAAATTGAAGGTGTTTTTTCTTCCTTAGCCTATTTTGGACAAAAACCTCTCTCAGTGTTCCCAAATTCATCTTTTCTTGCTCATAAAAATCATTGGAGGAAAACCTATCCCGATGTGTGGAACAAGGGATTTGTCGAAATGAAGCGAAACGAAGGGGACAAGGGGCTTCTAAATTCTTGAGAAAATATTTGGAAGTAGGGAGGGATGTTATGAAGTAGGGGAAAATGGAATTTCAAATATTGAGTGAGGGGAAGGGGTCGAAAAGGGAAAAACACAGGCCTAGCCTAGAAAATTTCCAAGTTATAGCAAGAAACTAGGGTTTGTGCGAAAATGAGGAATTTGGGGGATCTCAGTGATGGTAAGTGTTTAATAAGGTAAATTAAGGATAGGGGAAGGTGTATGAACATCAGGATACAAGTTTTGCTGATGATTTGACCATCCAAGAGAAATTACCTTCAAAACCCTAGGAGAGGGAACCTAGGCACAACTGAAGCATGAACAAGGTGTAAAATGACCCATTGGAACCTGACATGATGATGCAAAACCTCTGAATGATGGTACACTCATCTAAATGGTGACATGGACCGAAATTTGGACAACTCTGAAAGGAGTGAAAGAAAACCCTAGACCTAATACCTAGTGACCAAATTTTGCTTGAAGACTCACTGAAATGAAAAAATTTGACCTTGAAACCTTAAAATCACTTTGTAAGAGCATGTTTGATCACTAGAGGAAAGCTACAAAGACTCAAACTAACAGCTTCCATTAATGAACCTTGTTCTCTATGAAAGAAACTGTTTTCAAAAGGCCTCTGAAACTCCCCCTTTCACTCATTTTTATCCACTTTTATAAAGCTTTCTTTTCATCCTTTAACCATCCATTTCCCTCTAAAGGCTTTCAAAATTGCTTTAAACCTCTAAAAATCCCTTTTATAGTTTTACAACACCCCTTTTCCCCTTTACCGAAAGCCAAAAAGCCTTGAAAAAACCTTCATTCTGGCCTAAAAACCCATTTTCCAGCCATTAAGGCATTAAGCCCCCGAGAGCTTAAACTCAGCCATTGTTCTCCATAAAACCCAAGTGATATAACCAGGCGCTTAAAATACATTAAACCCCATGAAAAAACCCCTTTTCCCTTCTATTTTTCATTTTCTGACATTATGGTTTCAAATGAATCTGGTTCGTTGAATCCACAAGAACCAATGGCCAAGATTGCATCGCGCTCTGCCCATCCATCTAACATCTCATCTCCCCTTTCAAAACCTCCGCCTCGATATTAGATCGTAATCGTCCGATCTGAAGATCCTACGGTCGAGAATAAACCTGATAGCCTGATACCTTTCCGCTGCGCGACAAGCAGTCATACGTCATCGTGGACCCTACCCACCTTTTCGCCCCTGTAGCTTTCCATCCACCACGCTCTACCACAACCGTCCGATCTCCCGATGATGATCTGATGGCCAGCGTACGATATCGCGTAATTTTTTCACCCCCCTAGCACTGCGCAACTTCCATGTGATATAAGAAGTTTTGGAAATCCACGTGTCAATCAGTGTGTGGAATTGCGTTCCAAAAGGCAATACCAACTCCCCCCCATTTTTCCGCGTGAAAACCATTCCCGGTTTTCCTCCATACCGCTGCCCTCCACAATGCTGCCTTTTGCATTTAATCCTAGTTGTCGATCTCTGAGATGAAATGGTCCACATTACATCGTGATTTCATTCATCTACCATTCATCTAATCTCCCAAATGACTTCATCAACAAATCGACACCGTTGATTATCCCAATCCAACGGCTCCTGTTCGTCGTCGCGCCCAAGCCTCCATTCGCACCTGGTTAGCTACTCTACTAGGATTCTCCTCCATCGCTTGCATGCAAAATTCCTCTTCAATCTTTCCTTTGCCACCTCCTGAGCCCTGTGAAGTATTTTTAAGCCTCACACAGGTTTTATTTAATTGGTTTGTTTTATGTTTGCAAGTTTAATGGTGGTTCTTACTAGTTTATCCCACAGTCGTAGATAAGTGACCAAAAGGTTCCAAGGTGACTATCCTAAGCCTGAATCAATACAGAAATGGGACCAGCAGGGTTTTAATTCCATGTTTGTTGATGTGTCCTGATCATCGACCCTTACATGAACCCTCCAGCACCACTACCACCTCTGCAGCCATCAGCAGAAATTTAAAGGAATCAGTAATGAAGAAGAGGAATTGACAGGGTTAAAGGAATAATATTGAAGATTAAGAAGTCTAATCCATAGCCAACAAGGATAAAAACCACGAAGATGATTAAAGAGGCTAAATAAAGCCTAAACATAATCAGAGCCAAATCATGTAGAATTTTCCTCTCCAAAGAAGGACTAGCTACATGACCTCCTCCATTTTCCATCGAACACCAAAACAATTATTACACTAACAAAGGCTTTAAAATTTTCAGTGCGTTAGTTATAAGGCATGGAAGACTTGAGAGAAAAATCTTCACATTTCTTGTCTCAGAGTATAAACAGAGTACTAGAGCTAGGAAAGTACCTCCAAGAACATACCCTCGGGGTTATTGCCAATCTGAAAAAGACTGCTAATTCATCTAAAGGGTACTGAAAGTTAATGTAAATATATTAGACAGAATGGGATTCGTAGACACTTCTCCCTCTGTTTTAATGAATCATTTAAGTTCTATCTACCACTGCTATCACTCATTCACCTATAAGAACCCCTGTAAATTACATTGAAAATGTTGGTTGGTTGTTGTAAAATCACTGATTGTAAGTTGTTTTACCGAGTTAGAGTTCTGTGAGTAGTAGTTGTAAATAAGCCAGGAGATGATTTGTAGATGGTATCAAGCTACTGGACAAGAATATATGTGACTGGATTTTCTCTACTAATATGACAAGCATGTTCATTGGATCCTAATCTAAATCAGTGGTGATGTGTCCCTTCTTTGTTATTTTTTTCCCTCTGTTTTACATCATGTTTCATTTTCTCTTATAAGAAGCAGTAATTTTAGATTAGGATATACTCCTGCAAGTACCCTAATGCTTCCTTCACTTTCTTATATTTTTTGTTTTCTGCTACTTGTGTATCTTAGAACAAATTCCATATAATTTAACCAATCAAAGAGTTGGTTTGTCCATACTTACTGATGTATGAATTTAGAGTTTGTTTCTTAGATTTTCTTGTTTGGTTCTGATAAAATAATAGGAGAATAGGGATATTTAGTGATTAGCCCTGTCCCCTATGTTTCCCTTTCCAAAAGTTGGCCTTTCTATGATCCCTTTGAGTTGAATGCCAAAAGTAGAGAAGGTTAAAAGTCTTTCTCTAATCTTAGACTTCACTTTGTGTTTGAACTTAAGTGTTTTCTACTGTTTGAAAGCAGTCAGGAGGATTTTTGGATTGTTGTCTTCGGAGTTAGCCCCATCAGGAGTTTTTATCATAGAGGTATAAGGTATGCCCTGTCCCTTGACTTACCCCGAAGTGGTCACCTTGGAAGGTTTTCCTTGTTATTCCCATCCACTTCCTTAATGTTTCATCCCATACTATCATCTTAAGAGATCCTCTGTTTTAGATGAATATCCCTTTGAAAGCCTTGGATATTTGAATTTCAAGTGAAACCTTTTGATGACCCCATTACCCAATGGACTTGTACTCTCTTTGAATCATCTCCCCATTGTCAAAAAATCCTTCACTAATCATTCCTTTACCTTACACTAAACCCTTATTTCATGTTTTCCAACCAAACAAACAAATCAAAAACCCTTGTGCCCTATAGCTAGCCTAATACCTTAAATCAAAATTCAAGAATATATTATTCTTTACTTTTATAGAGAGATCCCTCTCTGAATCCAGGAGGGCTAGATCCTGAGATCCTAAAGTGGTTTGATGTTGTCTTGTCATTTGATATTTCCAAATCTGCCAAATCACAGGAACCCCAAAATAATGGCGACTCCACTAGGGAAGAAGACAAATTAGCCTCGATTTGGTATAGATTGCTGATGGTGGACAACAACTTGCTTAAAAATATTTCAAACCCTCCACCTACTGACTCCACAGTTCCTAAATGACCAAAAGACTCCACTGGTGATCAGTAGGCCTGCTGATTATCTTTGTTTTCACAAGACTCCACTGGGAGACCAGTTTCATCACAACATCATCCATGTTAAAGGAAACTATGAGTATCAGTTTTCTTTGACCAACGTTGTTTGCCTCTAGATATTTTCATGTCCGGCTAACTTTCCTTTCTATCGGGCTAAAATTAGCATAGTGGCCTCTCCACATCCCAGCACAGCAAATACCAAGTCACTTCACTAATGGAAGACTCTGAACAATTTGCAAAAATGCAGTCAAGTTCCATAGAAGAGTGTTGTTATATAATATCAAGTGACTTGGCAGAACTTGAATGGGAGGACCTTCCAAAGGCTATCCTTCTCAGCTCAAAATTCAATGCTAAACCTGAGCTTAAGAAATTTTTCTTAGATTTGGTGGTTGAAAGGTATGAAACTGAGATTTAAATGTTGAATTCACAAGAACGATCATACCAATTCAGAGACCCCATAGCATTTTTGGAGAATCTCCCTCCCCCTAAGCAAGAAGGAATTACACTACTTGTTGATGTGCAGGAAGAGGATGGTTGGGCCTTCAAGAGCCACACTGAAGATGTAGTGATCAACGTTGTCAAGGATGCAGATAGCCTACTAGTCATGGAAGGCCTAAGAGAAGAAATTTTACATCATGTGTTCATTGATCATGTGACAGAGTATATGGAGACCCTGATTGGCTCAATTTCCCAAGGAATGACTCTTTGCAAGAGCCAGATACATCGGGAGTGGTCACCACTGGTGGTGGCCTTGGTTTTGAAGACTCACATTCAAAGTACCCTATGGTTATCTCTAACAAGCAATCAGATCTTCTACCCTTTTTTGTTACTGCTTAACTGGCTGCACTGGCACTATTGTATCATATAAAACAACAAATATTTCCAAGATAGATTAGGGTAGGTAGGAATGTCAATAAAGCTCAGCTTTGAGAATTTTTTTAGTTTTTTAGTTTTTTTTTTGAAATAAAGGAAAAAATATACAAAAAAAGGAAAAATAAATGTTCAGACAAGCTCAAATCTTGAACCTATGAAGTTCTAAAAAGAATGGCTCAAATTAGATCAAAACCTGAGCCAGAGAAAAGGAAAGGCTAGTTCTAACATGCTCAAAACTTGAACCAGCAAATAATAAGAAAATAGCTCTAATAGGGTCAAAATCAGAACTGAAATGAAGAAAGAAAGGTGACTCTAAAAAGCTCAAAATCTGAGTCACAAGAAGAAGGAAGGATGCTCTTAAATTTCAGAATTTTAAGCCTTCACAATTTTGTTTCAATTTTCTACAAAGTTTATGTTCATGTGCAGCTTGTCTTTACACCATGGAAACACAACAAATCAGACAGTCTAATCCTGGTTTGTCTATATTTAAATTTCTATCTTAGAATATAGAGAATGAAATCTGCCAGACAGTTTAATCCTGGCAGATATTAGTTTAGGTTGAGAAGCTATGAGTCCAACTGTTTAATCTGGTCTCATGGAGGAATAAGGGTAGAATTAGATTAGTTTTTCTTTCAATAAAATGATGATATGAAATTTCTACAAGTCTAAATGCACCTTGAAGAAAAAATGTTAGGACAGTAGGATGGGTAGGTAGTTGTTTGGGAAAATGTTTTCTGTTGATATAATGTCCATCATGTTTGTAGCAGTTGATCAAAGAAGAAAAATATGGTCAAGGACTAGGCTCTGGCCTACTTCCAAAGATTATATTTGAGATTCTTGACACCTTCAAGAATATTCCATCCCCATGTGGAGCCACTGTTAGCCACCTATAATAATTTTTCAAAGAAAACAGGTGGCTAAATATGTTTCTGAGTCTTCAAGAGAAACATTTCCTTTCTAAATCTATCATTCTTGAAGCCTTCATGTGTCTTCTACCCTTTAGAGAATATTCACTGTTGTTTCTGTTAGGGTCCCGTGATTTGGATGATTGGCAAGACAAGTGACAAGGTAACATCAAAACAATCTTTGGAGCCCAAGGACCTAGCCTTCTTGGGCTTAGAGAGGGCTCTCTCTATTTGTGTAAGGGATATCTATGTGTTTGCTTCTTATGTTTCTGATTTTAGGCTAGTTATGAAGCAGGTTTTTGGTTTTGTTATTAGGTTTTTGAGGGAGGAACTAATCAAAGAATCAGATAGATAAAAATATTGTCAGATCAACTGGGCTATGGGGTCGAAAAGGTTGAGAAATCCTCAAATGGTGATACAGGGTATGTTGAAGGGCCGATTTGATCAAGGTAAAACAGATCTTAAGGTAAAATGAAGTGGGATGGACACTAAGTTTTGTGAAGGACAAAGGCTTTCAAACATAAATATTTTAATAGCTAACATTTATATGGTAGGGCTAACCATTAATCATGATAAATGTAACTACAAACTGATAAATGCATAGAAATAAACATTCAAGCAATATATGACTCTCTAACTTTAGGAAATTTCTATCAGACTTTGGGGAAAGACAATTAAGACAAAAAAATAACTCAAAGTACTAAGAGGAAACTCCTAGACATAGTATTTCAAGCTATCAGGCACTTTGCACTAAGATTGTAGAGTTTTAGGCAAAGGGCAAGATCGATACAAAACCTCTTTGGTTCAACTAGGAAAATCAAACATTCAAAGAAAGGTTTCAGAAGTGGAGCTATGACTAGCCATGAGTAAATAGGGCATACTGTGAATCATACTTAGCATGCATAAAACCATAAATGAAACGAGCAAACAATTTCTTCAGTGATCAAATAGTAATCAAGAATTCTTTGATATGACTAAGAAGGAAGAAAACATAGAAGCTATAATGAAACAGGAAATCTGAGGTGCCTCCAAGGGCATGTCTCAAATCTATTCTCTATTGTATTATAGCAAGCAAGAGCATGAAATATGTATGAAAAACTAAGAAGCATAACAGAGAGGGACACTATACCATTTTACCAAGTGAAGGAATCCAACAGTAGTCCTCTTTCATCATCCAAAAAATTCAAGAAACTATCCAATGCATGAGACAAGTATTTCTTCCAAGATTGTATAACCATATATTTCTCTATATCATCAAGTTCAGCCTTGTTTACAATTAAGTCTCTTGGAATATATAGGCCAAGATGAAGGAGAACCTCCTAGTGCAACTAGCAAGCTCATTGGCCCATCAAAAATATCTGATTTTGTCCTTGAGGCTTTGTAAAGGCAAAGGCACAAAATATCTATAAAAATATCCTAAAAATGATAAAAAAGGAAATTAAATTGACATTTCCTAACTAACAATGGCCAAAAAAGGCTAAACGCACATTAGGAAAAGCCACTTCAGAAATTTGCATTTTTTACAAAAATACTTCAGAAATATATCAGCAGAAAATCCCCCGTCTTGTGGGCAACTTTTGGAGGTCTTCCCGATGTCAAAACGAGGCCCGTGATGGCTCGTTGGAAATATCTTGATGTCTATTTTCAGAAAATTCTTTGTTTTATCCAAAATAATCACTAGAAGCCTGTGAAAAACGGACCTATGTGGAACAACCCAAATAATAGCCTTTGCTGATATGTGGGTTAGAGTGTTGAAAAAGTGACTGTTTTTCACCACTTTGGGGGACCAAATCATCTTCAATTGATCTGAAAATAACTGAGTAGATGCCCCTAAAATTATGGCATCAAATGATACCATTTTAATCCTTGTAGGATGCTTCAAACAAAAATGGTGATGCCCATTATTTTTAGCAAAAATCCCAAAAATGTTAAAAAACCAAAACTTGTTGAATTTTGCCCAATTTTGGCGAGCATGACCCTCATGGGTTTTCAAAAGAATGCTGAGAAGCGGAGGCCAAAATTTAAAGCCTTGATGTGTCTTTATTCATTTTTGGTGTCGGGCGCCTCTTTTGAGCCTCCTTGAGCTTTTCTTGTGTGGCCTTCAATTTCCGTCGGGCGAACTAATTAAGCTTCTTATAGTGCCTAGTCATTCTTCTTTGAAGGTCCAAATCTCTATTGGCCTTTTCCAACTTCTTATCCAAGTGTTCATTCACCCTTTCAAGCCATGCTTCTCTATTTTTTTCTATCTCTTGGGTGAATAAGGTAGTAAGAGGAAAGGATTGGAAAAGGGAAGCCTCTTCCTCTTTTTGTTTCTCCAAAGCTCTTCTGAGTCCCATGGTCCTTGGCCTCTCTCTCCTTGTCTGATCTTCTTCTTCACTATCATTTAACTCGCCCATGAGTTCTTCCAACTTATTTTTCACTTTGGAGGCCTCTTTTTGATACTTGATAGCCCATCTCTCATACACTGCCATGTGGACACTCATCTGCTTTTTTTGTGTTTGCAGAAAATGAATGAGGTTTTTAGACCTCTCTAGATCCGCTCTTAGATCATGAATTTGTTCTTCTCTATTTATCAAGAGAGACTCTAGGATTCTGGCCTCATTGTTGCTATCATCACTATTTATCTGAATTATGTCAAAGTCCCTCTCTTTCTCATGGCTACTTTCTTCTCCTTTCCCTTGCTTTGGGTGGCTTTCTTGGTCTTCCTCCTTTTTGGTAATTCAACAATGGATTGTTTGGGCAACTTCCCTTTTCTTTGGATTGCCCTAGTAACATTTGGAGTTATAGTTTGAGGCACTTTATTTCTTGATGTTCGGGGCTTTGTCACCTTTGGAGAAGAAAGCATGGCCCCTTGCCTAGGAGAGGTAGTTAGCACATGCTCTATTTGGTCTTTGCCCTTGCTACTTCCCTCATCATCCTTGCCACTGTTTTGACCCTCCTGATGAATTCCTTGACTGTCACCTTGCATGTCTCCTTGAGGGCTGCCTTTTTCACCTTTTTCCCTACTTTCTTCAAGACTTTTAGGCTTTGTATCTTCAATGTCTTGTGCTTCATCCTCATCATGTTTACTGCTGTGAAGGCTACCAATATCCTCATCAAACTGTTCCATTTCTTCATCATTTTCCTCTTCAGTGTTTTTATCTTCTTCATGGCATTCTTCTTCATCACTGTGTTTCCTTTCATCACTGTGTTTTTCTTCACTTTGCTCCCTTTGACTTGGATCCTCTTCATTGTTTTTTTGTTTATCACTATGCTGCCTTTCCTCCCTATGCTCCTCTTCATCATGGTGTTGTTCTTCCTCAATGTGTTGTTATTCCTCATTATGCTCTTCTTCTTGATCAATCATGGAAGATTTTTTCTTCTTAGGTGTGGGTTTACTAGAAGAAGGAGAAAGAGGATGAGTGGAAGGTGAAGGAGATGCATGGGATGAAGAAGCAGTGGTGAAATCAGGATGTGAGATGAAAGTGTCCCAAGAGATTCCCTTCTTCTCAAGTTGATGAAGAATGACAATCTTGATAAGGGAATGATGGAAAAGACAAGCTAGCTGCTGAGAGGAAGGTCTCTTTTGAACGGTGGAAACCATATTTTCAATACTTCTATCGAGGAAAAAGGGGAGGTTTAGCAATTACGTTATTGTGAAGTGCATGAGTAGCCGAACATGGTAGGCATAAACCTGAGAAAACCTTCTATCGCATGTGAAATATTTCATGATTATCTTCATGAGGGGAGCATATCTAGTCAAAAAATATGAAAAAGGAAAAATCAATGGGCATGCATCACGATGCTCTGGTTTCAAAAAGGGTTTGTACTGTTCTAAGTCTAGGTAGCTCTTCTTAAACCATTTTTCTCCAACATATGGAATTTTGGTAGCTCTGGAAATGGATCTAGGAGAAAGCTTGAAGTCTAAGCCTGCTAGCTGAAAATGTTTCCCTTGCAGTCTTAAAGAAAATACGTGTGTCAAGGGAAGATAAATTTTCACCTCCTGAACCCTTTGACAAAACTCTAAACATCCAACTTCATGAAAATTGAAAAGAACTGAAGGATGGGCATTTACTTAGTTGAAAAAGGTTCATACCTTTTGTGAGGGCCACTTCTACTATCTTGCCTAGGAGGCATTTTTCTTTGGATACTCTTTGTTGGCTGAACAAGACAATGGCTGATTCAAATGGTCTCTAAGGAAGTTTCCCAACACCACACCTTTTCCTCCTTGAAAGTTACTGTGCTTCTTTGATGTTAGCAAACAAGTATTTGTCAAATGATAACCAAAAACACTTTATCACTATGTTTCGGAAAGATCTTGAATAAGATATGTTGGTGGTTCTTTGTTGGAAAAGGATCTCATTTTTTCTAGCACAAAAATCCTCCTCTCAAGAACTACCCCTTGTTATCACTATTTTTGAAAGGTAAATAGGGCTCTTTCAGAACTGATAAAAACACGTTCTTCTATCACTGTATTAATCCTTGACACTCACAGCGATAAAAAACTTCTTTGATTTTGACCAAAGGCCCAATATCCTAATCGTTGTTTCCATCTTTGATTTAGCAGACAAGGTTTGTGCTTTGTTGACATTGTTAGGACACCTCTTCAAGCAAATTTGAGACCTCTTCACAACACAAGAAGACCTCCTTCAATTTTGACAAAAACGCTATCTCTTTACCGCTGTCTAGATGATATTTTAGACTGATTCGAGACCTCTATAACTCTGTATTTCTTTCAGTAACTATGGTCAGTCTTAGATATTTTTATAGCACAACAAAGAGCTTTCAAATTGGCATCAAACCTCCTTTCTTTCACTTTTTCTTTTACTATCCATGATAAAAGAGACCCTTTTTCAATTTGACAAACAACCTATCTCCTTTAAGCACTGTGTATCTCTGTGTTTTTAGATGATTAAGTGCTTTTGAAAATCACTATTTCTTCTTGGGAAAATATAGCAAAAAACACCCCTATTAACCTCATAATTTATCAAGGAGCAAAGAAATACCTTGAATATAGTTTCATGGACTTTGTTGATCATTGGAGCCGCTTTTAAAAGTGTTTTTGGAAACCTTTTGGGTGAGCGGCATGTTTTCAAAAGAAAATGTTGCATAGATGGAGGTGTCGGGTCGGTTTTGGGTGCCCGGTGACCGAAGACATAGGCACGCTGCGCGCTGCTACAGGTGCACCGTACGGTAGTTCAAATGCTTTGTTCGGGTGCTCATAGGCACGCCGCGCAGACTTCTAAGCCCCAAAAAGTTGAAAATATGCCAGAAAAATATTTTTCCTCTAGTGAGCAAGCTAATGAGGGTATGCTTCGTGCTTTGAACATGTTAATGGGCCTCTTAAATGGTATCTTCCGCCTTTTAAAATACAAATAAGCTTAGATACCTTGGCATTTACTTTGTAAGGGTTTGGATGCCTTTTGAAAAGGATTTTTTTCATATCAAAACATAAATCATTGTCTTTATTATTTTATCACCTTTAAAATATCATAAAGACCCATATTCGATCAGGACTCATAACAACAATTTTGTGGCCATCTTCTTTTGAAGACCCTCATATCCATGACTTTTGTTGAAGTAAAGAGGCCTCCTTAAAAACAAGACCTTTTTCACTGTCTCTTCATTAAGGAAATAACCCTGTTACTATTTGTCCCTTCTGTCCTTCAAAGGGAACATTGCTCAAGAACCATATCCAAGACTGTTGAATTGTTAGGCACCTTATATTGACATTTTCCTCTTGACTGTGGGTAAACATTTAGTTGCACTCACCAAGGCTTGACTTACATCTGTTCATCAAGGAGATGGACTTTAAAAACCCTTAATGTAATCATATACAAACAACAGAGTTTGTTCTTATGTACATAAAAAGGTCTTGTCTATGACTGTGGTATGTTTTATTTCCTTGAATGGTGTCTTGAACTTGAATCATTGTGTCATAGCCTTCCTTATCCATACTATCTCTGTGTATTCATTTGCAAAGGTCTTTTTAAGAAACAAGGCTAGTCTACCTTCTCTTCATTTCGATGAGATTGTTCCAAGTTGTGGTCATTCTAGCCTCAGATTACCCTTTGAAGAAGACCTTTATGGACAGAAGAAAAAAAGCTTCTTGAACACCATAATATTACTGCTTGGTCTATGTTTAACACCAAACTTCAACTCATAAACCTTCAATTTCTTCCCACTGAATTTCAATTATGTCCTTTAAACAATGAACTCTTTTAAACACTATTTAAAACACTACTACTACATCAGTTGTTTCATCCTTTTGGAAATGGTGTAAACAAGTTTTTAAGTCATTTGAAACACTGTTAATCTCATGCTCTTTGAATGAGGCTATACCTCTATTCCTAAACCTCTACTTTTAAATGAAGGAGGCCCTTATCATGTTCCTAACCATCTTATTTTTTAAATGAAGGAGGTTAACATTATATTTCCAAACCATCTGCTCTTTATACTAGAGGAGGTTTACAACATGTGACCCAACCATCTTTTCTTGCTTGGAGGAGGTTTGCAACAAGTGACCCAACCATCTGCTCATGTTTGGAGGAGGTTAAAAAAGTCATGACATTTCATCCCTTTCTCAAACTGTGTCATCTTTCCTTGTAATACATATCTCTGCTTGGTATATCACAATAGGTAATAAAGTGAAAATTTGACAATATGCTATAAGAGGCATGTTCTAAGATATGTATCCTATGGTCAAAAAATCCTTGTGAATATTTAAAACTAGGAGCCACATGATTTTTATTTGTAGAGTATTTGTTGGCTAGTCATTACTTACTAACCTTTCTTGACTGTGTTTGCAGAGGCTTATTTAATTTTCTCTCTGACTAGTATTCTTATCCTAGGCTCAAGACAACATGAGAAGCAGTTGTCTTCTTATGTTTAGCTTGACAATGTATTCTGGAATACTTGTACATCTCTTCTTTTGAAAAAGACACTGAAACACTCTAGATCAACATTATATCAGTTTGGCTTTTGAAACATGTATTACTGAGGCATCAAGACCTTTTAGTGGCGCAAACTATGGGTGTATAAAGCTTTGTTTTTTTTGTAGATTAAGCGCTAATTCAGGGTTGGCTGGTATTGAACAAAATATTTTTGCTCAGGATGTTTTTGCCAAGGAAGGGATTCCCTAAAGCACCACTACCTAACTTAAGGGAGATCTTTGATAGATTTTGAGTATTCTCTTTGGTATGATTAGATCTCAAAATGGCATATGACCAGAGGTAGGGTGGCTGACATTCTTATCAACAGTTGGTTAATGAATGACCTAGGGATGACAGTAAATGACAACAGATAACTTTAGCTTATGACATCTCATGTACAGGATTATATGACTGAAACTAGATAAGACTTGACAACTAGTTTTTTTTCTCATCATAGGTTGACTGGAAAAGGTAGGAAAAAAAAATTTGTTTAGGGGTGTTTTCTAGATGATAGATTTGACAAATTGGAGATCAAATTCTAGAAAAATTGGCTTTAAAAATTAGTCATCATCAACAGGTGAAAAATACTAATGACTAACAGTTTCCATTAATTGTTTCGGGAAATAACTCCCTAGAGGTCGTTGGGTCAAAAACCTCCACAGATCGGGGAATGCTATTCAAGAAGGACTCACACAATCAAAATTTTATGCTAAAAACTAGATATTACAGATTGTAGAACTCACCCGTAGATCCTACGTTTGATGTAGATCCCGCGGGGTCCAAACCCCCAAAAACTCTTCTTCCTCTTCAACCTGGAAATCAAGAAGAGACATGCACGGGAATCTAGTTGTACAACATATATATTTCCTAAATGTCAGTGTAATCCATGTGAAACATCATATAAACAATAATAAATGTTTAATTAATAATCTTTTCACATATGCAAGCAGATATTAACACGTGAATTCGGAAACAAGGTGATTCTTCTTCATTACGAATAGCATGTACAATAATAGAAAGGTGGAGAGATCACCTGAATCCTTCCACGATCTTCGAACAGACCGTCATCTGGATCCGTCCCACCCTTGCCTCGCTAGGATTCTTTCAAGACTTGTGCACATGAGATGACATATAAGCTTATGAACATCTCAAGGAAACAAGGGTTTCCTATAAAAATCTGGGAAGTGCAGGAGGCACGGGAAATCAGACTTGAATCGGGCTCCAACAGAGTATAATATCTATAATTTTCCTCTCCCCCTTAGGCCATGCATATGAGGGGCTTTTATACTCCCTCAAAGTAGTTTCAATCAATTAGAAACAGTTGGCCACGGGCTGGGGTGGTTGAATTACGGGAATAACCATCAACCCAACCTTGAAAAGAGGGACTTTTATATATTTTTTAATGATTTTAATGGCATATGCGGAAAATTATCTCTGGACTCGCGCATACACGTGGAAAAGTCTGGGGAAATCCGCGTATGGGATTTTAAACACTGTTTTTCATGAACTTTATTCAAGTTTATGGGAATGGGTGCCCAAGGCCAAAGAGACAATCATGAATCACATAAGGGTGAAAAATGATGCTATAACAGATGCCCCCTAATATATGAGGTCAGAAGGGGTACATGATGGCCGAAATGTATTATGTGCATAGAAAGAACTTTGCAAGGACAAGAGAGGACTTCACCAGATTTCAGCATGCCAAAAACCAATGAAAGAAAACAGAGAGTCAGCTCATGTCTGAGATGGGTATATCCATGCTCAGTCAAAAATATATCCATATAGAAAGTACATAATAGATCTATAATGTATAAAAGTATAGCTGAACTGAAGGTACATAATGAATCATCTGAGCACGGCCCAGAAGTACAAGTTGGAATTGATGTCCAAGTATCACATATAGAAAAACTGATCAATAATGCTGAAAATGGATTTTTGATCCCAAAAGTAACTGAATCTCCAGATACCAAATCATAAGGGGTGGAACAGATGGTACAATCATCCAAATCGGGAGCCAACATATAGGATGTTGTTGTACTGACACTGCAACATATAAGGGTGGACGACATCACTGGCAGAAACTGAAAGGACTATCAAAAGTGAACCGAAAGATGTTGATGCAACCCGAGGTCTTCACCGATCGCTATGGCACAATTCTACACAATGGGAATAAATTAGCTGAAGTCAACAATGTGAGAAATCGTTTGATTACCGGTCAATAATGTATACCTTTAACAAATGTGAGACAACCCACCAATAATGAAAATGAGTGTCAAGGTGCCCCAGTACAATCTAAGAAGTGCGAATGAATGAATTGAAGTTGAACACTTGGAAGAATCTACCAATCAGGAGGCAATGATGAATCCCCACTGTCGATAGCGAAGAGTTTGCCACTTATGACTGTAAACCCTAAGGTACTGACAAAAGACTCTAGACCTTATTCCCAGAGCAATGAGTCGGAGTCGATAGGAAAAGATCTGCTAGAAGGAAGGCATCAAGGCATCCCACATCAATCCAGCACGAGTGTAACCTGCACGCCAAGATTTGGAAGGAATCAGACGAAGCAGAGTGATGGAACCAAACCAAAGTACGTTTCCGACATGCACAAGATGAATCTAGTGCACGGAAGAAACCCTCTGAACCAACCAATAATGAAAGCTGACACAGAGGCGGGATATCCACCGATAGGGTCAAATGGAGATCAAGGTACTGCAATAATCCCAAGTGTGATAATGTATGCTGACATCAAACACAAGGAAAACCACTCAGTCAAAGACCCATAATGATGATCAAATGCTGAGCACAAGGTCACCTATCAATGATGGAAATAGGGCCAAGGTGTGGCTCTAAGTTTACTCTTAGAGCAATATGTCGTAGTCGATAAGAGACAAACCCGCCAGCAAGAAGTCAATGGAGACCTTCTCAAACCAACACGAGCAGAAGACCAAAAAATCTGATGTGATAGAACAAGATACTAACAATATTGGGAAGGCCGACTGAATAATGAGTCAAGAGACACCGCAGAATGGCCAACTCTGGTTAAACTTCCCTTAAACAAAAGCACGAATCGTGATGACCATGGCAGTAAAAATGACACTGTATAAGTTTGTTATGTAGGAGGCAAAAAAAAACTCTCCATATGATTGGAAGAGATAACCAACCGGGGGAGGACTCACCAGTGAAACAAGGGAAAAAGTTGAACCTAGGTCAAAACTAAAACCATCCAAAATGAAGGAAATATATGACTGTATGTGCTTTGTTCAAGGGCGAAAAACTGATACTATACTTCCATCAAATTATGAAGTAACATCCCGTTCTCGCTCTTTTTGTCATTTTCAATTTTTTTTGTCTTTTTCATACAATAAGCCTGAAAAAGAATAAAATAATGCTATGGTACAATGGATAGAATGAGTATCAAGAAACAGATGCACTAGTTCCTGGGATAGGAACAATCCTATGCTCAATGCAAGGTGGCAGAAACTGGTAAGCAATACTCAAAGGAATGTTCCATCCATGGGTAAAAAGGGTGTCAAGTCGCGATAGCTAAGTGCATGCAATGGTTAACTTGTACAGACAATCAAGGTCAAAAGATGGCTTAAACGCCGAGTCCAAATGAAGCCGGCTAAATGCCAGGATAAACAAGTAGCCAATATGCAATGCCGTCATACAACTCAATGATACCAGGGAGCCTCTAGGGTAATAGCCAAAAAAAATGATAGTGAAGAAGAAGAATAATGAAGCTTCAACACATAAGTCATGGTGGGACTAAAGAGGACTCCCGAGCATACATGAAACGCAACATGGGCAACAAGTGCTAGCGAGGAACTAACTAGGAAGCCCATGTAAAGGAAGGCTCTACCACCAAGTCATGATTAAATAACCAGCGAGTGAAATGGGTGAAATACTCATGACCTGGTGGGATTGACCCTATGGCAAGTGATCAGAATGGAGGCTAGTATGTAAAATTCAATGGAAAATGGATTTCCTAACCTATATGCTAGTCAAGATCATATACCTGCCATGACAGGTCAGCAGTCATGGATCAAAAACTGGAACAATCTCAACTTCATCAAAATGTACCTGAAAATATACCAATCTTGACACTTACAAGCATCTGGTTTATGCAGCTTAAGATAGATTGAAAAAATAGGCATAAAAAATTTTTGCAAAAATTTTCAATTTCTGGGCATAAATATAGGTGTTACCTCATATTTGGTTCATTATTACTTGCTGATTTGGGAAAAAGAGCTCTGGAGAAAAACCCTCTTTCATCAAAACAGGAGAAATCAGCGGTCAAACTTCGCCGAATCAGTCAGGTAAGCTCTTAATCCATCATTATTATCAATTTTGTCCATTAATAGAGTTAAAATTTGGAAATTTCACCGTAAAAAATATTGTTTTTGATTTAGGGCTCTGCACATACGCGAGTTCATATGGACCAAACTGCGTATGATACGCGACTATCTACAGGGTAAGTCGCGTATGCACAACCTGCGATGTAAAAAAAAAAATGCATCTAATGAACAAATAAATGAATTTTTTCAAGATTCCCATCACATGGAGGGAACATGAGCATAGTGCAATTGATAATGAAGTGATGCAAGATCAAAAATCGCTCAATATCCTCTGAAATTGCGGATTGCTAAAATTTTTCAAAATGCCAAACATGAAAAGTAACATCCGGTTGCTTGAAATGCTGGTAAATTCCTGGGAACCAGAGGAAGATTGCTTCGTGATAGACCAAATGCCTATAGACATAGAGGTGGAAGACATCTACTTCATTACTAGACTCTCACGGAGGGGAGACCCAGTAGATTTTCACGGCAAGCCTTTGGGAGGGCTTACGGTGGATGACTATGTCCAGGTCTATTGTGTAGAGGGGTCCAAAAAAAGTAGGAACTCAAATTGCCATAAAAGATTTGAGAGATCTGCACATGAAGATTCTCCTATTTACCATCGGCAGGGTAGCATGATTTTCTTCCTTGCATCAGGCATCCAGGACCCAGATGAGCATAGCTGTGGAATGCCTAGTTCACCTCTATGATTGGTGTACAACTCTGTTAATCAACATGAAGCAACAACTGACTTCCATCCGAAAAGAAAAAACAAAGCATTTTGGGTATGGAACCATTTTGATGAAATTCTTCTTTGAGAATATTCCTGGGCTTCGACCCAAAGTGATCTCTTCAATCAACAGCCCAAGAGACCGAAGAATTTCCCGATGGTTTGATCTGATGAAGAGACTGGGGGGAAGTGAAGTTCCTCGAACCACCTAGGATGACGAGTTCTTCCAATGGTGGGAGGAACAAGTCATAGTAGTGGAATACTACCCCTATGCCGAGATGGATTTCTGCGGTGATCCAAACCTTATCCTTCCACCTGGCATGGCATGGGGTGCAATCGGTGAGATTGCAATTTTTGAATTTATATGATTTTTTTTTATAATTTTTTCAATATATGTGAAAAAATGTGAAAACAAGACATGTTTTTTGATTGGATTCAAAATGAATTACAATATTATGATGACCATGATACATATATTGGACCAGTCCATTCTGAGGGCTACCCACGGCACAAGCGCCGCAGAGGCGAGGCAGATACTGAAGACCCAGGCAGGACCCTCCATGCTATTCAGAGGAACTTGGAGGGTTTGACTCGCCAAGTGCCTATGGCTGCTGTGGAATATCTACCTGAGGCTATCCAGAGATGGGTGGTGGGAGTACCACATGACTGGGTGCGATTATTCCACCGTGTCGCTACTGCGATCGTGTTCTATAGGAACACAAATATTGGGCAGGGACCACAGGAGTAGATAGAAATGATTACTGGATGACTGTATATTTTTTATATTGAACATGATCAGGCATAAGCCCTAATTTTGTATGACTTATGGATCCAAATTTTATATAGTTTTTTGAACACTCTGATGATATATATATACAATAATTTATGATGCAATGTGACAAATGTATAAAAAATGCATGATTTTTTTATGATTAAATTTTAATGTATGGAATGATTAATATGCCAATAAATTGCTTGATTAGCTAATGATTCTGCCATCCAATTTTCTGCTCTAGGAATATGAATGAATGTTAAAAACTGAAATGATCGTTGTAACAAATGTACACTAAAAAACAACCAGAGTAAAAATGGATCTCAAACCCGATAAGTATTGTTCAACTGCGACACCACCAGCTGGGAGTCCAAGAAAACTACCAACGAATCAACACCCAAAGATATTGCCTCCGAGAGGAGATAAATAACTACAGTGTAATCTACTACATTATTGGAAGCAGGACCAATGCAGACTCCTCTTGATACTAATAGCTGACTAGATGGATAGTGAAGCACCCAAGCCGTGGAAGCCAAGTTTCGGGTGTGTCTACTAGCACCATCGGCAAAACCATAATGACTCATGAAATTTGACACAACCTGCCAAAGTAGATCAAAAACATCACTATCACATCAAAGACCAAAAAAACAGATATTGACAAAACAAAACTAACTATATACAAAAGCAAAATGCCAGGCCAAAGCCTAGGCATAATACCTTTTCAAATAGAGACCATTTCTGGGCTTCGCCAACTCATTTCCTTCAAAATCAACCAAGGCATATGCTCCTTTTTTAAGGACTCTTTTAATGATGAAGGGGCCATACCACATAGACTTAAACTTTCCTACGCCCAGGGAATCCTTCTCTTGGGCATAGACCAAAACGAGGTTGCCTTTCGAGAAAACCCTAGGTTTGACCGCCTTATCGTACTAAGATTTGACTCGTTTCTTATGCACCTCATTCATCGTGGCGGCATCCCGACGCTGCTCATCAAGATGTTCCAAATGAAGGAGACATTCTTTAAGACTAGAAGTGTCAGGAAGAAGCTCAACAACTAACTTTAGAGAAGGAATCTCACATTCAATGGGAAATATGGATTCCAGCTCATAAGCTAGTTGAAATGGAGTAAAGCCAGTTGCAGTTTTCACTGACGTCCGGTATGCCCAAAGTGAAGGATACAACATGATATTCCAGTTGGATCGAGCTTTATCAATCATCCTTTGAAGAATGGTCTTCAAGGATTTTTTCACGGCTTCCACTTGCCCATTGTCCTGAGGATAATAAGGAGACGAATGCTCCTACCGGAAACCTAATTTTAGAGCCAACTCAACCATCATGTTATTCTGAAAATGACTGCCATGATCAGTGATAATCTCTCTAGGAATACCAAAACGAGCAATAACCTGGTTGAAAAGAAAAAGAGTTGCTGTCTCACCATCATTCCCAAAAGTAGGCATAGCCTCGACCCACTTCGTAAAGTAGTCTACTGCTACAATAATGTACTTGTGACCTTTAGCTAAAGGCAGGTTACAAGTAGTATAATCAATACCCCACTTTGTAAAGGGGCCGACAGTAATGACTGGAAAAAGCAGAGCTGGATGAGCGTGCATTTTTCGAGTATAGACTTGACACAGATGACACTTTTTGACTGACTCCATAAAATCTTTGAAAATTGAAGGCCAAAAGTATCCAGCACGCAAGATTTTTTGGGCTGTAGCAAGCCCAAATAAATGACCAACACAAACTCCACTGTGGCAATAATTCAGCACAGCCTCAGCTTCTTCGAGAGTTAAGCAACGTCTCAGGATTGAATCAACCCCTTGACGGTATAAAGCATCACCAATAATTAAGTAATTTTTAGCCAAGTGACGCAATTTACGGCGCTCATATCTCGAAAAAGTAGAGGGAAACTTCGCAGTCTGAAGATACACAATGATATCCCCATACCAAGGATCCTGTGAAGAGATGAGAAACAAATGTTCATCCGGGAAGGATTCATCATAAACTATC
Organism: Pinus albicaulis; assembly: GCA_034641835.2. Classification (NCBI taxonomy): domain Eukaryota; kingdom Viridiplantae; phylum Streptophyta; class Pinopsida; order Pinales; family Pinaceae; genus Pinus; species Pinus albicaulis. Next base: position 46,426,662 of record CM076575.1, on the reverse strand, counting down.
TCTTTTCCATAGGGCAACTCGGATATTAATTCTGCGAAAACCAATGATTTCTTGGACTTGGCAGACATAAAATCAAGATCAAATTCCTGCAAAATCACAATCCATCTATTGTATTTGCCCCCAATCACTCGCCTACTGAGAACAAACTGAAATGGATTGGATGCTACCAAAACATAAGTTTTTCGTAGAAGAATATAATGTCTGAGTCATTGTACAACATGAACAGCTGCTAAAGCCAATTTCTCTATCGGAGTATACCGAAGTTCAGGTCCTACCAAGCCTTGACTAAGATAGTATATAACATGCTCTACAAGAGCATCATCCTCCTGAACCAGAACCATATCAATGGTAGATTCTGGTGCTGCAAGATACAAAAGAAAATCCTTGCTATAATCAGGTGGACTCAATATAGGAGCAGAGGTCAATGTTTTTTTCAAAGAATCAAATGAGCATTGAGTGAAGTCATCCCAAAAGAATGGAACTCCCTTCTTCAATAATCTCATAAATCCTTTGGTAACTTCAGCATAATTTACGATAAATCTCCAAAGAAAATTAGCTTTTCCTTGTAGACTTTGAAGTTGACGAATAGACGACAAGGGAGGCAACCAAAGTATTGCCTCAACCTTGAAGGGATCTACCCTAATCCCTTCCGTAGACACTATGCATCCCAATAACCGACCGGATGTAACCGCGAAAGCACACTTGTTCGGATTCAACCTAATCTTGCAGAAACAACATTGTTCAAATACTTGACGGAGGTGAGCAAGATGATCGATTCTCTTTCGAGAACGAGCAGCTAAATCATCCAAATACACCTCGATAATATGTTTGATGTCGTGGAAGGCATATGACATGGCCCGCTGAAAAGTAGCCCCAACATTTTTAAGACCAAAAGGCATTTTCTTGTAAGCAAAAGTACCCCAGGGACAAATAATGCCAGTCTTATGCTGATCTTCAGGACAGATAGTAATCTGATTATATCCAGAGAAACCGTCCATGAAGGAGAAAATATCATTATCGGCACAGTCATCGATAATATGATCTATAAATGGTGTGGGGTAATTATCTTTTGAACATGCTTTATTAAGGTCTCTGAAATCAATGAAAACTCAAATTATTCCTTGTTTTTTTATCCATAGGAACAATATTCGAAACCCATTCAGTCAAAGGAACAGGGAAAATAAATCCTGCCTTAAGCAGCTTCTCCACCTTGGCTTTGATAGCTACAGCCTTCCTAGGATTGACCAGACGAAGCTTTTGCCTCACAGGCTTAGCATTTTCATAAGTCTTGATCTCATGCTGGACACTAGATGGATCTATACTAGGAATTTCCTCATAAGACCAAGAAAACACATCCCTAAACTCTTTAAAGAGATCGATGTAAATCTGAATCTTTTCAGGGGAACATTAAGCTCCGATGAAGACATTCTCTATAACATTGGGATCCCTGGAAATGTTCACCGGGATAGTTGGATAAATCACAGCCATGTTCCTTTCAGCATATACCTGTGCTGGTGCTAAAGGGTTCAAGACTGGGTGAACAGGACCAGGAGACAAAGGACTTGGAAAACTTGATTCAACTTCGCTCAAATCAGGTAAAAATTAAGACCGATGATGCAAATCATCCCACGGTCTATCTATACCAGTCATAGCTTCCAGGATGGCCTCTTCAGATGGAAGAGTGGTATCAAGGAAATCTTGGGCGGAAGAAGAACTAAGTATCCAAGTCAGAGCCACATCGCCATCCAACTCCTCTGGAGAAAGAGAAGCTGGAATGGACTCTGCAGAGTCAACAATAGATTGATAAGCAACCTCAGCTACAGACATCGGAAATGCCATTCCACCCACTTGTCCTTCCGCTAATGTGGAGGTAGGGGAAGGTAAGGTCCAAGGGTCCGAAAAATAATGAGTTCTGAAGAAATCTCTTCGAATAGGAGCCCTGGAGGATGACATTGCATTTATATGAATGATAGGAGGTGTAAAATCGAAAGTACCCATCAAATAAGAATACATTCCAACCCCTAAATTCTCAACAGGCGGCTTGGCATCATCTACCTTTGCGATAGTTGATTCAGTAGATGCATTCTGGTCTATAGGAGAACAGTCCAGTTGGTCAACTGTAACAATCCTCCCTTCGTGAGGGAAACAAATAATCTGAAATAATGAGGATGCAATAGCATCCATCTCATAAATCCAGTTTCGCCCCAACAGAAGGTTGTAGTCCAAGCTTGCATCAACTATCTCAACCTCTATATTTATAGTTTTTCCCCCAACATAGATGGGCAAAGCTGGGATAATGCCATGTGGTCTGTGAGAATGACCATCAAACGCAGTTAGAAGAGTATCAGATGGAACAACTGCTGGAGATCCAATTCCCTTCCACCATGCGAGAGACATCACACATGTGGAAGCACCCTCATCAACGACCGTTTGAAAGATATTGAATTTCCAAAATGACAATTTTATATGAAAAGCCATATGATGGGGGATTCTCTTTTTAAAATTAGACATATCGAATGTAATCACAAGAGACTTCTTTGGATCAACAGCCCCAATAGCAGTGAGCAAAGCACTGCACTAAGCTGGGCAAGACTAGAGCACCTCAAGAGCAGACATAGCACAAGGGCTCTGTGCCAAATCTTCTACAACAGAGTAGTTCTAGGCAGCCTTAGAATTTGGATTAATCATCTTACTCTTAATAGATGCTTTTGGCATCCAAGGTATAGGCTCAACAGTAGGAATCGTAATATGAAGTGGCTCAGTACCATCGGGAGCACCCTTAGCTTTCGAAGACTCAGTTTCACCATAATCACAGGATCTCGTGGCGATATCCACGTGAGCACTCATCATATATATGTTTGACGAATTTTCCCCTTCCTGGGTGCCCCCAGAGGAAGCCCTGGAATTTTTATTTCTGCCAACAACTAGCTGTTGCCCTTGGGGAAAAGTGTTTGTCAACACAGCCTAGGAACTAGCAGGACCCTGCTGAGCTAACAAGCGCTGCGCATCCTGAATTTTAGGGCAAAGGTGAGTAAGATGGTCTCCATTACATAACTTGCATGGAAACTTAACTTTCTTTTTATCCTTTGAACCCTCACCAACATGCCCGTTGGATTTATTTGCATTACCCTTCCCATCCCTGCCCTTTTTCTTATTATTATTCCGTCCCTTGTTCTTCCCTTCATATTGTTGATTTTCTTTAGGGTTGGAAGTCTGGATGAAATTTACCGACAAATATTGAGAAGGCGATGACTCGGCAGGCATAGCCTGACCAGAGGAAGAAGATTGTATAGACAACTGCTGCAATTGACTAAGCAGGTTAGCTGCACCGCTATCGATTGACCCAATAAGTCCATCACCATGAGGACTGGGTTTAGTCTTGGACAAGTATAATTTGGAGTGGGGAGCATCAGGAAAATATTTATGAAGGACACCAGACTGAGAATATATCAATTCAAGCTGCTGGGCCCTAAAAATAGCCTGTTCCTCAGAAAATACCCCTGACAGGGATACATCCTTAGAAATATCTAGCTGCAAAGATTTCAAAAACCATTCCAAGAGGAATTCTCCTGGAATATAAGCTTTGGTGAGCCTCTTCCTCCTCCTCCATTCCTGAATATGATCAGAAATGTGGGTTGCCTTGTCCTGCTTGAAATTGGCCAGGAGTTCTGTCTCGGCATCATAACGAACAGGAAACTGGAAATGATTTAGAAATATAGTAGCCAGATCTCCAAAAGTAGCAAAACTACCCCCAGTTAACTCAATGTACCACTTGGCAGCATTTCCAGTCAAGGTGCGTTGAAACAACCTCAACCTAATCGAATCCTCGATCAGGGAGTTAGATGAACACCAAAGATGGAAAGTGGTGATATGATCAGTCGGGTCCTCTCCATTCTTGCCTTCAAACTTTGGAATGTCTGAAGATAGTTTGGTAGGAACTGGAGGCCACCCTGGACTATATTGGATTGGATCATTTGTCAATTTCGATAAATCTGGCAAGTTTAAATTTGCCAGAAAAGGTAAACGAGGAGGGGCCTGAGGGTTACATCTTTGGTGGGATGGATTCCCAACATTCTGAAAAAGAATAACCTGGATTTGATGAGGCACCAGGTTTCTAGAAAGAACTCGTAGAAAATGTTGGGCCATAGGACGATCCTTGTGACCCAGCATTTGGAGAAGGACCCCCTCCCAACGTAGAGTTACCATAGACCGGACTAGTTCCCCCCACTGAAGTAGTGAAAGAAGAGGAAACCCCCTGATAGGGGTTCCAAGCATTAGAAAAAGGGGGAAAATCGTGATAAGTACTCGACGAAGTGAATGGACCATTCCCTTGCTGACCAGCGAAAAATTGATTCCCTGCCCCTACTGTGGTAAATATAGGGTTCCAACTGGTAAAGGTAGTCAAAATTTGACCTCCAGACCAAGGTTGAAACTCTGAGTCTGGGAAGTAAAAGGAAAAGACCCTAAGGAAGGATTCGAACTAGGAATATGCCCACTTCCAAAGGGGAACCCTTGAAAATAAGCTGACCCACTAGCCAAAGAAGACATGGGTGCAGATGAAGCTGCAGCAATGGAAAAGGAAAATGATCGAATCCCACTAAAGGGCATTCCAAAAAAAAAGGGACCAGATTAGAAGCTTGTGCTTGGGTGGAGCCAGAGCCAAACACAACAGTACTAGAAGCAATTGAAGATATAGCAATTGTGCCTCCTCCTTCTATTGAAGCAGGAGTCTGAATGCCTACAACACTCACATCCGAAGCCACGTTCCCAGTCATGGCCATTGAAAGGTATGAATGAGATGGATAAGGACTTTCTTGTCTTGCAGACTCAGGTTCAATGTACTCAACAACAAATGGAGAATTAGGAGGAAGAGGAGATGGAAGTGACTCAGGAGGCTAAGGTACTTCCTCTACTTCTACTTCTTCTTCTGCTTCTCTTGGAAATAAGACTCTCGAGGTGAGCGGAGTGCCCCTCTCGAAACCAACTACAAAACCTTCAATCCCTAGTGGATGATCTCTCTCCGCTGTGTCAGATACCATAGAGTGATATTCACCTACTATATTACTCTTATGCCTTCTTGAAGAAGGCTCAACACTCTCGAGAGATAACCCTCAAATTCTCCTTGATCAACGAGGTGCTTGATCAGCCACTTTAACAGATTAATTAGACTCAAAAAGGTATAAAGCTAAGCAGGCTAGGAGCAAAAAGCACTCACTACAAAAATCCCTAAGATGCAACCAAGCAAGCAGCCTTCAGGTATTTCTGCTCCGGGTGATTAGGACCGGACACCAAAATACAAGAAAGTGAAAAATAGGACCTCCCGAAAGTAGTCTGGGATAATGACGGCCTAGGCCTACTAGCGAAGGTAACATAAATAGTTACACCAACCTCCTAACAACAGCCTTTGCTGGTGCAAGTACCCAAGCTTCGCCGGGGCACCCTCCAGAAGTATTGCTGGAAGTGATACGACGTCTGCCTCAAGTACTGTTGTGGATCATTATCTACATATCCTTTTTATATTTCATTTTGAAATTTTAAAAGAAAAAAATAAAAAATAAGAATTCGAAAATATGCTATAGTATGACGTTTTTAATACTTTAGCATAAAAAAGAGAGGAATGCAATGTATTTCCATTTTTATTTATATACATGAAGCGGTCGTCAACCTTAGGTTGATATATATATATATATATATATATATATATATATATATATATTAAGGTTAAGACCCGAGCAACTTCCCGAGCGGAAGTCGCAATCATACAGAGAAGCTTACGGGTATGCAATTGTGGGGGGTGAATTAGCCCGACGGTTATCAAATCCCGACCCCCCGCAGTTGACCGATCAGATCATAGAAATGTTGCGATCAACGGTTCAGATTAATTACGGGGGGTATGGATCGAACTTCTCTGCCGTACTCACAGACCCCCCACATGACGTCATCAGCCGAGATGGAAGACAGCTGTCATCCACTGTCAATTGTTTCTCCGCGTCACTCCTGCATTTATTATGGTTTCCGTAGCCTATAAAAGGGATTCTTCCATCCCGTTTTGATTTATTTGTGACTGTTTGCCCTGTTTAACCGCGTCCCGCCACCTTTGCATTACCCATTGCCTCGCGAATTTCTTTCAAATTCCTGTCAGCCATGGCCAAGCGAACATCATTGTCTGGTTCATCAAGTCTCAGTCCCCTCCTAGATAGCGAGAAGGATGTTCATGATACCACGTCGTCCGTCAACCACCCTCTATTGCGTTACCAAGTAACCCTGAACACTGACAAGTCCCCTGTGTTCTCTGCTATGAAAAGTTTGGGTGTGTTTTCTACTTGTGTTCCGAAAACTCATTTCTTCCCCGAATTCATTTCTTGGTTAGTTTTGTCTATGTACCCTGGAAAGTGTTTCGTTATGAATTCTCAGAGGGGAAATATCCTACAGGTTTCAACACAATTAATGCGTCAAGCATTATGTTTTCCAGAAGATGAGTCTCCATTGCAGTTCTCCAAAGATTCGTTGGTTCAGTATTTCGAGGAGCTTTCAAATGAAGAGTTTAATTGCTCCATGTCGTTTTTGATACCAAGTCCAGAGAAAACTCAATTTGAAGCAAGAAAGTTTAGTTTGGAGGCGTTCAATGTTCAGTATAGGCCAATTCTTAGCTGCATTACGGAAATTTTGGGAAGAGATGATGATCACGAAATTGATAAAGCAGTCTTGGGAATGTTCACTCTGATTATGAAACCAGGTGTGGTGCTAGACATCCCGTCTTTTTGGCAAGAAGTAGTAAACTCCCAATTGATCGCCTCCCCTCTAACAGGTTTTTTCAGATTTCCATCATTGGTAGTCTACTTATTTTTATATCAAAATGTTGAAGAGTTCATGAGTGTGGGTTTAAATATAATGGATAGTAATAAAAATAAGCAGTCAGTTTTGCTTTGGACCGATATGGTTAGAATAGAAGAGAACGAAGCCGGGCTGTTTGAATTTGTTGACCATTTCATGTCTACTGCTTATAAAATTCTGAATGGAACTCTTCCTCCATGCTTTCTGCCAAAGGCCCAGGAGTTCTTACAGTTAGGACCCAATTGTAAATTTGGAGATTGGTTTATATTTGAAGATTACTCTGAGATAAGGCTGTATGGAGTTAGTATTGAGCCCTATAGGCTCCCAACCTTTTTTCCCATGAGACTTTTTTCTTTAGAATTTATAAGGCAAAGTCTTAATGTAGATCAAGTTCATTTTCTGCCCATGAAGAAAGGATTGATGTACAAGTTGCCTATGAGTGTAGGCCCTTTTGTTGTCAACACAAGACAAGCTTTCGAAGAGGTATCAAAAATATTGGAAGGGACGCAGTTGTTGTTGGGAGAGAAATGGCCCTATGATCCACATGGAATAATTTCTCAGAAAAGGGTCGAGAATGGGTATGTTGCATTTACTCATGTAAGTAAACCGGATTTGGAGAAACTGGCTAATCTAGGAGGGTCAAGTTCAACAAAGACCAGTATTCAAACACCTGCAATTTTGGAAAGAATGAGTAAAAGAGGTAGAGAGGATGTTATTGAAATCGATGATGAGGAGCCCCGAGAGGAAAAAAGGACCAAACTAGCAGAAGACCATTCCTCCAATTCACCTGGTTTTACTCTCCAGGTTAATGAAGAACAAGATTTCTCCTCATCTCCCAATAGACGGGAACTTCATTTGGAGAAGGCTCCTTCCATGAAGCAAGTGTTCACATAGATTTAGGAAAGGAACCAAAGGATAAAGGCCAATATAGAAGCACAAGCAGAGCACAATATACTTGTTGACCAAACTAGATTATTGACTGTGATGGATCTGGAGAAAGATCAGTTTAAGAAGGCTCTGTCACATCCGACAGGAATGTCCCTTGGACCTTCGAGCAGCTTTAAGGAGTTAAATATAGTCATGGATGTTAAAAAAATCCCCTTGTGGGACAAAATGAATCTTCACATGCAGACCGGTCAGCTGATTGTAAACGATTTGAGCAAGACCAATGCTACAGCAGTCAAGACTGAAAACATGCTTGCTAAGGTCATCAAACAATGCAAAATGGAGAAAGCTAATGCAAGGGCATTAACAACACAAAATGAAGAGCTGAAGAAGATCATTAGGAAAATCGGTGTAGATCCAAATGATAAAGCCGCAATTCAAAAACTTATGAAAAGTGCAGAAGCGGAAATATCTTCATTAAGGAAAAAGTTGAAATTACCAGCTATAGAGCACTCATTGGTGGCCGAAGTAGCTGAGGTTGAAAAGGAGAAAGAGGAATTGCGACAGCAATTGATGAAGAAGGACGAAGAACTCAATAAGGTAAAGCAGACTGCTATAACCTTACAGAATCAAATCGAGAACCATACTTGTACTTTTGATTTTTCTGCAGGTGGAGCTGATCCTCAAGCCCAGGTTGTTCAGCTAAACACAGAATTAAAGATGGTGGAAAGAGATTGTAAACAAGCCCAGTCAGAATTGGCCACAGTTATCAAGATGATGCAAGGATGGGAAGGAAAAGCACATGAGAACGAGCAGAAGCTACAGAAAGATGAGGATGAGATCAGAGAGCTCAAGGAGAAATTGAAGGGAAATATTTCCCTTATCAAAGCTAAGGATATCATCTGGAACGAGATCATTTCAGAGATGCAGTCAAAATGGGATTCCATGAATATAATTGCCAGAGAGAAAAACATTGTTTCAGAGCATGAAAAGGAGCTATTATCAGAGAAGCAGGCCGCTATTAAAAGATCGAATTGGGCCAGAAAATTCATAAATTTTATTAATGCCAAGACAGATGAAGAGTTAGGAGATATGGGGATACAGGATAGGTACTTCTATGCTGAAGAGGTAAATAAAATGATCATCAAAAACGACCTTCTAAAGGCCTCAGAGAAGCGGTTACAGGGAATTAAAGAGATAATTAAGAAATTTGATATTTTGTTTGACAAGTTGACGAGAACAGGTTTGCCCTCGTGCTGGACGGAGAGAGGGGAGATTATGTCCTGGAAATTCTATGAAGATCATTTGATATTTTCAAAAAGCAGAGCATATGGCCGGCATGAGAAGACACAGATTTTGAAGGGAGAAATGGTATTTAATTTCTTACAAAGGCATTTCCTTCTGCTATGGATGGTGAAGACATTGTTCACAGGTAATCTTACTCACAGTCAGGTTGTTGCGTTTACACTGGAATATCATCCTTATAAGAACGCTCCGACGACTTAGGATAAGCTCTGGAAATAATGCAAAAGATTTTCTATGGACACAGACAAAGGAACTCCAGCCACTCAGCCACAAGTAGCCGTTCAGCCACCAATAGTCATTGAGACAACCAATATTTCAGGAGCATCAGCCCCCTTAGATTAGGGATTGTCACATTTTATTATGTTTTAAATGTAGTAATGTAAATGTAATAGAACTTTACGAGGCATGTACCTCCACTAGGTGAGCAGTTAAGCAGTTAGAGTTAGTTAGAATCGGTTTCATTACTGGAAACCATTTTGATCATATTGTATTTAAAGACAATGGAAAGAAGGAAGAAGGTTCCGAGTTTTGGACCTTGAAGGCTAATTTTGTACTGAACAATATTGAATTAATGAAAAGTTTTGCAAGTTTCCATTATTCCATCTGTGTTGAAGAGTTTTCTTGGTTTTCATTTCATTTCCATATCTGTGAATAAAGTAGAGTGATTTGAGCAGCAGGTCTCTTGATATTTATGTATCTAAGAGTTAAACATCCTTAATGGGCGCTCCTCTATTTTAGCTTTATTGTTACTCACTTCTTCAAGATTTTATAATGGTAGTTACTGTTTTAAGCAGCATGGAAATTTAAAATCCTTTCTTTCTTCGTCTTCCTTTCGCTCACTTCAATATAAACGGAACATGGCATTGCAGAACTTGTAAAGATTTGATATTTGGGAAATATATTATTAATATTTGAAGGTTTAATAAACAAAGACAGACATATACTTTTTTACATAATCTTTAATGTCTTGAGCACGGATTCCTGTTCACAGCAAGGAATTGTTTCTCAAGGAACAACATTAATTGGCGTCGTTGCCGGGGAACGAATAGTCGAAGATTTTCCCTGGGTTTTGTTTTACATTTCCTCTGCTTGTTCAGAGAGGAGGAAATAGTACGCTGTGATTGTTTGAAAATATCTCTGGCTCCCAAGAAACCTCACACGAGGTCAGATACCTCTCAGCAAACAGTTCCTGTTTTGTCAAATCCTGAGAAGCTTGTTTCAAAGAAGGGCCAGAAACCAAAAATATTGGATACACCTGAAACTACACTGCTCGCACCTGGCAGTAGTTCACACATTTTCTCATCCAAGAAAGCTTCCAAGAAACTCATTTTCTCGGAAGAAGAATCATCATCATCACCCATTCATTTTCAAGAACCCACATTAGAAGAGCAATCTTTGGAGTTTGTGTCTTTTCCTTTTATAGAAACTCAGCCCCCTACAGCTGCCAGCTCTTCTGCGATCGTTCATAGTCCAATTCCTATATCAGTTGTTTCACCTCATTCCTCTTTTCCCACAACTGGTATTCATTTTACCCCCTCTCAAGGAGCAGTTAACTCGGGCGTAAACATGGTAGTTCCTGCAGCCCCTGCTTTCTTGATGAACAAATATGCACCATTAAATCTACCACAACCACTGCATGATATGCCTCAGGAGTATCTCAAGTTACTCCCTAGATTTACTGGTGAAGATGAAATAACCGTAGAACAGCACTTGCCCCTGTTTTGCACTTTTGCAGAGAATTTAAACGTTGAACATTTGGATGTTGTTATGAGACTCTTTGTTCAGTCTCTAAGTGGAGAGGTAAGGAAATGGTTCAAAGGATTACCGAATGGTTCCATTAATGATTGGGATGCCCTAGAAAGGCATTTTATTGAGATATGGGGCGAAAAAAGGGACCACGGCTATTCTTTGACAGAATTTAATGCAATCAAGAAGAAATTCGATGAAAATATGAATGATTTTGTTAAAATATTTAACAAATTGTATAATAGTTTTCCTGTTGAAATGAAACCCCCTCCTATTGGAGCAAGGGTTGTTTTTGCTGGTGCTTTTGAACCAGAATTCAGTTTCACATTGAGGGAAAGAAGGTCTCCTACATTGGAACAGATTCAAATTGATGCTTTGGAGATTGAAGCTAATATGTCCGCTGCTGGTAAAGTTTCAGATAATGGAAAGGCTAAAGAAGAAGCCTCAGCTCAAGATCAGAGAATTGAATACATGACTAAGGTCATAAAAAATCTTTCAAATAAATTGGTAAAGTTGGAAATAGATAATAAGCCTGCAAGACAGAATAGAGGGGTTTTTAATCCCCAATTTAAAAAACAGCCCCTGCAAATTCTACAAAGAGAAAGAAAAGATCAAGATCAGGTGCAAGCACCTTTATACATAGAAGCATCCCCGTCCCGTTCAGCAGATGAAGATGACAAGAGAGAAGATGATGCTCGGATATCTGCTGTGTATATGGAAGATGATGAAACAGAAGAAGAAGTTGACGAAGAAGGGGAGAAGGAATAAGAAGAAGCTGATCTCTCATTCGATCAAGAAGAGATGGATGATTACCGTAAACAATTCACAGACTTTATGCAATCTGAGTTGCATAAAAAGTATGATTTGAGGTCAAAAAAGAGGTTGAGGACGCAAGGTAATGAAGAAAACGAATCAAAAGTAGCACCTACTCCAATGGCGACTCCATTACAGAAAGGAAAGCAGCAAGCGGAAAATTCCCAGACGAAAGTTAAAGATTCTAACATTTTGGAGAAAGTGGTTATGGTTTCTAAGCAGAATCTAAATTCCAAAAAATATCAAGAAGAACCTAAAAAGTTGACAAAATCAAATCAAACTTTCAGCTTGTCGAAAGAGTTAGAAAAAGTGAAAATACAAGTACCTCTTCTTGAACTAATAAAAACACCGGGTTACAAGAAAGAGATCGCTGAATTTATCAATCTGTCTCAACCTGACGAAGTGAGAGATACAGTGAATCTGCAGGAAGAAAAGCCAGTGGTGACATTTGGACCTCATGTGGAAGAGGTAGATTCGTATGTTCCTCCTTTTTATATATCTCTTCTCTTGCATGATTTCGTTTTGCACAATTGTATGCTAGATTCTGGCACATCACACAATCTGATGCCATTGAGTGTGATGAAGGAGTTAAATTTACAAATCACCAAGCCATACAAAGAGCTTTACTCTTTTGACTCGAAGAGGGTTAAGTGTGTAGGTCTTATTAAAGATATGGTTGTTTCGTTGGCTCAATTCCCAGCCAAAAGTATTATGATGGATGTTGTAGTGGCAGATATTCCAGCCAGGTTTGGTATGTTATTATCTAGATCATGGGGGGGAAATCTTGGAGGAGTTTTGAAACTTGACTTTACATATGCTATTATTCCCATTTTCAATGGTGAAGAAAGAAGGTTGTATAGAGAGACTAGATTTCAAAAAACTGCTACCAAGAAAGATGCAAGTAATTCACCAATTTATGGCCAAGAGAAGGATGACCTGTCTTGTTTCATGCTGCATGAGGATGCAGAATTTGCTGAATAATCTCAAGGGAAAATCGATTCAGCAATTGTACATAAGGAACTACATTCAGATAAGCCGTGGAAGTGTTATTTTGATGGCGCGTTTTCTAAAGAAGGTACGGGAGCTGGTTTCATCTTTGTTTCTCCGGAAGGTAATCTTGTACCTTTTTATTTCAAATTGGAGTTCAAATCCACTAATAATGTTGCAGAATATGAGGCATTAATTATTAGTTTGCAGACAGCTAAGCAGATGGGAATTAAATCTACGACTATGTTTTGAGATTCAGAATTAATTATAAGACAGATCAAGAATTTATGCCAAACCAAACATCCTAGGTTACGAGCATACCGGAATGAAGTATGGGATCTGATTGAAAATTATTTCGAAGCATTCAATTTATAGTTTTTTCCAAGAGAAAAGAATAGACTGGCTGATTCTTTGGCTGTTGCAGCAAGTACATTCAAGCCTCCTATCAGCTTGAAACTAAGGTATGAAATAGAGATGAGACATAGACCTTCGATTCCTGACAATATTAAACATTGGCAGGTCTTTGAAGATGATGAGCAGATTAAACAGTTCCTGTTGATGACTGAAGATTTTGAAGATCATCAGATTGATTTAGAAAGTGATGAAGACGAACTGGCTAGTGAGACCCTAAAAAAGAAGATTGGTGATCAAGAAATTATTCAATTGAAAGATAATATCTTGCCAAGAGGCCTAATACCTCTCGAAAGACTGTTCGGGGCTAACGACGTTGCCGTGAATCAAAATAAAATGAACCAAGACGAGCAGGTGGAAGATTGCAACTTGGGTACTCAACTGGAGCCTAAAATGGTCAAATTGTTCAAAGGGATCTCGAAGGAATATAAAGAAAGGTACGTGGATTTGTTCAAGCAATTTAAAGATGTATTTTCCTGGTCGTATGATGATTTGAAAACATATGATAAGAGCATCATACAACACAAAATTCCACTCAAGGATGGAGTCAAGTCACATAAACAGAAGCTTAGGCAGATTAATCCTTTGTTGTTGGCTTTGATCGAAAAGGAAATAAAGAAATTACTACAAGCCAAGATAATCGTTCCACTCAAGTATTCAGATTGGGTTTCTAATCTTGTACCCGTCCGGAAGAAAAACAGAGAGATAAGACTATGCGTAGATTTCAGGAATTTGAACAGGGCTTCATTAAAAGATAATTATCCTTTGCCGAAAATGGATTTTGTCTTACAAAAAGTGACCGGTGCTTATAGATTGTCTATGGTGGACGGGTTTTCAGGGTATAACCAGGTAGCTGTGGAGAAGGAAGATCAGAAGAAAACTGCTTTCACTACGCCTTGGGGAACATTCATGTACGCCAGGATTCCATTTGGCCTGATGAATGCAGGGGCCACATTCCAGAGGGCGATGGATATCGCATTTGTGGGAGACGAGTTTGTGGTGGTTTATTTAGATGATGTCACAATTTTTTCGAAATCTGATGAGGATCATTTACAGCATTTGCAGAAAGCCTTCATGAAGTGCAGAAAGTTTGGATTATCACTGAATCCTAAAAAGTCTTTGTTTGCCCTGGAGGAGGGTAAATTACTTGGCCACATTGTTTCAAAGAAATTCAGTTAATTCCTCTGCCGCGAAGTAAGAAAGATATTCAGTGATTTCTCGGAAAAATTAATTTTCTAAGGTGGTTTGTCCCTAATTATGCAGAGATTGTTAAAAAGATAACAGACATGTTAAAAAATAACGCTGAGGTGAAATGGAACAAGGAAGTGAGGGAATATTTTCAAAGAATCAAAGAGGCTTTAAAGGAAGCACCTATTCTAATCAGTCCAGACTATTTGAAACCGTTTCAAATCTTTTCATTTGCGTCTTCTTCAACTATTGCAGCCGTGTTATTGCAGAGAAATGAAGAAAAGCAGGAACAGCCAGTTGCATATTTCAGTAAAGTTCTCCGAGATGCAGAATTGAATTATAATATATTGGAGAAACAGGTGTACGCTCTGGTAAAAGCACTGAAAGCTTTCAGAACTTATGTCCTTCATTCTCAGATCTTGGCGTACGTTCCCAATTCGGCTGTAAAAGACGTGCTAGTTCAAAGCGATGTGGAAGGTAAGAGGGGAAAATGGATTGCTAAAATTCAAGAGTATGATTTGGATGTAAAACCAACCAAGCTGGTTAAAGGATTGAGATTGGCCAAATTATTGACAGAATCCAACTTCCAAGCATTGGGAATCAATTTACTGGCCCCTGTAGAAGAAGCCGATGGAGAAACGCGTGATAATCAATCAAAGACAGCAATTAAGTATAAATTTCTCTGTTCAGAATGGTATAAGGATATCGTACATTATTTATGCTTTCTTTCATGTCCCCCTTCAATTAATAGAGCTAAATACAGGGCTTTGAAACTTAAGGCTCAGCCTTATGTCATAATCGAAGCAAAGTTATATTGGAAGGATCCAGCTGGTATGTTGTTGTTATGTCTAACAGAGGAAGAAATTTCAGAAGTAATGAAAGAATATCATGAATGCTTGTGTGGAGGGCATTATAGCTGGAAAGTCACTGCTCATAAAATATTCAAATCAGGTTTCTATTGGCCGACTGTGTTTACTGATGTTTACAAAACAGTCAAAAGTTGTCAAAAATTCCAATTATTTGCAGAGAAGAAAAAGCTAGCTCCATTACCTCTTCTCCCAGTTTTTATTGAAGAACCTTTTAGACAATGGGGGTTGGATTTCATTGGAGAAATCAATCCACCATCCAGTGGGCAGTTTAAGTGGATCCTTACTACTACAGATTATTTTACAAAGTGGGTGGAGGCAATTCCCACCAGGAAGGCAAATGATTTGGTTGTTATGAAGTTTTTGGAGGAGAATATTTTTAGCAGGTTTGGATGCCCAGTGAAGATTGTGACAGATAATGCCCAGGTTTTCAGTTCACTCAAGTTTATTAATTTTTGTCAAACTTACAATGTAATATTGTCTCATTCTACAGCTTATCATCCGCAGGGAAATGGATTAGAAGAATCCACCAATAAAACATTGGTAAGAATTTTGAAGAAAAAAATTAGTGAAAATCAAAAGAATTGGGATACGAAGCTAGTTTTTGCCTTGTGGGCAACAAGGATGACTACTAGGAGGTCTACCGGCAAGTCTCCTTATGAGCTCGTATACGGCACTCAAGCTTTATTTCCCACACAATTGGTAAAACCTGTGATTTATTTTCTCCAAGATGCCCAAGCAGAACCAAATGCCATGATAAGAAGAATGAACAATGTGATGGAACTAAGTGAAAACAGAAATCAAGTTCGGGACAACTTGCTCACTTATCAGCAGAAGATGAAGGTAGTATTTGATAGAAAAGCAAAGGAAGTTTTGTTTCAGAAAGGGGATTTAGTATTGTGATGGGATACACGAAGGGAAGATAAAGGAAAACACGGTAAATTTGATCCCTTATGGTATGGCCCATTCAAAATTAATGAAGTCAGAGGAAATAATACTTTCATGTTGGAAAATCTGGAAGGAGAAGTGTTGGATATGCCTGTGAACGGGCAATATCTCAAGCATTATTTCCGACATTAGGCAGTTGTTGGTTCATCATTGTATATATCCGGTGTGGTCATTGTACATTTTCATCAAGCAATATGTGACTCCATGCCCGAGGTGAAGGTACTAATCATGGTGTTCTTAGGTGTTTCCTGGTAAAAACACTATCTCGTGGAGCCGGATGTTGATCATTATCTACATATCCTTTTTATATTTTCATTTTGAAATTTAAAAAATAAAAAATAAAAAATAAGAATTCGAAAATATGCTATAGTATGAAGTTTTTAATACTTTAGCATAAAAAAGAGAGGAATGCAATGTATTTCCATTTTTATTTATATACATGAAGCGGTCGTTAACCTTAGGTTGATATATATATATTTTAAGGTTAAGACTCGAGCAACTTCATGAGCGGAAGTCACAATCATACAAAGAAGTTTGCGGATATGCTATTGCGGGGGGTGAATTAGCCCGTCGATTATCAAATCCTGACCCCCCGCAGTTGACCGGTCAGATCTTAGAAATGTGGTGATCAACGGCTCTGATTAATTACGGGGGGTATGGATCGAACTTCTTCGCCGTACTCACAGACCCCCCGCATGACGTCATCAGCCGAGATGGAAGACAACTGTCATCCACTGCCAACTGTTTCTCCGTGTCACTCCTGCATTTATTATGGTTTCCGTAGCCTATAAAAGGATTCTCCCGTTCCGTTTTAATTTATTTGTGACTGTTTTCCCTGTTTAACCGCGTCCCGCCACCTTTGCATTATCCATTGCCTCGCGAATTTCTTTCGAATTCCTGTCAGCCATGGCCAAGCGAACATCGTTGTCTGGTTCATCAAGTCTCAGTCCCCTCCTAGATAGCGAGAAGGATGTTCATGATATCGCATCGTCCGTCAACCACCCTCTATTGCATTACCAAGTAACCCTGAACACTGACAAGTCCCCTGTGTTCTCTGCTATGAAAAGTTCGGGTGTGTTGTCTGCTTGTGTTCCGAAAAATCATTTCTTCCCCGAATTCATTTCTTGGTTAGTTTCGTCCATGTACCCTGGCAAGTGTTTCGTTATGAATTCTCAGGGGGAAAATATCCTGCAGGTTTCAACACAATTAATGCGTCAAGCATTATGTTTTCCAGAAGATGAGTCTCCATTGCAGTTCTCCGAAGATTCGTTGGTTCAGTATTTCGAGGAGCTTTCAAATGAAGAGTTTAATCGCTGCATGTCGTTTTTGATACCAAGTCCAGAGAAAACTCAATTTGAAGCAGGAAAGTTCACTTTGGAGGCGTTCAATGTTCAGTATAGGCCAGTTCTTAGCTGCATTAAGGAAATTTTGGGAAGAGATGATGATCACGAAATTGATAAAGCAGTCCTGGGAATGTTCACTCTGATGATGAAACCAGGTGTGGTGCTAGACATCCCGTCTTTTTGGCAAGAAGTAGTAAACTCCCAATTGATCGCCTTCCCTCTAACAGGTTTTTTCAGATTTCCATCATTGGTAGTCTACTTATTTTTATATCAAAATGTTGAAGAGTTCATGAGTGTTGGTTTAAATATAATGGATAGTAATAAAAATAAGCAGTCAGTTTTGTTTTGGACCGATATGGTTAGAAAAGAAGAGAACGAAGCCAGGATGTTTGAATTTGCTGATCATTTCATGACTACTGCTTATAAAATTCTGAATGGAACTCTTCCTCCATGCTTTCTGCCAAAGGCCCAGGAGTTCTTACAGTTAGGACCCAATTGTAAATTTGGAGATTGGTTTATATTTGAAGATTACTCTGAGATAAGGCTGTATGGAGTTAGTATTGAGCCCTATAGGCTCCCAACGTTTGTTCCCATGAGACTTTTTGCTTTGGAATTTATAAGGAAAAGTCTTAATGTAGATCAAGTTCATTTTCTGCCCATGAAGAAAGGATTGATGTACAAGTTGCCTATGAGTGTAGGCCCTTTTGTTGTCAACACAAGACAAGCTTTCGAAGAGGTATCAAAAATATTGGAAGGGACGCAGTTGTTGTTGGGAGAGAAATGGCCCTATGATCCACATGGAATAACTTCTCATAAAAGGGTCGAGAATGGGTATGTTGCATTTACTCATGTAAGTAAACTGGATTTGGAGAAACTGGCTAATCCAGGAGGGTCAAGTTCAACAAAGACCAGTATTCAAACACCTGCAATTTTGGAAAGAACGAGCAAAAGAGGTAGAGAGGATGTTATTGAAATCGATGATGAGGAGCCCCGAGAGGAAAAAAGGACCAAACTAGCAGAAGACCATTCCTCCAATTCACCTGGTTTTACTCTCCAGGTTAATGAAGAACAAGATTGCTCCTCATCTCCCAATAGACAGGAACTTCATTTGGAGAAGGCTCCTTCCATGAAGCAATTGTTCACATAGATTGAGGAAAGGAACCAAAGGATAAAGGCCAATATAGAAGCACAAGCAGAGCACAATATACTTGCTGACCAAACCAGATTATTGACTGTGATGGATCTGGAGAAAGATCAGTTTAAGATGGCTCTATCACATCTGACAGGAATGTCCCTTCGACCTTCGGGCAGCTTTAAGGAGTTAAATATAGTCATGGATGTTAAAAAAATCCCCTTGTGGGACAAAATGAATCTTCACATGCAGACCGGTCAGCTGATTGTAAACGATTTGAGCAAGACCAATGCTACAACAGTCAAGACTGAAAACATGCTTGCTAAGGTCATTAAACAATGAAAAATGGAGAAAGCTAATGCAAGGGCATTAAAAACTCAAAATGAAGAGTTGAATAAGATCATTATGAAAATCGGTGTGGATCCAAATGATAAAGCCATAATTCAAAAACTTATGAAAAGTGCAGAAGAAGAAATATCTTCATTAAGGAAAAAGTTGAAATTACCAGCTATAGAGCACTCATTGGCGGCCGAAGTAGCTGAGTTTGAAAAGGAGAAAGAGGAATTGTTACAGCAGTTGATGAAGAAGGACGAAGAACTCAATAAGGTAAAGCAGACCGCTATAACCTTACAGAATCAAATCGAGAACCATACTTGTACTTTTGATTTTTCTACAGGTGGAGCTAATCCTCAAGCCCAGGTTGTTCAGCTAAACACAGAATTAAAGATGGCGGAAAGAGATTGTAAACAAGCCCAGTCAGAATTGGCCACAGTTATCAAGATGATGCAAGGATGGGAAGGAAAAGCACATGAGAGCGAGCAGAAGCTATAGAAAGCTGAGGATGAGATCAAAGAGCTCAAGGAGAAATTGAAGGGAAATATTTCCCTTATCAAAGCTAAGGATATCATCTAGAACGAGATCATTTCAGAGATGCAGTCAAAATGGGATTCCATGAATATAATTTCCAGAGAGAAAAACATTGTTTCAGAGCATGAAAAGGAGCTATTATCGGAGAAGCAGGCCGCTATTAAAAGATCGAATTGGGCCAGAAAATTCATAAATTTTATTAATGCCAAGACAGATGAAGAGTTAGGAGATATGGGGATACAGGATAGGTACTTCTATGCTGAAGAGGTAAATAAAATGATCATCAAAAACAACCTTCTAAAGGCCTCAGAGAAGCGGTTACAGGGAATTAAAGAGATAATTAAGAAATTTGATATTTCGTTTGACAAGTTGACGAGAACAGGTTTGCCCTCGTGCTAGACGGAGAGAGGGGAGATTATGTCCTGGAAATTCTATGAAGATCAGTTGATATTTGCGAAAAGCAGAGCAGATGGCCAGCATGAGAAGACACATATTTTGAAGGGAGAAATGGTATTTAATTTCTTACAAAGGCATTTCCTTCTGCTATGGATGGTGAAGACATTGTTCACAGGTAATCTTACTCACAGTCAGGTTGTTGCGTTTACACTGGAATATCATCGTTATAAGAACGCTCCGATGACTCAGGATAAGCTCTGGAAAGAATGCAAAAGATTTTATATGGACACAGACAAAGGAACTCTAGCCACTCAGCCACAAGTAGCCGTTCAGCCACCAATAGTCATTGAGACAACCAATATTTCAGGAGCATCAGCCCCCTTAGATTAGGGATTGTCACATTTTATTATGTTTTAAATGCAGTCATGTAAATGTAATAGAACTTTACGAGGCATGTACCTCCACTAGGTGAGCAGTTAAGCAGTTAGAGTTAGTTAGAATCGGTTTCCATTACTGGAAACTATTTTGATCATATTGTATTTAAAGACAATGGAAAGAAGGAATAAGGTTAGAGTTTTGGACCTTGAAGCTAATTTTTGTCTTGAACAATATTGAATGAATGAAAAGTTTTAGTTTCCATTATTCCATGTGTTGAAGTTTTCTTAGTTTTCCTTTTCTGTTTTATATACGCTCATCGAAAGTAGAGTGATTTGAGCAGCAGGTCTCTTGATATTTATGTATCTAAGAGTTAAACATCCTTAATGGGCACTCCTCTATTTTAGCTTTATTGTTACTCACTTCTTCAAGATTTTATAATGGTAGTTATTGTTTTAAGCAGCATGGCAATTTAAAATCCTTTATTTCTTCGTCTTCCTTTCGCTCACTTCAATATAAACGGAACATGGCATTGCAGAACTTGTAAAGATTTTATATTTGGGAAATATATTATTAATATTTGAAGGTTTAATAAACAGAGACAGACATATACTTTGTGACATAATCTTTAATGTCTTGAGCACGGATTCCTGTTCACAGCAAGGAATTGTTTCTCAAGGAACAACAGGTACCATGGGTATTCCCCCCGCAGTCACCTGTGTGATACCTAGGAATGGAAACTAAGGGCACCAATCCGTGTCAGTAGCCGTGCGGAATGGTCTTAAGGAAAGATCCAGCAAATCAGAGAGGGGGTATCTCTCTTCTCAACCTTCACTTTCCCTCGCGCTTGACTCTCTGGAGGAGAGCTTTCCCGGTCCGCCTAACGGTGTTGGATTTCACTCATTTAATAAACTTCTATGTTTTAGTTTGAGCGGACTTGGAGAGTTAACTCTCCACTCACCTAATCCAAGGCCCTACAACCTAGCTAGTTGATGTATGACACTTAATAAAAAAAACTTGCTAGTTTTTTTTTAAATTATTGCGCTTATTTTAGTTGGTTGTTATATTAAGTCAAGGGAATATGGAAATGAAACTCATGATGTTTTATGACGCAGAAAAGAAATTAATGAAAAACAAACTACATGCCGATGCAGTAATTGCCTTTCGATGAAAAGAAATTTCTATACGGGTTCTACGAGACTATTTTTTTTTCAGATATCAAACCTCACACTCGCAAAATTTATGAAAAAGACTACAAATGTTCAAGTGCACCTAATGCAAATTACTAAGAGCATGCCAACTCTAAGATGCAAAATATAATAAAACAAACATAAATTTTCAAGAATCCCTCAGTCTTATCACTTTTTCGGCTATCCACAAAGCTAGTTCCCAAATCAGAAACTCTCAGTATAAAGACGCCAAAATATGCTCGAAATAAGAGAAAGAAACCAATGAAAATTCCCTTCCCAAATCAAGTTAGAAACCGAAGGTAAAAAATCTCAACAAGGCTTCAAAAGATGAAAAGAAACCAAAACAAAAATGCAAAACAAAAGCAATGGCAAAATAAAATGTTTTTGATTTTTTGAATTTTATAAAAAGAAGACTTCAAAGAGACCAAGAAAACTATCCAATTACCAAGCCAAACAATCTCTGAATTTCAAGCAAAATTTCAACAAAAATGCTCCAGATCTTATAGTGCCACTTAGTAGCAAGATTTATACAAGCAAAAGGAAAACAAGAAACTCAGTAACTCAGCCTGGTATAATAGCACAATCTTGCAGCAAACAAAACTTCAAAGAACCAAAAATGACTCTTCAAAAAATTGCAACAAGACCTAGTCAAATGAAATCAAGAAAACCAACCAAAAAGTAGGCAAAAATCAAAATGCAAAGCAAGACATAAAGGAAAGAGTTTACGAGCAGGAGCTCTCTGTCCTGATTAAGTAGAACATCCAAGAATCTCTAAAAAGAGATCTTGGTACTTGGACCAGAAATGCAAGCACTAAAAAAAACAAGATTTTCCAAATGAGCCAGTCTTCAACCAAACAAGAGAGAAAAAGAATAATAACCACTTTCAACACAATCTAGAGACTAAAGGGATACTGTAGAAATAGGTCACCACAGGCAGACAAGACCAAAAAGTCACAAAACCAAAAATTTCAAAATTTTCTCAAGCATACGTTACTTAGAAGTTTTTCAACAGGCGTGCATACGCGACTATGGCAAAGGAAACACGCGTATATGTGACTTCATTTAACATAACCTACGTGTATACGTGACTGTGTACAGGAAAACTAGCATATGGAAAAATAAATAATGAAAAATAAAAATGATCAAGCTTGGTTAAAGAACCAAGTCTTTAGTGTGACTGAGAAAAAACTAAATGGACTGGAAATAATGATTAAAACTGTCGGAAACCTTTAAAACAACTGAAACCACCCAACAGGGGAATCACAAGAATGCATTCCCCAATGGAGTCACCAGTTCTGTTTCGGGAAATAACTCCCTAGAGGTCGTTGGGTCAAAAACCTCCACAGATCAGGGAATGCTATTCAAGAAGGACTCACACAATCAAAATTGTACGCTAAAAAATAGATATTAAAGATTGTAGAACTCACCCGTAGATCCTACGTTTGATGTAGATCCCGCGGGGTCCAAACCCCCAGCAACTCTTCTTCCTCTTCAACCTAGAAATCAAGAAGATACATGCACGGAAATCTAGTTGTACAGCATATATCTTTCCTAAATGTTAGTGTAATCCATGTGAAACATCATATAAACAATAATAAATGTTTAATTAAAAATATTTTCACATATGCAAGCAGATATTAACACATGAATTCGGAAACAGGGTGATTATTCTTCATTACGAATAGCATGTACAATAATAGAAAGGTGGAGAGATCACCTGAATCCTTCCACGATCTTTGAACAGACCGTCATCCGGATCCGTCCCGCCCTTGCCTCGCTAGGATTCTTTCAAGACTTGTGCACATGAGATGACATATAAACTGATGAAAATCTTAAGGAAACAAGGGTTTCCTGTAAAAATCTGGGAAGTGCAGGAGGCATGGGAAATCAGACTTGAATCGGGCTCCAACAGAGTATAATATCTATAATTTTCCTCTCCCCCTTAGGCCATGCATATGAGGGGCTTTTATACTCCCTCAAAGTAGTTTCAATCAGTTGGAAACAGTTGGCCATGGGCTGGGGTGGTTGAATTATGGGAATAACCATCAACCCAACCTCAAAAATAGGGATTTTTATATATTTTTTAATGATTTTAATGGCATACGCAGAAAAGTATCTCTGGACTTGCGTATACACGCGGAAAATTCTGGGCATATCCGTGTATGGGATTTTAAACACTGTTTTTCATGAAATTTATTCAAGTATGTGGGAATGGGTGCCCAAGGCCAAAGAGACAATCATGAATCACATAAGGGTGAAAAATGATGCTATAACATTAATGAACCCTGTTGTTTATGAAAGAAATTGTTTTCAAAAGACCTCTAAAACTCCCCCTTTCACTCATTTTTATCCGCTTTCATAAAGCTTTCTTTTCATCCTTTAACCCTCCATTTCCCTTCAAAGGCTTTCAAAATCCCTTTAAACCTCTAAAAATCCCTTTTATAGGTTTAAAATACCCCTTTTCCCCTTTATCGAAAGCCAAAAAAGCCTTGAAGAAACCTTCATTTTGGCCTAAAAACCCATTTTCCAGCCATTAAGGAATTAAGTCCCTGAGAGCTTAAACTCAGCCCCTATTCTCCATAAAACCCAAGTGATATAACCAGGCACTTAAAATACATTAACCCCCATACAAAAATCCATTTTCCCTTCTATTTTTCATTTCTTGACATTATGGCTTCAAATGAATCTGGGCCGTTGAATCCACAAGAACCAATAGCTGAGATTACATCGTGCTCCACCCATCCATCTAACATCTCATCTCCCCTTTCGAAACCTCCACCCTGATATTAGATCGCAACCATCCGATCTGAAGATCCTATGGTCGAGAATAAACCTGATATCCTGATACCTTTCCACTACGCGACAAGCCATCATACATCGTCGTGGACCCTACCCACCTTTCTGCCCTTCCATCTTTCCATCCATCACACTCTCCCACAACTGTCTGATCTCCCGACGATGATTTGACGGCCATCGCACGATATCGCGTAATTCCCCCCCCCCCCCAGCACCGCACAACTTCCACGTGATATAAGTAGTTTTGAAAATCCACGTGCCAATCTGTGTGTGGAATTGAGTTCCAAAATGCAATACTACCTCTCCCCCATTTCACCGTGCGAAAACTATTCCTGGTTTTTCTCTATACCACCCCCCTCTGCAACGTTGCCTTTCATGTTTAATCCTAGCCGTTGATCTCTAAGATCGAACGGTCCACATTACATTGTGATTTCATTCGTCTACCATTCATCTAATATCCCAAATGGCTTCATCAAAAAATTTCCACCGTTGATTGTCCTAATCCAATGGCTCCTGTTCGCCGTCATGCCCAAGCCTCCATTCGCACCTAGTTAGCTGCTCTGCCAGGATTCTCCTCCACTTCTTGCATGTGCAATTCCTCTGCAATCGCTCCTCCACCACCTCCTGAGCCCTCTGAAGTAGTTTTAAGCCTCATGCAGGTTTTATTTAATTGGTTTGTTTTATGTTTGCAGGTTTAATGGTGGTTCTTGCTAGTTTATCCCACAGTCGCAGATAAGTGACCAAAAGGTTCCAAGGTGATGATCCTGAGCCTGAATCAATGCAGAAAGGGGACCAACAGGGTTTTAATTCCATGTTTATCAATGTTTCCTGATCATCGACCATTCCACTGCCACCTGTGCAGCCATTAGCAGAAATTTAAAAAGTATCAGTAATGAAGAAGAAGAAATGATAGGGTTAAAGGCATAATATTGAAGATTAAGAAGCCTAATCCACAGTCAGTAAGGATAAAAACCATGAAGATGATTAAAGAGGCTAAATGAAGCCTAAACATAATCAGAGCTAGATCATTCAGAACGTTCCTCTCCAAAGAAGGACTAGCTACATGACCTCCTCCATTTTCCATTGAACACCGGAACAATTATTACACTGACAGAGGCTTTAAAACTGTCAGTGCATTAGTTATAAGGCATGGAAGGTCTGAAAGACAAATCTTCACATTTCTTGTCTCAGAGTATAAACAGAGTACTACAGCCAGGAAATTACCTCCAAGAACATATGCTTGGGGTTATTGTCAATCTGACAAAGACCCCTAATTCATCTAAAGGGTACTGAAAGTTAATGTAAATATATTAAACAGAATGGGCTTCGTAGACACTTCTCCCTCTATTTTAATGAATCATTTAAGTTCTATCTACCACTGCTATCACTCATTCACCTATAAGAACCCCTGTAAATTAAATTGAAAATGTTGGTTGGTTGTTGGAAAATCACTTATTGTAAGCTATTTTACTGAGTTAGAGTTCTGTGAGTAGTAGTTGTAAATAGGCTGGGAGATGATTTCTAGATGGTATCGAGCTACTGGACAAGAATGTATATGACTATTTTGTCTCTACTAATATGACAAGCATGTTCATTGGATCCTGATCTAAATTAGTGGTGATGTGTCCCTTCTTTGTTATTTTTTTCCCTCTGTTTTACATCATGTTTCATTTTCTCTGATAAGAAGCAGTAATTTTAGCTTAGGATATACTGCTTCAAGTAACCTAATGCTTCCTGCACTTTCTTATATTTTATGTTTTCTGCTACTTGTGTATCTTAGAAAAAATTCCATATAATTTAACCAGTCAAAGAGTTAGTTTTCCCATACTTACTGATGTATGAATTTAGAGTTTGTTTCTTAGATGTTCTTGTTTGGCTCTGCTGAAATAATAGGAGAATAGGGAGATTTAGTGATTATCCCTATCCCCTAAGTTTCCCTTTGCAGCAGTTGGCCTTTCTAAGATCCCTTTGAGTTGAATGCCAAAAGTAGAGAAGGTTAAAAGTCTTTCTTTGATCTTAGAATTCACTCTGTGTTTGAAATTAAGTGTTTTCTACTGTCTAAAAGTAGTCAGGAGGATTGCTGGATTGTTGTCTTTGGAGTTAGCCCCATCAAGAGTTTTGATCATAGAGGTATAAGGTATGCGAGTCCCTTGACTTACCCCAAAGTGGTCACCTTGGAAGGTTTTCCTTTTTATTCCCATCCACTTCCTTAATGTTTCATCCCATACTATCATCTTAAGAGATCCTCTGTTTTAGATGACTAGCCCTTTGAAAGCCTTGGATATTTGAATTGAAAGTAAACCTTTTGATGACCCCATTGCCCAATGGACTTGTACTCTCTTTGAATCATCCCCCCATTGCCAAAAAATCCTTCACTACTCATTTCTTTACCTTACACTAAACCCTTCTTTCATGTTTCCCAACCAAAAAAACAAATCAAAAACCCTTGTGCCCTATAGCTAGCCTAATACCTTAAATTAAACTTCAAGGATATATTATTCTTTTCTTTTATAGAGAGATCCCTTTCTAGATCCAGGAGGGCTAGATACTGAGATCCCAAAGTGGTTTGATGTTGTCTTGTCATTTGGTATTGCCAAAACTGCCAAATCACAGGAACCCCAACATATCCCATGCTCCCCTTGAAACATGTACTGCAAATAGTGTGGGAAATTTTTTTCCACAAGGACACATTCAACCAATGTGTCTTCCCTCCATCCGTGTTCCAAACAAATACAAGAACAATTTCATCATATGGAATCATAATGAGAGTCATGCTAGCTTCCATATGAAATAATGGAAAATGAAAATGGTCCCTCAAGTGCAACCAGCGTAGTTTTACTCCTAACTACCTTAGAATATGATATGGCAAGTGTTTTCCCCAACACTTTTTTTCTGCCCCATCCTTCTTGCATTCTTGGATAAAGTGCATAATAGTTGGTGTAAAGGATTCACACCATGAAGAGTATATCATCTCTGCAAGACCCTTTAAGGAATGGCCAAAATCATCATTTTTCATAGCCCTAAGTAACCTATGAAACCCATCAGAAATAATGCTCCCTCTTGGAGAAAAGCCCTACACATGAGTGTTATAAAAATACAAACATATAGTAGATACATCAGGATATTCAGAGATACAATTTCTTCCATATACTTGTTTTACATTAGTGAGGTGACTCATGAATGAGTTCCTTCTCACACTCAATGAGTAAGGAGGTGTTGAGGATGTCTTCTTCCAAGAGCTATGTTCCTCCTCATCCAGCAAATGATCCATGCACTTACTCATATAAGAGTGCATCTCCTCTTTGAAATATTCCGATGTGAATCCATCTAAGATAGCATGATAAGTTCTTATGAAACCAGTGGGTTTTGAAAGCAAGGCCTCATAGGTTTTATTAAGTAGTTTATTCTTGAGTTTGGAATCTTTAGTTAAGTTGATTTGATCATGAACATAAATGATTCCATTAACTACCTTATACTTCCCATAAATTGATCACCCATCAAGAACCTTACATGTGAAGAGGTCCTTGGAATATTCCATCAAGAGTTGGGACTCCAAATAAGGATCTAGGCTCCCCAACATTGGCAGCGCTGTAGTAGTCTAAAATGAAGCATCTGTCATATGATGGCTCTCCTCCTTGACATGCTTGATGTCAAAGTCACATGTTGGAGTATTCCCAAATTTCTTTTTCTGCCTCTCTTGCAGCTGATCTTGCTCAAGACAAGATTAAATTTTAGGAGATTCATCCTTCTTTTGAAAGGTCCTCCTCCTCCAAAACTTCCACAATTTTTCTCTTGCATACAAGAATGGAAATACCTTCTTGTCATATTCAGAAATTTTCATTATATATTCGGGTATATTTTGCAGCTCCAAGGCTATGGAGTGGCCTTTTGATACCATGCTCATATCAACACATATTTCTGAATCTCTTCTTTCTAGTGCAAATAGATGAATGGAGAATAGCAAAGTCAATTTCAAAAAATTTCTTAGTTCCCCATCAATGATTCTCAGCATTGTAGTAGCTCCTCTCAAGGTTCCCTCTTTAGAAAAATATGTTGCAGCTGCATATAGTTGAGATAACACTTTAGATTTCTTCCAATCAGGGGGTCTCCCTGGTGGAATTCCTCCATGAAAAAGAGACATCAAGGCATAGAGCAGGATACATAGATGTATGGACTAACTTTTCCTTGCCTTCATTGCATAAATCCTCATGCCTTCTTTGTGCATCAAACA
Source organism: Pinus albicaulis (assembly GCA_034641835.2). NCBI lineage: Eukaryota > Viridiplantae > Streptophyta > Pinopsida > Pinales > Pinaceae > Pinus > Pinus albicaulis. The sequence goes on along the minus strand of CM076575.1, from coordinate 46,398,349 downwards.
TCTGGAACATAGAGGGATATTTTCTCATCATCATGTGATGCTTTCCCTCCTCTTTTCCTTATTCTATCTTCAATATCTCACCCTTTGAGGATGATGGCACATGCTGCACATGGACTGTGCCACAATCTCCATATGTGAGATTCCTTGGAACTCCTTGCAAGAGTGAAAGAGTTTCTCCCCTTGGAGAAAATTCTCCATCTCCCTCTTCATGAGGTCTTATATGTGCTCTTTTCATGACTATTTTATCATCTTCAGCCTTTTCTTCCTTGATCTTGCAAGATCCTTGGAAGCTCAAGTGATTCTCTCTCTTTGGCACATCTCCTTCATTCCTCTTAATGAAGAAGTTGCGGACAAAATGTTGTAGATTTGATGATATGGATAAGTGCTCATATCCATGAGATGAGGAATTAGAACCTTCCTCATGTATAGATCTTGTAGATATGTTTGAGGGATCTCCATGTTTTTCCCTCCTCATTTCTTGGATGTCCTTGTTGATACCCTACAGAACTTGATATAGAAGTTTTGTGAACATCTTCTCTCTAGACAATAAGGGTTTTCTTTTATTTGTCTTGAAATATCCTCCTTCCCATGAGAAGACTCCATAATTTTTGAAGCTCACAGGCTGAGCCAAGATAAATGCTCTGATACCACTGTAATATCCCAAAATCGGGACTACTAGCAAGGCATGCCTGAAAAACGCATTTTTCAGGAATGCATGCTACAGGATTAGAAACTAGCACTTGTATCCCTTAGATATGACAATATAAGACCTGAATCCACAAGTGTTTCAAAAAAAAATCCTCCTAGGTGGGTTAAACAGATCTCCCCACACCTAGTGCAGCTAGAAAATGCCCAAAGAAGGGACTGCATCAATACAAGAACAACACTCCTGGAAAATAACGCAGTTCAGCCCAATATTTGCATGAGGTCAATATGGAGGCTCACATATCATATGTACAACATAAAATCAGATTTTTATTACATCCCATACACTGTACAAGAGAAAGTAGAAGAATTTATAGGAATAAACCCTTAGAAATGAGGTGCTACAGCCATAAGAAATGTCTGCATAACTTGAAAAAATTATTTTAATGGGGCTGAAGTAGTAGTATATTATAAATGAGATATAGATCATATCTGTATATAAAATTATGGATCTAATGCAGAGATTTGTACAAGGAAAGCTCATCTATACATTCCCCTTGGGGTTTTGTGCAAAACATGAGAGTACAAGAGCAGATCTAAGATCTAGAGCTGCAGATCTGCAGTAATATTCAAAAATTTCTGAATCATATAATAGGACAGAATATCAGATCTAAAATAAACATGGATTGGATGGCCAATCCATGTATCAGCACAATGGGAGGAATAGTCCTATCACCAGAGATCTGTCCTCCAAAATGCAAACAAAACACCCTGCAACTGCAAATTTGCAAATAACGTAGTTTAGGAAGGTAAACTGCACTGTAAGCTCTGAGAATGATTTGGTCTAATGCCAAGGTTTGGATCTGTAGCTCCAATGATCTAGGAAACTCTTTCCAATGGGATAGAAGACTTTCCCAGTGAAAAGAGGGGCTATATGTGCATAGATTTGAAGAGATATATCTCCCACTTGTTGCAACTCACAAGGAAAACCCAACCCTTAACAAGATCAGTGTTGTAGGTGTAAGGTGAAGCTTGGCCCAAGCCTAATAGTGGTCAAGACAAGCACAACTCCTCCAAGAGCTGCTCTAGGAAGGAGGTGGGATTCCCGCTCAGGAACACCCAATGCTAAACAACATTATTCTCAGCTAAATAGCTAGAGAATGAGAAATTTATGAAAAGACAAATTCTTCTAAAATAATATCTTCAACAACCCCTCTCATGCTACTGTCCTCTTCCTTTTATAAGATAGGAGTCTTGTCAAACCCTAAACCACTTCATCAATTTAGCTCCTTTCACATGTAGAGCCCCTATCTAGAACTATGTTGTGCCTCAAGGAGGTTCAATGCATCTAGATTGTGTTGTAGATATGGTCATGGTTGACTTGGTCAAGTGATCAACCTCTTTCACACTCAAGTGTGTTTTATAAAATGGCCCAGATTTAGCCTTCTTTACATTGGGCATTGATCTATTTTGATGTTTTTAGGAGTTTTACATGTCCTCCTTTACACTTTATTCATCAACATGAAAATCAAAACAAGACAGAGAAAAATTGAATATTCCCATTAGCTTGGGCTAAGTGGGAATATTAAAAATAATAGGAGGTAAGGTAATAGGATGGAACCATCACCATGAGACATCCACAAACAAGAGAAATGCAGCAAGCCTGTGTTTAAAGAGAATCAAGGTTTTTATCTTATTGGTGAACTAAACAGTGGTGACAGGCTAGAGACCATCACAAAGGCTACAAGGACAAAGTCCACCTCAAATCCATCAAATTCACATTGAAGATTTTTTACAAATGATAAACAAGTTTTGAAAGGATATAGAGAACTTAGAAGGCAACACTCCTTATTTTCTCTACCAGCCCTAAAACCTAAGAGTTTGGACATATTGGCAAGACAGGTCAATTGAAGTTGACAAGGCCTCCTTCTTAAAAGTAGAGGGCATGCAAAGAGTATCATTTTAAGAGGCTAATGTTTTCAAGTACAGTCAAAGGGCCTATAAAAATAATCAAAGGGAAAGGAAATCATAGAGTTAAATATCAAAGAGAGAAAACAAGGTAAATCATATGGTTACTACTCATACAATGAGATTTCAACTTCAAAAGGGCACTAAGGGATCAAGGGAAAATACAATATAGGCACCTACAAAAAATCAGAAGTGGCCAAATGAATCCCATGGAATAATATGATTTGTTTAAAACTTTGGGAAAAATAGACCTGTTATTGCCTTAGAAATAGAGGAAAGGTGAAAAGACGTTATTCAGGTCACTAATAATCAAAAGGGAACAAAAGAATAAGACTACATTTTTTCAGTTTTTCAAAATACATGCCAAAGATAGTTTGGGTAGTGTCCCTAATTTCAACGAAAATGGGTGAAAAGGACATCAGCAAATCAACACCACAAGAGGAAAAAAAAGTGCCTTGAGGAAGTTTTCAAAACCCTCCAAAGGACAAAAATGGAAAAAGACTAAGACATAGTAGAAATGGGTTTGTTAGTTTGATTTTTCTTTTTCAAACACATAAAATGTTTTTTGAATTAATTGTTGAGCTCATTTCCACACTTGGTAAGGAAGGAAGAGGCTCCAAAGAGAAATTCAGGGTTTCTGGACCATTTATGGGAAAATTGTTCAGGCGCTGTGCAAAACTTAGGTGCCATGCAAAAAGGAGCTAGCGCTACGCAAACTCACATCCCTCCCGTTCAGTTTTACACGGTGCTACGTAAAAAATATTTAGCACTGCGCAAACTTCGAGCAGTACGCAAATGCAGGCCCAGCTTGCCATAAAGCTAGCAGACCCTCCATCTCACCTGACACCTCAACTCATTTACCCGGGCGTTGCGCAAACGGGCCGCCTGACTCGCCCAACTGATGTGCAGTGGCTGCCTTTTCCTCTCAGCGCTACAAAATCAGACGCCCCGACCCACCTAGAAGATGTGTAGACCACCTAGCACTGCACTAACTCTTGTTCAACCTTGCCCAACACTGTGCAAACTGCCCGACCCAATAGCTCGGGCAGAGGTGCTACACAAAGTCTAGGAAGGTGCCAAATTGTGGAAAAGACTCCCTGATGCCTAAATTCATCCTTTGAGGTGCTTCCAAGATGGAAGAAAGTTGAAGAAAGTGGTAAGTGGTATTTTCTCTTGATCCCCCAAGAAAATTTGCAAAAAATATTTGGTTTTTTTTTGTTATTGAGGTAAAAACCCTAGGAGGGTGAAACCCTAGGTCAAAGTCACTAAGGAACCTTGCTCTTCTAAAAAGGCATTTTCAAACCAAATATGATAGCAGGGGTGGGTAAGGGAATTAAGGTTGTTACTATATTCATGGTTAAACTCCTCAATCTGCAAAACCACTCACAACCTTTGAACTCATCTCCTTAGCTAAATTTGACCTCATCATCATTTCTCACTTAGTTTTTCCACTAAACCTAAATTTTTAGACCAATGTCTCCCATCACCATGTCAGAGACTAAAAACAACAGTGGTAGTGGAGGAGGTTAAAGGCCTTCAAATACACAACACAACGGAGGGAATGTTAATAGGTTTGAATCCCAAAATACAGTGGCTATCACATCTTCTCCTAGGATCTCGTCATGCTTTCAAAACATAAGGTGTTTTCCATTTTGTGAGAAGGTCAAGCAAGTGAAGAGAAATCCTAAGCTTACAAGGCTCCTCATCCTCAATTTACAAAACAAACATGATGACCTTGCAGGGGTGAAATTTGAGATTTCTACAAGATATATATCTGAAGCCACTGGTATCCCTTCAGTGTGTGAGAAATGGTTCAAGAATGGTAAGCTAGAAAGGGATTTATTTGAGCCATTCATCAAAAGGAGGTATAGAGAAGGCAGTATCACAGTTTTCCCTTTCTCACATCTCAAACATAGGTATGCACCCTTGATTTTGGTTGTCATGAAATACTTCATCTCTAAGGAGAGATACTCCAGTGTCTACACCTATCATCTTAGACTCCTTATGCATTTCACAGGGGTTAAGGCACTTGACCTGCCCTACTATATCTACATGAGTATTATGAAAATGTGTTTTATTTTCCAAAGGAGGTGTTACCCCCAACAAGTGTACAGCTTGTTCCACCATTCCTTGATCAAGATGGTGGTTGTAAATCAGCTAGAGTAGCAGGGTGTACCTTGCAATGTTTTCATAAACAATGAGTTCTTCTCAAACCCACATCATCCTCATCAAACAAATTTTCCTTCCTCATCTGCACAAGTGCCCTCACCATAGGCACACATCCCTTCCTCTCCTTCTCTTGATGCATCAGGTGAAGCAGGGAGTGGAACTCAAGGATCACAGAGAGACCAGGGTGAGGGTGAATAATTCAATGAGGCAAACACATAAATGTATGAAGAAGAGGTAGAGGATATGGTAAGTGATGGAGGAAACAATGATGAAACAAAAGGAAGTGTGCATAATGAACAAACAGATCACAGTGGAGATGATGGAGACAGTAGGGAAGATCAGCAAGATGAATAAGGCAGTCATAAAAGTGCACAAGACAACCATGGAAATATTCATGATAGTCATGACAGATGTCATGACTGTCATGACACTAATCGGTTTCTAGATAGCCAAGAAACTCAAAATGATAGTGCAAGAAATGACCAAGGAGAGAACCTCAGTAAAGAACAAATCCAAGATGAGGCTAATGGTAGCGATTAGGGTCAAAGCAATGATGAAAACATGGTCAAAACTACCATCATCACCCCTCACATATGCACATACTACAGAGGACAAAGAGATGTGTTTGTTGCCTCCAAAAGACAAAGGGCCATCTCTACTCAAGCTATGAAGACAGTGGACAAGGGCAAGGAAAATGTGGGAAATATTGAGCAATAGGTAAAGGTGAGGAGGAGTAAAAGGATAAAGAAAACTACTCAAGGGCTTGAGTTCACTGACTTAGATAGTGATAATAAGGATGAGGAGATGACCACTAAAATGATACTCCTATACAAAGATGCACAAATCAGGGAGTGGGAGAAGGATTTTGAAAGAGCAGAGTGCATAATTCAGTACTACAAGAATGAGCATAAGTATTTCAATAGAATCAAGAGAGGCCTTGCTCTCCAAAAGAAAATGACCAAGCATTACGCAAAGAAGAGCAGGTTTGCTTGTGCCAAACTCAAGGAGGCTCTCCTTGAGGTAAAAAACCTAAAAAGGGAAAATGAGCATAAAAAACTTGAAATTTTGGCTAAGGCTTCTTAGAAATTATCTAAAAACATTTAAGGAGTGTCTCCACCAATTTTGAAGGAATTTGGAGAAGATTTTTCTTTTTGAGAAATTTTAGCCTCATTTGCGCAGCACCATTGGCACTCTGCAAAAATCTGGAGCATATTTAGGAGGAAATATTGAAATTTTTTGATTTTTCATGACCTTCACAGAATCCACACAAAATTTGAGAATATTTGGAGCAGTTTTGACCCCTCAAAAGGTAAAAAAACACCTTTCTGCCCTTGTTTTAGGCCTGGCGCTATGCAAATGAAAGTCTGAGGATTTTTTCATTTTTGACAAAGTTACAAGAGCTGGATCAGAAAAATATAAGAATTTTTGGAATTTAGACTCTTCAAGCTTTCCAACGAGCCATTACGGAGCCAAATCCGACATTAGGAAGTGGTCCAAAACTTGGTTGCAAAACAACCTATTTTCTGCAAATGTAGCGCTCCGCAAACAGACTTTCTTTTTGCCAAAAAGTCAACAAAAGACACAAATTTATGGAAAAATATTTTTTTTAATATTTTCTTTGGAAAATCACTTCAGATTTGATTGAGGAGTTATGTTATGATATTTTTCATTTATTATCTTATCTATTATGTGTCTTGGGCCTTGCATGGTCATTAAGCACATAAATGAAATTTATGACAAAATTAGGGTTTCTCTAAGCCTCTTATGGTTTCCACCTCCTCACTTGCTCCATAAATAGAGCATGAGGTTCTTATGTATTGGGTTGGATTTTGATGACTGATTCTGAAGTAACACATAGTCCCTTGGAATTTGAAAAGAACTTGATGTCTTGGAGTTTATGAATGCCCTGGTTTGTTTGTTGATGGAGGAGGACTGGTTGCAAGATCCATGAGTCTAGTTGATGGTGAAGTGTTTATTTTTGTTTATGTTTTCTAGTTTATCATTGTGTTTCCATATTTCTATGTTGTTGTAGGACAAAGAATTTAGACTAAGAAATGTTTTCTAATGGCACCTTAGATTTGTTTGTTCTTCACTGCCTTAATGTTTTCTTTTGTTAGGACATGTTAGAGAATCCTTCTTTGCTCTCTAGGATATCCTAAGCTTGTTTGTTTCTTGAATGGTTTAAAACAGATGGTATCCAACATTATTTATGGCTAGCCCTACTTCTTGTTGCCACTAAGAACACTATTCTTGAAGTAATCTATTTAAAGCATCATTACTTAGGTTTGTCAAAGAAGTTTGTTTCAATCCCGCTCTTTGCTTTTACTTAACTAATTGTTTTAAAGCACCTTCATAGCTATAACCTTGGATGTTCAGAGTTTCTCTCCTTCTCTGATTATAGTTATTTGTGCATCTTAAATTTTTTCTGTCTTTGATGATGAAATCACTGAAAGTTAAATAAGTTTCTTGCCTTTCTATATTTCATTTGAATGTTTGTCTTAGATAATTATCTACTTTAAGTCTGAATCAAAGAGTTTAGGGTTTTCTCTACCTTGAATTTTCTCTCTATGCTTATGATTCTTCAAAATCCCTTTGTTTAAGTATATGATAGAGAATTTTGTATTTCTCTTTGTCAAACTTTGTTTCTCAAAATTAATGTCCATCTCATGATGCTTCAAACCCCAAACATCCACCAACAAAGCTATATTTTCCGTACAATACTCCCTCATCCGTTAATGAACTTGTCATGACCTTGTTAGACCCCATTTCCCAGTGACTTGAAGTTTTCCTTGTTTCTATCTAGTCTATATAAGCATCATACCCAACCAAAAAAAATCAACAAACCCAATATTTCATAACTAGCCTAAAGTCAACTCTAATCAGCAAACAAGTTCACATATTTGCACCTAATAGAGAGAATCCTCTCTGAATCCAGGAAGGCTAGATCCTTGGTGTTAGTTCTCTATAGTTTGCAAGATTGGCAAGAAAAAACGCTGCAGAGCCAACATAAAAATCACTTTGGAATCTTAGCATCTAGCCCTCCTAGTGATCCAGGTGGATATCGGTGGCCACCCACCTATTCCATTTGGACGAGCACCATCAATTCTTGCAGCTTTTCACATTCAGCACAACTTACTATTTTTAGCAGGTTTTCGGGTCCTCCACTCTCGGAGCCGTTTTGGGGGCTTAATGATCCAGGTGGATATTGGTGGCCACCCACCTATTCCATTTGAACCCCCATCATCAGTTCTTTCAGTTTTCAAGTTGCAACAAAACTTACTATTTTTAGCAGTTTTTCGGGTCCTGAACTTCCGGAGCCTTTTTGAGGCCCTAAACGACGTTTTTTGGGCATCTTTTTACCAGTGAATTTCATGGAATGAAATTCGTCCCGAAAGCTGTGGTACTCGGATAGATCTTTCTAACGAGCTATTGAGCGCATCAAACAGAGATCGGGTGCCAAAGTTACGCCCCCGGGAAGTTGAACCACAAATTTACCCAAACGGGCGCCCATAGTTTTGGCGCCTCATCTCCTACGGTTAGGTTTTTGGACGTTTCGGATTCTACATTGTTTCTCAATAATAAATAGGCCCTCAAGCCTCATTGTAACACAGTTCAGAGGTTTGTAGCCATCACATCTCTTTTCAGAGATTCGCTACCAGCACCCTAGCTATCTTATTTCCATTATGTCTGTAAGCATATTTATGTTATTAATGAAATGACGCATTATTTCCGCTGCATCTCTGTATTTATGGTTATGTGTTTATTCTGTTGCGTTCCTGCATAAATTCGGATCACCTAGATTCAGAGAGGGATCTCTCTATATAATTGTTTTCAAAGATATGATCTTTAAGGCTTATGATATGATATTAGGCTAGTTATAAAGCACAATGGTTTTGGTTTGTTTGGTTGGGATGAATATCATTAAAATGAAGGAAGTCTTTTGAAGGATAAAGTTGTGAGTAGGTTGAAAATGGTTTAGCTGATAGGATAAGTGAGAAATAGTGTCAATCCATTGGGCTATGGAGTCATAAAGGATTTAATTGCACAACAAGTTTCAAGAGTGGTCTATGGGGCAAGTCATCTATGTCAATATATCTCTTTAATTTGATTTATGGTATGAAACATTAAAGGGTTGAAAGAAGAAAACATATAAGAAAACAAAGGCAGCTTAAGATCAAGTAAGGACTTTTAACCTAGCCTGCTTTCAGCATACTCAAAGGGAAAACAAAGAATATCTTAAGATCAAAAAAGGACTTTTAACCTAGTCTGCTTTTAGCATATTCTCAAATGAAACATTTAAGATAAACAAAGAATAGCTTAAGATCAAGTAAGGACTTTTAACCTAGCCTGCATTTAGTATATTCAAAGGAAAACATTTTAGATTAACATAAAAAATAGTTTAAGATCAAGTAAGGACTTTTAACCTAGCCTGCTTTTGACATAATTTCAAGTGATCTTTTCAAATCAACTATTGGAGAAGAAACTAGAGACAGGGCTAACCATAAAATTCTCTAATTCAAATTTAGTTAGCAAACTTTGTAAGAACATTCAAGGACAGAATCTCAAGTTTTACTCATCCAAACAAGGGCTAACCAACATTCCTTGACTGATCACACTCTATTGAATTATCCTCAAATACAAAATTATCAGAAAAAATAAAGATAAAGATTTATCAGTGTGATTTAGGGTACTTGATAGTAAATCCTAATCTATATTTGTTGTTCTTTATCAGAGAAAATGGACAGTATGGAAAACATGAGAAAAATAACAACTTACAATAAGAAAAACATCACCATTGACATAGACCAAGATCCCATAAATTAGCTTGTATTTGATGTTCAAACCAATTACAATATTCAAGTCCAATGGATCTTCATAGCTTCAGACTTCTTATCTCAGCCTATCTTTCTTCTATTACAAAACAGAACTTCAACAACTTCAAAGCTATTTACACTCGATGAGTGTTCAAAGACCAACCTTTATACTATCTTCTAAAGAATTATTTATAGAAGAAATGAGGAGGTGGAGTGAAAGAAAGGTCTATATGTTCAATTAATGCAGAGTAAGTGCTTCTCGGCCTTTGAAGGGCCAAATAGAGAAGTATCTGAGGTTTTAACTCTGTTAATTGAGTTCTACATTAAGTTTCATCAACTTCAGTCACTTTTGTTAACATTGGAGGCTTTTGGTAGGCTGGTAATTAATTCTGAGTTGTATTTAGAAATATCTCTAACTGTGTAATTAATATGCATTCTTTTTGGGTGAAATAAGACTGTAGGTGGAATTTTTTGCTTTAATTGCCTCAATGATGTGGCATTTACATGCTCCTTTGTTGATTTGTCTTCCTTAGTGGCTTTAAACACTAATTAGGCCCTGATTCTTGCTTTAAGGCCTTCTTTTCATTCTTAATGGCTTTTAGTCCTTTTCTTGACTTTTTAACCTTGTAAATTGTCTTTATTCCCAAACGGTGCTTTATCCTTTATGTTTAATTACTGATACTCTTGTACTATTCTTCATTAATATTCATTGGTTTTGCTAACAGGTGCTTTCTTTATGCAATGGAGGGTTTTACTGTGTAATCATTCGCTCATGAAACAATTGGTAAAAACCCTAAAATATAACCCTTTTGTCCCTTTTTTATTTTGTTTTGGGCCACGAGGATCGTCACCCTTAGCCCTATCCATTTACTGAATTGTGGGGAGGGTTTCTGCTTCAAAAATCACCATAAAACCTGCAAAAAACCACAAATACTTTATATAAAATCCTACGGGTATTGGAAGAACTTCTTTGGAGGCTAACGGAGGCGGAGGAGGTGGACATGCAGGCGGAAGAAGAGATTTCATTGGTGGAGGGGTGAAAAGCCTGTGAAAATAGGGTCTAATTTGAATATAGGCGCGATATAGTGTTACGAAAACTACGGATGGTTTTTGCATTCGATTCAGGCGGTAAATGGTTTATTGTAAAAAAAATGTGATCCAATTGTTTTGCAACACGCATCCCTTACGATACTAGCAGTCTCACGCAGTTAATATTCGATTGGTTATTTTGGGAAATGGGTGTGAAATAGATCATAGGTCATTGGATCAAGCGGGGCAGATCCAATGGTGGGTGAAAGAGCGCAATGGGAAAGGTACATGGTGGGGAAAGAAAGTGGAAGCTAGGTGTCAAGCAATGGTTGGGAGAGGAGGAGCGATGGGTTAGAGATGGGATCAAACGAGGACCATCGGATCCTATGGATCCATGGTACAGATTTCGTTGGGGCATCGCCATCGGAGCGAGAAGCTTATAAGGAAAGATGCGGGTTTTAAAGGAAATGCCGATGCGATGGGGGTTTAAACATAGGCGCTAGGCATGGTTCCATGGAGGAATATGTGACCAGGGGCCAAGGAAGAATGGGCTTATCGCATCAGCGGGGGAATGTTGGAGCGAGGTAATGAAAATGTAACATCGCCGATGCGATGGGGCTAAAGTCTTGGTCATAGGCACCAGGTCTTATTGCGGAGAAAAAGTTGGGGTCTAAGACAAAAGGGGCTAATCGTGTTGGCGGGGGAATAGGATGAGGGGATAAAAACATAACAATGTCGATGCGATATAAAGTTGCGATGCAATGAGTGCTAGCATAGGGTCACAAGTGTTAGTCACATGAAGAAAAGGAGTGGAAGCTTAAGCGCTCGGGGGTTTAAGGCCCTAAAGGGGCAGAGGAGGTTTTTAAAGGTTTTATGCATTTTTTGTTGGGTTTTCATGGTTTTTTCAAGTTCCGATAGTTAAAAGGAAGGGTTTTTAAACCATATAAAGTGGTTTTCTCAGTCTAAAATGGGATTTTTAATGAAATTAAAGGTAATTTAAAGGGAAAAGGGGAGTTTTAGTAGAGGAAAAAGGCCATCTTGAAATGAGTAACAATGAATGAAATGAAGGGTTTTTTGGAGGCATGAAATGGTGGAAATTTAGGCCTAAGAACAGTTTCCTTTGGATATCAACAGGGTTTCTTGGGGAATTTATGAATGAAATAGCAATGAATATTATTTTTAGAATTTGAAAGCATCAGAAGGCTTCAAGAATGAGCAGTTTTCTATGAAAACAATCTCTTGAAGGCTCAAGACCTATTTTAGCCATCATTTGCTCTGACAAAAATTCATTGATGGCTAACACTTGGATTCCAAAGTATGGTTTGATGTTACCCTTGTACATTTGTATCTCAATCAATCTAGAAAATTATGGGGAGATAAAACCATCAAAGTAGGGTAGTTCTCTTAGCTCGGAGGATATGCAACGAAAGTCCCGGGTGATTCGCAGGCAGTAGCAGAGAGACATCATGTAGCCAGTTTTGCCAATTTTCCATTTCCTCATCGGAGTTGGAGAAGCATTCACTATCTCTTTCCAAAAAAAGAACACCATTGGTCGTATGATTGATCCAGTCATTTTCCCTTGCATTTAACTTATAGATGTGATCCACCTCTTCTTCCTTATGCACTGGCTCTGTATACCTTTCTCCTTCTACGAGATCTAACGGTACTATCACCCCTGTTCCTTCACTTTCAAACACCATGCTCCTCTTTTTTAAATTGATAATATCACCCATATCTATGGCCCAGTCCAATCCTAGGAGCGCAGGATAGGGGTATGCATCTTCTACAATCTGAATGACCTCAAAGTCAGCCCGAACCTTAACCCCTGTGATGTCTACCATGATCTTTGATAATATTCCTAATAGTATGATCTTCTGCTGATTAGCCATGCGCAGCTAGATAGTGGACCATTCTAACTTAGGTTCTCCCATTTGTGCCAATTTTTCTTAGGTAGTACGTTCGCATCTAAGCCGAGGTCCAAAATAACCTGATCCATCTCATAGTCACCAATCTGTGCGGTTAACCACATCTCCCTACCAGTGTGTCTCTTATGCTTATACAGTTTGTGTATGTCCTTAATTTCCATAGATGGTGTTATCTCAAAATTAGACCTTGATAGGTTGCTAATCAAGAAGACTCTGAGTAACTATTTCAAACCAGAGTTTTAGTTGAGGCTTAGGCTCCTCAACCTGAGAGGGCTCTCTCAATAGGTTTATGATTTTCAAATAAGGATTAGATGGCTAAATCTATGAGTAAAATGGATAAAAATGGATAATTGGTTGTACTAATAATAAAAAAACATCTATTGGGCTTATGGAGTCAAGTGTGTTTTCACAAAACATGAATATCAGTTTCATTTGGAAGTCAGGGCATTTCAGGATTTAGATGCATCAAAGAACAGTAGAATAGAAAATAAACACAGAGTTCATGAACATATGAAGGAAGTTAGAGCACCTTTAGTGAATTCTAAGTAACATACATTCATGCCACTGCAAGTAATTTAAAGAGGAAAGCTATGAGAATATCACACAACCATAACCCTTTCTGAATCCTGAGTGATGAAACCAATATCTATGTATTAATATAAAAACACAGTTTCTGCTACAACAAAACAGTATGTTTGTTAATGAAAATTTCCATCCCTATGCATTTCGACTTCTTGTCTCTTATAGAGTCATCATTACATTTCTTGGATTCTCTCCACACACTTGAGAGAATTTGAATTTGCTAGCTTGACACCTATCAACTGCTAAAACAAACTTTAATTACATCTAACAGTTAAACTGTCTATTCTAGAGACCTAAGAAAACTAGGATTAAAACTCTTTATTATAACTTAACAACCTTATCTAAACATTAAATATTCTATCTGATAGCTGCTCCTCCTAAAATTTGACCTTGATGATGTCCATCTCCTTGCTGTTAAACTGTAATGATTTGCTTCCTATCTGCCCTGAAAGATAGGAACATGCTCCTTGCAAAATAGCTATAATGCTTCATTTATGTTTCTTCAAACCATCTACTGACCAAATTGTGCTAAAAAACATGTGGAAATGTCTTATTGAACCCGTGTGACTTCGCCCTTCCAGCTGTGCCCGAAACAAACCTTTGAAGAAGTGCCAAAAGCTGTTAACATTACTACGCTACGAAACTGTCTGTCGTTTTCGTAGCGCAGAACTTCACCTTTGAAAACCTTACTTGGAATCTTCATTTTCCTTTGTTTTGCTATTATATCTTCACTTATGGTCTTTATAAATCCTTTATCAGCATCAAGGTTTAATAAACATGCGTTTTTACCCTTTGAAAACTTGCAAATTTTATCAAACTGCATCCTACAGCAGTTTCGTAGTGCGCTACGAAACTGTTGTGTCTATCTTTTCACAATTTGTTTCCAAAAATTTGAGTTTCCTACCTTTACTGCCATCCTTGAAATTATATATAAGCTCTCAAAAATCAACTTTGAACTTTTTTCAAAAATGAAATCTTTCCACATATCCCCAAAAATGTGTTAGGAGATGTCACTTACTATTTACACTCATTTTTGTTGTGGTTGATTTGCAGGCTTTGCTAGCTGTATCTCAAGGTCTTCAAACTGCCTTTTAAGCTTTCTAATATTAGCTCATATTTTGGTATTAACCATCCTTATGAACTTTGCTTCCTTGATTATACGGACATTCCATATGAAGAATTGATCCTAACTGTTGATTGACTCACTGTTTGAAATCTTTTCTAGCTCCCACAAACCTTTCAAACTTTCAAATTTTGACCTTTCTATAGCATGCATTCTCACTTTCTTCCTCAATTTATCAATCTCAATGTTTGCAAGTCTAAGTTTGTCTTTAACCTCCTCATAAACACTCCTTTCTCTCTGAGTTTAAAAACTTTGTTTCTCTATTCTTCAAGTATTTGAGATGATGTATTAATGGGTTCTTCAAAAACATTTGCATCCTCACCTCCTATTTGGTCTATATCCATGTCTAGCTGCTACATTTTCTTAGACTGCCTAGTCAATGGTTTTCTCGGCTTAAAAACAAACTTTTACACCTCATCCTCAAAATCTAATTTTTTGGATGTTTTCAATTTATTTGATCTACCACCTGTATCCAATTTGATGAAATCTTCTTGAACTAGGGGAGACTCTTTAATGTCAATAGCTTGTAATATATCATTCAAGTCACCTCTTAATTGCAAATTTTCAACTGTGACCACAACCTTACACTTCTCCTTTGACCTTTGACTCCTAGTCAACTTCTTCTGAGTTGTTTTACTAGTTGATTGTTTCTGAATTGTCTCTTTAACCTGAGTTCTCTTCTTCTGTGCATATTGAGGAGTCCTCTGGATTTTCAGTGATGCATTTATCATAGGTTCCTTAACCTATTTCCTGAGCTTAAGCTTGAAAAACCTCCTTGATTTTGATTCTGCAGGTTCAATAGTCTTTGATGAAGATGTTTCTTTGACTTTAGGGTTAGCACCTGTTCCTTCAACCATTATTCCACTCAAAAATAGAAATGCAGACCATTCTCTTTTCACTTTTTTAAGATCATGCAAAACCATTAACTTGAATAGACCATGATGAAATAAAGATGTTTCACATGCCTGAGTTTTCATTTGTACTTTGTCTGCCATCTTGGCCAGACATCAAAATAGAAAGAAAGGTAAGTCTAGAGAGATTATTCCTGTGAAATGAAATAAGATTTTAAGGTGGTAAGTGTACACCTTGTGGTATCTCCCTTCGCAGGTGAAGTACCTTTGGATACTGTAGAGTAGATTGGTAAATGCATCCTTGAAATAACTTCTTGGCACAATTTTGTTCAAATCAGTATCCATAAACTTTGGTTTCAAAAAGATTTTGCAGGTTTGCATTTCAAACCTAAAATTCTTAAACCATCTCTCCTCCCCTCTTGGAATTTATGTGACTGCTGATATAAATTCAGGAGAAATTGGAAAATTCAGAAAACCAACCTTTGTGTTTGACCCTATGAAGTTGGTAGCAAATTCTTTGGTAACCTGATTATGCACTCCTTGAAGCTTTCCACAGAAAATACAACAACCTACCTTCTTGAAGGATTCTTCAACAGATTTATCTCTTATGAGAGTTTCTAAACCTTCGGGTTCTATCCTCAGGCAGTGACCAGACCGGTGATTTATTTTTTCTTCTGTCATCTTCTTCCTAAAAACCCTATGTCTTCATCAAATCTGTAATCAACCTCCTTGTTGGATGAACTAGCTTACTTGAAAATTTGTTTCAGCCTCGCTTGATTGAAGTTTTGCCTCGCTTGATTAGAGACCCTATTTTAGCTAGCAATTATTTTCAAACTCACTGGATTAGCAAGTATCGAAACTATTGACATAACATCAATTGGGTTTAGCCTCTGTTGATTTAAAATTTTGCCTCGCTTGATTGGAAATTCAGCCTCGCTTGAAAACTTTAAAGAGAGCTTTGGTTTCTAATCATGATCTTCTCTTTCAACAATAGATATGCATGCATTGTTTTCTTTGCATGAGATAAAATAAATGATAACCAACCCCTTTTCAAATTTGCAAAGGTCCAATGGAAAATGACTGCTAATGAATATCATAATGATTTCATAACTACTTTGGATCGTTACATGCGTGGAGGATTCATGGAATGACACCATAATCGTGGACTGACATCATAATCATGAAAATTTAACCCCAAGTTGATGGATGTGACAGCTAAACCAAAAATTCTGAAACCCCGATTTCGTAGCGCTGGTAGTGTGATTTTGGGATTTTGCACGACGAAAAGACCAGCGTTTTCATAGCGCAGAAGAATTTTTTACACTGAGCGCGCTACGAAAAAATGGTTTTGTGGCTTATTTGAATTTTTTTTGAAAAAGACTTAGAATATGGTTTTCAAAACGTGGCATGAGACTTCTAAGGAGTAAAGTAAGGTTTATGAACTTCATTTGGTGATGAAATGAGACTTGTAACCTATGACTTAGACCCTATAAAACATAAAAATGACTCAAGCCCTATCTAATACCATGACTTAGGAGCAAGTATGAACTGACTAAGTTTATTAAAATTTTAATAGTGATAATAGCTGGGGTTTTTCTTTCTGCGCAACTATCTGTTAAAGCTTGGAGGTTTTCTACAGCCTTTTGGTTGCGCAGTAGCTTCATACATGCCTGCAGGAATGGTTTGACCTCCTCATCTGCTTTAAGGTTTGCGGGGGCTTGAGGAGTAGATTTTGCAGCCTTAGCGAAGTCTTGGTGAGCAATGAAAAAGGTTTCTTTTCCCTTCTGTAAGTCCAAACCTTATTGTTTAATGGCTGCTTTTCGGATAAGAGGCACCGACTCAACTTTCTCCACAGCTCCTCCGGTGGCCATGCCGCTGCGTGTTATCACATTGACACTTGGTCCTTCATCTCAAGGCTCCGCCTTGACCCTTTCTACATTTTGCATAGGTGTCTTCTGCTTCTCCTCTATCTTGGATATCAGAATCAGGCAATCTTTGATCACATGATCCAGTTGTCTATAATATTTGCAGGATTGTTTCATGGGGTTCGTGCAATCCCTTGCAAAGTGCCCTATTTCCCCACAGTTATAAAAAATTAGTTGTCCTCTCCCCCTACCAGCGCTTCCACCTCGGCCTCCTCTTCTGCCCCTAGCTGAGGAGCCACCTATTCCCGTGGGGGATCTTGGCGAGTACGGATCCAACTGTACCCTATATAGATTTCCTCGATCTATCATCACATCATACGTCCGGTAGTTCTGTTCATCATGGCTTACAAATCTGTAGAACCTGCACCATTGTTGCTTTATTTCTGGGACATGTGCAACAATGCGGGGGTATTGGTTGGTATAGTGTAGCCTAGCAATGCGATAATCATCGCACCATAGCACCGAGCCACTTGGCCCTGCAGCTTCCCTAGGACACAACGGGCTAGGTCCCCTTGCCTACACGTAGTCTGCTAACAGAGGATAGTTATCTTTGGTGTGGCCATTCACCCTGCATCGTATGCACCATATTTCAGGGCTGGTCTCTATTCCTCACTTCTTTCGTAGATTCTGGATCTCCATGTGAATTGCCTCTAGCTGGCCTTGTATTTTTTGTACTCCTAACTGGGTATCATCCCTTGGCGCAACCTCTAGCTTCATGGAAATATCCAAGGCCTTCTCTATGACTCAATATCTTGATGACCCATTAGTATGGGCAAGTGGGGCAGTAACATAGAAATGAACCATTCCGTATGCTGTCTATCATCATACATAAATCTTCCTTCTCTAATTACCTTCTTTAACCGTTAGTCATCCTCCCATATAGACTCGGTCGGTCCTTGCTTAAAATCTTTTAGATCGTTCACTATCTAAGAGTAGGACTTAGGCTTCTTGAATTGCTACTTCAAGGCATTCTTAATCTCTTCGATGGACGCATTTGCATGCTGGTCAATGTATCCCACATACCAGTCCAAGGCCCTTCCTTCAAAGGCTAGGGATAGCTGCACGCTTTTTAAAGCATCACTAGCTACGTTCTGCGTAGTCCATATCGATCTTGCGATGAACCAGAACTAATCCATATCTTCATCCCCTATGCCCTTGAATATGGGTCGCTTCATGTGCGAGGCCATATAATCTTTCGGTGGTGGTGGAGGTGAGCTATTACCCCTATGAGGGTTCGATGGTGGTGTATACGGAGAGCTATGCGCATCAGAATTCCTTATTGGACTGTAGATAGATCGATCTCATTCTTGATTAGTTCTGTAGTATTTACCACTGTGCGTTGTGACCTCACTTTGATTGGATCTCATTCACTATGTATGTCTACACAAAATTATCTTTTCGCATAACAAGATCTTAATCAGTAATGGAAGAGTTTTTAGAAACTTACCTCAGAAACCCTTGAAGAATCTTCGTTCCGCCTCAGAGTAGGACATAAATTTTTCAATTGCAAATTCTGTCACAAACCCTCCTATCACACTGTCCACCCAATGATATACTATGTGAGTGATGGTGTTATCAATCTTCTCTAACTGCTAAATCAGCTTTGGTGTCCACTACGTGACCCATTCGTCCTTCCAACACTTCTGGAAATATATGAGCCTCATGAGCCCCTCTTGAAGCTCGATCACAAATGTCACAAAGAAAATTTTTTAGATTTCTGTGAAAATGTACATATTTTTCCACTTCTTTGTGGTTAGCTTTGCACTGTGATTCTCTCTTACTGCGAATTCCTGAATTTTCTTTTCGAACCACTCGTCGATCTCTTCTTCTCGGGTCTCTAATGTGTTCATGGCATTACCCAATCTCTCTCTCAAAATGATCTCAGTCCTAGAAATGGAACCATTTTCTGGCTTGAGGGGTCTTGACCCAGGTTCAGAAGTTTAAGGTTTGCCAAAAAACCCCTATACTACTGGCCCTTTCGGTAGTGACTTGCTTGCGTAGGTCAAGGTCTCACCCGAAGCAGTATGGGAGGGTGCTGGGACCAGGTTTCCGCACCTTGAAAGAGAGTAGGTAAGTCAAGCAGAGCTGTATTTCTAGCTTATCAGCTTCACATTTAAAATATTTGGTTATAGGCTTATATCACAGAGCTTAGATCTAATAATTACCTTAGCATCCACATGCGTACTACGAATATATCACCACAACAACTATAATCACATCAATTCACAGATCATAAATTCATATAAGAGAAACAAAGATACTTTCACAGCTATCAAATAGATACTTTCGCAGCTTAATCATACATCCAAAGTTCACATAAATCATAACAGAAAAGATCCAGATCACATCAAATATCAATAGTACTTCGCATATATATTAATACCAGAATCTTCTTACAATCCCAAAATACTTCCTGCGCACACAACCAACAGGGGCTACACATAACAGGACTGAGGAGCTCCGTGCACACAGCCAACAGGATTCCTTCCCAAAAACCCAACAACAGATCTAATAGTTCGTGCTTAACATCAATCTCGATTCTTTTCAACCCATGACTCAAAAACGGTTCATCTATTTATACTAATTTAGCCTACACATACAATGGTCCAAAAATCGTGGTTTACAGACTCTTGGTCTACCCTTGACCCGTTATAATGCATTAGGGGCTTTGACCCACCCCAAAACCCCTGCGTTAGACTAATTATTACAAAAAATATACAAAAATGGACAAAATTCGCAGTTTTAGGAGACCCTGTTCCAAAAAAACATAATCCAATACATAATAATCATTAAACATTAGCTATATAGAAAATCAAGGAGTACCATAATATTTGCATAAATTATTAGGCAAATATAGAAAGAAAACATTATATTTTTTATTAATGAATGTAAAAGAGAAATGTTACAACCTAGGCCTTGTTGTTGGAGGCCTCCCTTTTGTGAAAATTTTAGTCCTTCACCGAAGCTCTAAAGCATTCCTTCTCTCGAAATACTTAGACATTATCACAATGCAAGAATGTAAAGGGGACGAAATTTTAGACCAACCCAACAATGACCAACCAGTAGTGGAAGGATGGGGAACAATTATAGGAAGGGAGAAGAGGTTGGGAGCCGATGAAAGGAGGAGGACGGTCCATTTTCTAAGGGATAAACCCCCATGGATGATACAAAGCTCTAAAATTAGAGAGCTCAACCCTATCACCACCGTTTAACAACCAACTCATCGCCCTGGAACTTATAGAGGTTGAAGCTTCTCTTCCATATGAGGAAACATTGCCAGAAATGGATCAATGTGGTTTTCCAAGAAATAAGGGAACTGATAGCGCTAAGACAAAACTATCAACCTTCCATTAGCATCGAAAGGAAACTAGAAAACACGATGACCTAGAAAACTAGGGTTTTAACCAAGTTCATTCACTAATATTCCAAGGAAGTTTTCTTTTAGTCTTCAGGGGATGTCTTTACATATTTCCCATGGTGGAAACATTGCATAGGGTCTGTCATGGGGCACTTCAGGATTAGGGATGGGAAGTGAGCATGGTTACAAATTAATATGTAATAGTAGTCCTGTATGCCCATAATACTACAAGAATTGACAAATCCCAATGATCATTATTCACATTACACGCCTTAGTCAGAGCGTTCTCCAAAATTTTGTTAAAATCTTCGAACATTCCATTTTCCTATGGGTGATATGACGCGCTCTTCTGGTGATGAATCCAGAACTCCATTGCTAATGCTTCAATAGTGTTGTTAAATAAGTGTGTACCTAAATATCTCATTAAGATATTTAGGCAACCAAACTATTACAGGACAAATGACCTCCTCATCAACTCAGAGGAGAAGGCAACATGGAAGGAATAAAATGACCTAGTAAAGACCCATTTCTGCCAAGGTAACACACCCCAGAAGCAGCTAGAAAATGTTCTAACGCACTTGAGACATGTAAAAGGAGCATTAGTACCTAGGGTAATGCTCTGTCTTGCCCAAGGGGTAGCATTATCCGTGTTTGAGTGTGAAAAGGGAAAAGATCTTGCGTAAAAGTGACTGAAACTTCTAGCTTTTTCTCATAAAGGACCAGTGCAAAATAAAAAAATAAAAGGCACAAACATTTTATTAGGCCTTTCCAAATACAACTGGACTCCTAAGGAGGAAAAAGCATGGAAGAACATGGAAACATCTTTATCTTTCCCATTACAAACTGTTTGAATAGGTTGGCAATGGTTTCCCTCTCCATCTTCTATAAAATGGAGCTGTGGGCTCTTGGTCTAAAGTCGAAGGATTGAATATATGTAGAGTGGAATTTCATTGTTGTAGTGTGAGGTTTGAAGATCGATGAAGTTCATTAAGAGCTTTCTGCCTTGAGAATCATCACACTTGGAAATAGAGAAAGAAGGAGAGGAATTGGGAGACTGAGGAGGGCTTGGCACAACCAACGGTTGTAATCCTCCTTTTTATAAATAAATAGAACTGTATCTGTTTTGTCCATTCGATGCACACAATTATTTTTCAATCGTCTATGTAGCATGATATGAATGGCTTAGATATGTATTGTTTCATGTTTCTTATATGCTAGTTTAATCAATAACAAACTATACTATTGTAGAGATTACACGGGTGCTTTGATTGATTGCAGGATCTGGATTTGGAGCCGATGAAGAAGGATCTCTACTTCCCTGCTCATTGTTCTCCATAGTATCCGCTATCTATAAAGAGGTAATCTCTCCATCTTACTTTGTCGATTATAGATATTATCATGAACATGTATGCATCTTCTTTGTGAACTTTACAGCTAATCTAACTGTCTGCCTTGAGCACCAGAAAGCCCTGAGAGGGATATTTAGTAACCACCACCCAAGAATATTACCCTATAGCATAATTGGCGACTCCACTGGGGAGTAAACTCCAAGTTTCCGGATTGTTCCTATCACTTTCCATTTTTCCTTTTGTTCACGTATCCTTCTGACCAGCTTATATGCTCAGTGAACATCTCAAAAGATCATAGAGTCCAGATTAGACCCTGCTTAGCTATCTATGCAACTTTACCCTAACTAACACTTCCCCTATAAGTGTTTTAGAGAATTATAACGTGGCCTTTACTCAGATACAATGCATTAGTCTCAATACTAACGCTCTGTAGCCTCTTCTTGCCTGCGTTACCCAGCCAAAACAACTGTTTACACCTCTATTGTGTTTCCCGTTTGGCTATGCAGTTATTGGCCATCAGAATATCTTCTCTTACTGAATCCCTGTGCTTGTTTACTAGCTAGAATTTTTGTCTTTTGTTCTTATTTTGAAAAGTTAAAAGTCAATCAGATCTACTTTTTGAAAGAAGAAATTTTCTTTTTAGTTTTCTAAACTTAGCTGCATTATTTCTGAAATTTTTTAGTTAAAATGCTATTAAGAGAGGATAGATAGATGTCTGAATATTTAAAGTTGAACTGTGTTATTTGAATTTTTGGTGCACGGATGTTGAAAGAAATCTCTCCTTGTATTAAAAATCTTTATTGAAATTGAATATTTAGAGCATATTTTCTGCATGGTTTTTTGAGTAAGAGTCTTATCACATCTCATACGTCCACTCCCCCTCTACAAGACTAATAATCAAGTACATTAAGAATCAAGCGATAATAAAATTAATCATATAACTTTTTCTAAGCTCACATCAATAATAGTTCAGGCTAGGATCTTGGGGTAGGAGAAGTGAGAAAATCACCCAAGATCTCAAAACTTGAGACTAGAGTCATTAATAAGTGAAATCCTACTACAGTCATATTATCGGGACCACTCCACTACCACCCGAGTTAAGAGCGAGACAACACCAGGGTGCATGAGAAGGTAGCCCACCTTTGAGTGCATTCAGTGGGCATGCTATATATTGGGGTTCCCTTCGGGGATGTCGAAACTAGACCGAGGATCTAGGTGTTATGCCCATATAGTGTGTTGTCTACGACCCTAACCCCCCTGATGATGTCTGTGATTTGAGGTTGGAAAATTTTTTTAGGGACTTACACGAGGTGGTTGGGACGGGCTGTCCTGGTACCTAAAACAGACAAACCTACTCTGTATTTGGTCTTTGGGAGGGTACTCATCTTCACGAGAGTGCTTACACCTATTTTATGAGGTTCGGGCAAAGCTCTAGAGTAATCATAACTGTGTTTACGACTAAACCTCTCTAAATTTTATTGTGGGACTAGGTTTTATCTCCACCAAACAGTAGTACTCAGACGGGGCCACCCTATTCTCGCTACTTGTTGATTGATTTTAGAAAGTCATTTTTTTATTTTTTCATTTTTAGGTTTGTGGTTACTATCACTGAGACTTTATAATACATCAAAAATAATTAAAATTTGATAAAAATAAACAGGTCACCATGGAATCTTTCAACCCTTGTCGTCTGTCTCGATGACAGCGAGGTCTCCCTCCATTGACACCGAAGGAGGATTTGAGTCTCAATAAGCGCATGCCTTCTTCGGAAGAGAAGTCTCCGGTGACAACCCCTGATTTTCACATAGCACCATATCACATGAAATTTCTAGAGGATCCTTTCACGGAAGGAGTTGTACCTCCTTGCAATCCTCCACTCATTGATCTGTCA
Organism: Pinus albicaulis; assembly: GCA_034641835.2. Lineage (NCBI taxonomy): Eukaryota > Viridiplantae > Streptophyta > Pinopsida > Pinales > Pinaceae > Pinus > Pinus albicaulis. The sequence continues at coordinate 46,374,720 of CM076575.1, read as the reverse complement.
GTGTCAGTGTTAGTTCAGATTACACCAAGCCAAGATATGTCTTCAGCTACACCAACATCCATTTCACAATTGACACCGATGGGGTCAATGCTGTTGGCAACCAACCCAGTTTCGCCACCATCTTCCCTGTCGATAGTCAGTTCTACGCCACTAATAGGCAGCCCCAGTAGCTAGCCTATGCCTGGTCCTAGCACTGTGTTCACCACAATTGTTAGTGGGTCTCTGAATCTTTCAGGACCTACTCCTACGGTGACTATGCCAGGACCTACGATACACTCTCCCATGAGCAGGGCTACTTCGGTTCCTTTTATCAACCCTTTCAGTTGGAACCCTTTGCTGAGTTCAAACCCCTTGGTTACCATGCCAGGGGGCAGTGTCACCAACACACATATGAGTGGGGGAACTTCGGTACCCTTGAAATTCTTAGGAAAAATGGGATAGCCCACTATTAACACTGTTCCCTTAAGTGGTCAAAATTTTGGTATAGGATCTATGCCGTTGCTTAACTATGAAAATAGCAGCATACCTCTGGGTAGCTCTATTGCATATATATGAGCAAATCAACCCCAAAATCCATTCGGACAAGGGGGAAACTTTTACAGTGGGGGAAACCAACCGTTAGCCACCCAGTAAAATATACCATACGGACAACAGCCATACATTCCTACACCCCCACCCACAGTGAACTTTTATCAACAAATTCCTACTTATCCTATTGGTAACACATTGATGGGCGGACCCTATGGTCCGAATAGTCATCCCATTCTTCCTAGGTTAGACTCGGGGGCAAACATGCAATTGCCATTTTTGGCAGCTCTAGACATCCCCGACATCTACAAACTGACCAATGATCCCATCAATCACAACCCACTCTGGCCTCCAGTACCGCACAAGATTTTGTCTGACATCCCTAAATTCGACGGGAAACAAGGGGGTGATTTGGCCACGTACGTCACCACCTTTCATCTATGGTCTGTCTCTAAATACATGGTGGATGATAGTATTTGGCTTTGACTTTTCCCCTGCACTCTCATAGGCAATGCTGCCAAATGGTACATTGAGTTACCACATGGAGCCGTCAACATTTTTGATGCTTTAGCTACATAATTTCTTAAAAAATTACAACTACCTATTATATATGAAACCAACAAGGAACTCTTAACCTCGCTGCGCCAAGACACCACCACCCACATCTTCGATCACATTCATGAATGGAGACGTAGGAGGAGGTTAGTCAATGTGCCAATCCTGGATCATCTCTTATCTAGATGGTTTTGTAAGTCACTCTTACCTAACCTAGCTAAAGACATTCGTTTGTCCAGTGCGGTCATAGAAGATCAATCCATCTGTCATGCACAACATTTATATTTGATCTATTCGCAATCTAGCATGCTATATGATTTACTCCCCTATGCCCCTGGTAATCTGAATCCTCCCGCTACTCAGAAACCTAGATCACACATTGATGGTAACATTGGTGCAATCTCAGGTATAGCCATAAAACAACCTAGTGGGAAAACCTCCCAGTCATCTTCGGCTACCACCGCCCCTAACCAATTGACTACTCTTCCTACCATTGTGGTAAATTCTATGAAAATTTCACAAAAACCTAGTGGAAAAAACAAGAAGAAAAAGAAAAATAACTCTTCTTCGGAAGAGCAGTCGGATCGTCAGAATAATCCCAATCAGAAAAATTCTGCTAAAAATGACAAAGGGAAAGAGAAACCCGTGAAATTTCCTTGTAGAATCTGTGCGAAGGCCCACTTGAAATAAAAATGTCTTCGGCTACAGGGATGCATAGATTTTATCACAAACAAGGACTCTACGAGGGCACCTGTCATCCTGCATAATCCCTTTCCTAATCCACAGCAGCAACAACAACACATGATTGAAAATCCACCACAACCCCCATAAAGGGGAAATGGTGGTACACATCCTTTCAGTGAAGGATCGTCCACCATTTATGGTGTAGAAAGTGTTTAAGTCCAAACACAAGCCAAAATTTATGGAAGTCCTATCATTGATACTCAAGAACCTGGTACCAGTTAAAATCCACCATCGCCTAACAATTTGTATATCGAATGGCCCGCTGCTGAACCTGCAATTTGTCCCCCAAAAGTAACACTTTGACGCATGACTCATAACACCTCTGCACATGCCGCCCCAAACTACAAAATTGTATAAGATTTGGCACAGGAACCATCAGCTATGCCTTCTCTCGAAGCATTGCAAACTTGCCCAGCACAAAGGAAAGCCTTGATTTTGGCCATTGGTGGGATTAACCCCCAAGATTCTATGGTAGCTATCTTTGACATGGAGAAATATAAACCTCGCCTCTCACACCAACTTGCATTCTAGGTGCAAGTTGTGTCGAAAGGGAGACCAATCCATCGTACTATCATAGATGAAGGTGCTTCGACCTGCATTATATAAACTACTTGCTGACTCACTTTGGGTTCTCCCACTTTATCTCCACCGTCAAATTCCCTTACAGCTTTTGATGGCCACACTTTCTTCCCAAAAGGTTACCTTGCTAGATTTCCCATTTCCCTTAGTGGGAAAATGATAATGGTGGACATAGAAGTCGTAGATTTTCATCTTGACTATAATCTATTGCTGGGTCACAGTTGGTCATATACAATGACTGCCATTGTTCCTTCAGTCTTCCAACTCATCCTCTTTCCATTGGATGGGAAAATAGTCACAGTAAATCAGTTATTTCTTTGCACCCCTAATTATGCCACATTACCAAGTAGCATTGTACCCCTAATAGGAGGCATTCCTGACTCGTATGTCAGATACAGTACCAGTCTTCTGAAGGCATCTTCCTTGATGGGTTTCTTTCCTCCCCACCGCCTGAGGTTCCACATACGGTTTCAATGATATCTACCACTTTGGATAGCTCTATCGACCCATGGATCCTACCGGCTCCTTCAGAAATTGATTCCTATGGAGATTAGATGTCGCTCTCACTAGCCAAGTTGGCTTATCAAGCCATCTAGATTACATCTGAACCCTCCATAGCTATGGTTTCGACCAATGGTACAAACCTCCTACCCATCACGGTTCTTTTAAAGGATCTCCTTGATGAAGTCATGCCTACAGACGAAGCTATTCGAGAGATCATGCCTCTAGAAGAACGACCTTGGGGAGAGTTCCACCATCATGCTTCAATGTTCGATTCAGACATGATAACTACTCAAATCCCATCTTTTGACCCACTTGAGATCATCTCCTCCATTTACATGACTGTTCAAACTATCGATTCAGAAGGGAACTTGGGCAACCTTTCTAAAACCTAGCTTATAGATATCTTGGTCAAAATGGGTATCGTGGAAAATATTTAGATTGGAGCAGATTACAATCATGAGGAAATTACATGCTTCACATCCCTTTTTAAGGAATTCCACGATGTGTTTGATTGGTCTTACGATGAAATGCCTGGCATATATCCATCTATTTTCGAGCATGAAATCAAATTTTATGACAATGCCAAACCTACTCGGTAGAGACTCCGACCTGTCCACCCGCACAAAGCTGCCACCATTAAGACTGAAGTTGGAAAAATTATGAATGTTGGTTTTATCTATCCCATTCCTTTGACTGAATGGGTTTCCAATCCAGTCCCCGTAGAAAAAAAACAAGGCACCATACAAGTTTGTGTTGATTATCGCGATTTGAATGCCACTTGTCCAAAAGAAAATTATCCTATGTCGTTCATCGATCATATCCTTGATGATTGCACTGGATGTGAGTCTTTTTACTTTATGGATGGTTTCTTCGGATATAATAGATTGCGATTAAAAAATATGACCATCATAAAACCACCTTCATCTATCCTTGGGGCACATTTGCGTATCATAAACTCCCATTCGGTCTGAAGAATGCAGAAGCAACTTTTCAAAGGGCTATGGACTACGCCTTTCAAGACATTAGGAATATTTTACAAGCTTACTTGGATGACCTTTCGGCTCATTCCAAGAAATGATCCCATCACCTCGCACATCTGAAACAAATTTTCGCTCGGTGTAGGTTCTACAATATACGTCTAAATCCACATAAGTGCATATTTTTTGTCGAGTCTGGATGCCTTCTAGGTTTTATTGTCTCCAAGCACGGGATTAGGGTTTATCTCAATAGGTTTAAGGAAATCATTGAATTACCTTCACCTCGATCCATTCTGCAACTCCAACGTTTGCAAGGGAAGGAAAAAATTTTACATCGTTCCATAGTAAACTATGCCGAGATGACGAAAGGCTTTATGCACTTATTAAAGAAGGGAACACTATATTTGTGGGATGACCAAGCTAAAATGTCATTTGACCCCTTGAAACGAGCACTCATTTCTGCCCCACTTCTTAGTGCCCCCAATTATTCACGTGACTTTCTCCTCTACCTTGCAGCCTCACCATCCTCACTTGGCATGGTGCCGATTCAAGTTCATGATGACGATAGTGAACATGTGATATATTACTTGTCAAAAGGTCTCATTAGACTCGGACTACAATATTCACATGTGGAGAAACTCTCTCTCGCGGTGGTATTCATTGTCACCTGACTCCGAAACTATATATTACTATGTCAGACTACTGTTATTGCTTTGGAGAATCCCATGCGACACATTTTGTCTCGCCAAGTTATTGGAGGAAAATATTCCAAATGGATAGTGATCCTCCAACAATTTGACTTAGTATTCACTGCTTCCGAAGAAAATAAATCTCTAGTCTTCATCGAATTATTGTCAGACCTTCCTAGAATCAACCTAGTACAAGTAGCTCATGATCCATTTCCTGATGAATTCGTCTACTTAGTAGATACTTTTGATCCTTGGTATGGAGACATTTTTTTCTACCTCCAAACTCAACGCTTTCACCCAAATCTCACATCCGACGAACGCCGTCATATTCGCCACCAAGAGAACACTACCTCATACTAAACGATACTCTATATCATCGTGGTGTCGATATTATTCTTCAGCGTCGTCTCAATTTTGATGAAGTAGAACTCGTTTTAAATGACTGTCATGTGGAGGCATGCATCGGTCATCTTTCTGGCATAGCTATTGCCCAGAAAATACTGCATGTAGGCTATTATTGGCCCACTTTGTTTAAAGAATATCTCACAACAGTCCAGAAGTTTCATCCATGTCAAATTTTCATGAAGAAAATGAGCGCTCGCCATGCCCCTCTCCACGTGGTTGTCTCCATTGGTCCTTTCGCTAAATGGGGAATAGAATTCGTGACATGCAACCCCACTTCGGTTGACAGACACAACTACATTGTCGTGGCAGTCGACTACTTTATGAAATGGGTAGAAGCCATTCCCACTTTTAGGGCTGATGGAGAAACCGCCGCTCTGTTCCTATTCAATCAGGTCATCTGTCATTTCGGTGTACCCCTTTCAATTGTCACAGATCATGGGTCACATTTTCAAAACCATATGATGATGGAATTAAATTCCATGCTAGGATTTAGACAAGATCAGTCTTCGTCCTACTATCTGCAAGCGAATGGTCAAGTCAAAGCCGTAAATGGCGTCCTCAAAACCATGATTCATCGGTTAGTCGGTAGTAATAAAACCACATGGAATCGGAAGTTATATTCCGCGTTATGGGCATACCGTACGTTAGTCAAAACTGTCATAGGCTTCATGCCATTCCAACTCGCATTTAGCCTAGAGGAAGTACTCCCAATCAAGTGTGAGATTCCATCACTCAAGCTCACCATTAAACTCCTACCTAGCACCACTACCACAGAAGAGTGCTTTCTCTCGCTCGATCACTTGGACGAAACTCTTCAAGATGCCACACTAGCACTCAAAGCTCACTAGCACCGAGTTAAAGCTCAATATGACAAATCTATCAAGCCTCATTCTTTCCAAGAGGGTGATCTCGTTCTACTCTGCGATCAGAGACACGACCTCTTGGGGGTAGGAACACTTAAACCATTATGGATTTTTCCTTACATAGTCACCAAAGTCCTCTCAAAATGAGCTTATGAACTTCAGGACTGTAATGGAATTCCACTCATGGAGCCCCACAATGGGCTCTATCTGAAGCAGTATTTTGCCTAGTTCTCCTCTAGGCATATGCTTTGTAATTTTATGTATATGAGTTTTGCCTTTCATTTGATGTCTCTAGATATTTTTGGTTTTTGATTTTTTTTCTCATACACACTCTTTTTCTTTTTACACAGATTCCTTCATCATCCTTATCATACGTCGGATATGCAGACGGTGCTAGTCATCATACTAGGCACATTGCATCAGCTGCTTGGGTATTCTACACACTTGAGATGAAACTCCTTGGTTCCGAGGGAATCATCCTGGGAAAAGACACCAACAACATTACTGAGTATATGTTGGTGATCCAACTCCTAATGGAGGCTGGATCTTGTGACATCTCTAATCTAGTGGTCAGGTTAGATTCCCAACTCGTAGTTATGCAGTTAAACAATCATTATTGCATCTGTCATCCTATCTTGTTGCGTTATTTCTTAAGGGTATGACTTTTAGAATGTCACTTTCATACCATTGTATTTGAGCACATTCCTAGAGAATTTAATGCATTAGCTGATTCATTGGCAAATTATGTGCTAGATTGGCGTTTGTCACATTTGTTATAGAAAGAGTCTTACATGAGTATATATTTTTTTACTTTAAAAAATACATAAAATTAAAAAACACATGAGATAAAAAACACCAAAATATGTATATATATATATATATCTATATCTATATATATATTTCGTTTCCAGTTTAGATTACATCAAAAAACTTCCCCAAAATCGGGTGTTTTACAAAACATTGGCTTCGTTAAAGCCTCGCTATGACATTTACACATATATCTACTCCTCCTACTAAGCCTACTACTCAAAATAGTAGAAAACTGCTCTAGCTATCCTCCTTAGAGGCACCAAGTATCTCTCCGGCACACCCACTGTATGCCGCTATAAATGGACCGGGATCTCTCTCATGGGAAGAGGCAACACACCCATATTTAAACCCTCTAGGTTTCTAGTAAGCTCCTGCAAAATATGTGTGTCATCACCCTATTTGGTGGCTTCTACAACCTTCGCTACTGCACCAGCCCCAGGTAGCTGCATTCCTTGCCTTGCGTAGTGAGGAGCTTTGGCAGGACAGACACGTGCCACATTTGTGTCAAGCAACAAAGCTTCATGTCAACATACATTTTCACTCGTTAAAAAAAAATTGCATAAACATTACAAATATACTAAAAAATAGTTCAACACAACACTGATCATGCTATTTCTTACCATCTAGGCCCCATTGAGTGCCTGGGGGCAATACCAACTCTAGATCTCTTGTATAGTTCATCCCCGCATAGGGATAATCTTAAATCATGATGATATGGTCTTCAAGCCACTTGAAGAATCCCTCATCAAAACAGTGATGGATTGGACCCTCTCCAGTCCACGGAATCAAAGCTAGCCAATAAGCCTATCTTAGCTCCCGCGGGCCCAACTCATCCGTGACCATTCTTGGCCTCATGGCCGGCACCCGCTCTAGTATGAATGAGAAAATTAGTGTAACATACCCAAACTGTCTTTGGGTCTGATTCTTACATGCTGTCAACTCTACACGAACTTGACGGATAACCCCTTCACACCAGTCAAATACCTGGGGCCGCATACAATCCAATGCTAACAACACCTGGGCCTTGGTGGCCACATGCTGACTCTTGGCACCAGCTAAGAGAAATATCATCCACAGTAGAGACCTTATCATTCTTGATGCCACCCATGCAATAGGCACCCGATTACTCACTTCCATAGTATTTTTTATGCAGTGCGTATGAATCAAATCGGCAGTGGTGTAGGGATCAACCTTGGATCCTGTCAGATTGGGCCTTGGCCCTCGGCATGATAGGTCAGTCAAAAAATAGATATCGTCTTTCTCAATCAAGATTTCATTACCCTTGATATGAAAGACATGTTGGCGGTCATCCCACTCCTGAATTATCCATCTCACAAAGTCCTCATGTCCCCTCATCAGCTCTAAACAAGCATACTTTAGCAATCCGCATCTACGAAGAACTAGCAAGGTAGCTGCATCGGTTAGCATTTCACGTTCTTCCTGCTCATGCTCCCTCTCACGCCAAATACTCATGGTAAATATCTTTATACCTGCACAAGCAACCATTTCACTAGATTAGTTTTTGTCTGGAACATTTTGGAATGGTAAAAAATGAGTTCCTAAAATGTCTTTGCCAGCTAACCTGGGCTATAGTGCCCAACAGAGCGTGCTAACACATTTTTTCTTCATGGGAAGAGTGTTTAACATGGGCACAACACTCATCACCTGCGTTAGCCGCTTCAATTTTTTAGGGCCTGCTAAAATTGACAATTTGAACTAGCAAAAATACTTAAAAACATAATTAAATGACAAAAAAGGTTCAAGATTTTACATAGATCTTGTAGAATGAAAAATCGTCGCTTGGATCATCCACAATCGAAAACTAAAGCTTCGCCACTTTTTTCTCCATAGCTCTATCACAACACTCAACAGAGTGAAAATCAAGGTTAGTGGCCTTCTTCTAGCCATTCTGGAGGTCAGACTCACTCAGCTAGTCTGATACAAAGAGCTAAATTCATGCTACATTTCATCGTGACTGTTGGTTTTTATATGTTACCAATGCTCTGATGGGTTTTAAATGTTTATATGCAGATCTGACCATGTTCGACCCAGTTTCGAGCTTTCTTTTTAGGGACTTTTTCTAGCTCGTAAAACTGAAAAAACCCCGAGTTGCCTTTTTCGGGCTCGTTAAACTACCACGATAGAGACATATGAGCCATTATTTTCATCTTTTTGAAAGCTCTTTAAACAAAAAAATTAACTGAGTTTTTTCCGCGTGACTCATTAAAGTTTCATGGAAAGCATCGAGTTTTTCCTTGTTGGACTCGTTAAAATTTCACAAAGAAAATTGAGTGTACTCAATCTCCTTTTACTCATAACAAACCGAGGTAGATGTCCATCGAACATAGCTTTCTCACTATTCTGGATTCAATGGAATAACTCATGGAAAATAAATTGTTTCAGGCTTACTATTCTCCCTTTTTCACGCCCAGTTATCAAACACGACAAAGGTACCCCTTGGAGTTGTCTTTTACAATGCTTTTTCAGACTCTCTAAATATGAAAAAACCATTGAGTTTACCCATCTGGACACGTTAAAATTAATCAGACGGGGAAATTTTTTTTTGGACATCATGGATACTTCTTCTGTTACATTTTCTAAAGGTCGATTTGGCAACACAAAATCTTGAACATGGCACTTCTTAGAAAAATCTTTCGCATTTAGCTGAACCCTACCATCTATGAGTTTAGCCTTTGTCTCCCAGTGTTCCTGCATTGTTGAATCCTAACACTCTTTGGTGTTCATTAAGCCTAATCTGCCTAGTACCCTGTTAGAGTGCCTTCTATTGTTCAAGAGGATCCCGCTATCTACTTCTCCTTGTATCAACCAAAGTCATCATATGCCAGAACTTATTTGTCATTAGTTATTCCCATTTGCTATTGATTATTTCCATCAGTAAAAAATCATCTTTTCCCATTTCGTTTCAACTGATGTAGGATGCCTCAGTGCCTACCCTTTGATAGATCTCTTCCTATCAACTTCAACATCTTATCTAGGAAGTTGATCCAGAAACACGTCAGTACCCAGATACTTGCAGACATCAGTGGCAGGTCATCTTGTGTTTGGTTGGGGGTTCTCATTATTGGCTCTTGATCGAATGATTCTACTGAAAACATTATTTTAATGGAGGTTTATGCAGTAAATAATGTGACACAACATATCTAGAGTCTACAAGTATCCAATGGATGATAAAATGGATATCCCTCCCTCTTTATAAAAAAAATAAGATCAACCCAACATGGGTTTCATGAGAGACAAGTGTACAAGAGAGCATATCTACAGATCTGGATCTGAAAAACGTAGTTATACTAAAAAACTAAATAAATATGACTGAAATATACAATGGATAGAAGAAGAATGAATTATAGAGCTTTCCGGGAGAAGGGTTGGCCCTTTCTCCTAGGAACAAGATCACAAGCAAGGAATCAAACCCTGCTATTGCTGCACTCTAGAAAATGACGCAGTTTCTGAAGCTAACTGTGTTGTAGGAGATGGAAAGTGATATGGCCACATGGAAAGATGTAAAATATGACCTGGAACCTCCTTCACAGATCTTGTAAAGCAAGGGGAGCTCCCTCCTCTGAAAGATAAGCTTAGGAGCTGGTGTTACGAGTCTCCCAATGCAACAACCTGCAACACAACATTCCCTGCTACAAGAATAATGTTGTAGCTAAAGGAGGTGCCTTGCCTCAAGCCCAGATGTGGGAAAATAAAGAACATAACTCCTCTAAGTGATCACTCAATGAAGGAGAAGGAATCCCTAAGCAGGAATGCCTTGTGCTGAACATCACTGCATACTCAACTCAACAGCTGAAGAATGCTCAAGTGTCTAAGTAGACCAAAATCAATAATCCATTAGCTAACCTCAAAATTTTGCTATCTTCCTCCTTATAACTTTTGTGAGCCTCCTCACCTTGGGTCCCACCTATTGGGGTTTCCAATTGGGGTTTCCAACACCATGTGAATCCTTTCCCTCCAAAACTTCATTGTATCTCTTTCAAGACTGCTCCTCCATGTTGTGTTGTTGACTTGGTCAACTTGACTAAATCAACATGATTCTTTTCCTGTTCACACATGGGAAGTACAAAATCCAGTGAATAAGTCATCCCATTTTCACACTAAGAGGGATTTTATGCCAACACAAGAAAATTATGGGTCTCTTTCACCCATTTATTCACCTACTAAGTGCAAGAAAAAAAATTAATTTTCCCATTAGCTGCATGATAATTTTAGGAATATTACAGTACTCCCCTCCCAAATTTTGCTTGTCCTAAAGCAACTGCAAGGATAGAACTGGAAAGTATCCCTTCCTCTTCCTGTAGCATCCACATATGATGAACTCCCCCAAAGAATAAGATGTTGTCTCAAAAATGAAAATCCATAGTGCCTCTCCGAAGCAAACAAATTATCATTTGGTGTACACCCCAAATGGCTATCATCATGCAGAAGTAACATACTCAAGGAGAAAACTATGTGTTGTCTAGAGGTCCTCTCAAGGCATGGAGTGTGAGATTCATGGGAAATCCTCATCCCCAAGTGAAACCTCCACCCCAAGCTATCATCCATATGAAATGAGTCACCCTCCAATATAGCAACTCATGAAGAATCTCCTCCACCTTTGGCTCCTGAAGTGTAGGTGGGATGAATAAATGAACATGATAGGAAAGAGAGCCTATCCCATGCTATCCTCCTCTCCACTTATGATAAGTGTATAGGGCATGCTGATCTTGGGTTGCAATATGATTTCCCTCCAATGGCAAGAAGAATATTGAGTCTGCAAGGACCCTCCCTCCAAAATCATGAGACATGCCAACCAGAACCATTCCATACAAGATGAATGGCACATCATCGCCATATGGCATCCAAATCAGAAAATGGCTAAAGGTTATGTTAAAATTTGGATGATACACATGGTATTTCTAGTGGATACAATTTAGTCTCTTCAACTGTTGATTTAGATCAGCAAAAGGCAAGTTGTCCTCCAAGGAATTTTCAGCTATGCATGTGAGCTCATCTACTATGTAGTAGTACACAACAATATATATCAGCTATATACAATCAAAACAATACAACACTTGCCCAAATTCATGTAGAGATGGGTTATCATCATTACAAAATTTGTCCCTAAAGTGACCATGAAACCCATAAATAATCTTGCTCTCTTGTGAAGCAATGCACTGTTCATATATTGTGAGAAGATACAAATACTCAATGGAGTAATCAATAAGTACATAAATGTTTTTCTTACCATACATAAGGAGTAGGCTAAAAGTGAGGTCCAAGGATAAGTCCTCCCATGAGAATATCCTCATAAAAATCTGCAAGAAGAAGGGATACATCCTCTCCTTGGAATAATCCATCAATAAGGAAATACTCCTATGTGACAGCACTGTAGGCCTTACTAATAAGGCTCCATGACCTTTGAAATTCCCTATGCCAATGGAATCCACCATCATGCTGCTATGTGAGAAGATCTCCTTCCTATATGGAAGTCTCTCATGATCCTTTGATGTTGAAGGGTAGCCTTCTTGCATGTTGAATGTGCCTCCCTCCTCCCTAGAAATATCATGAAAAGTATGAGAAAATTTATGCTCATACTCTCCCAAGTGTAACTGTCGGGTGTGGAGCCTAATTATCTTGTTTACTTTGTATCACAACATTGGACCGTTGTACCTTAAATGGGGCGGCAACGCCACCCGTAAATTAATTGCTGTCGTCGGGGGTCCAGGGGGGGTGGCAGCGACTTTATGGAGCCCCCCCCCTGGTAGGGGATTTCAGGGGCAGCGCCCCCGAAGCTAAAAACAAATGTAAAATTTCCTTGTAAAAGTATAGTAATTTCTAGTCAATCTGGGCCGTTCATTAGGCAAATGATCTGATGGTAGAAGTTATGTTTAGTTTAGGGTTTTTTTCCCTAGAAGGAAACCCCTCACTTTTATAAGGGTATTGTATTGCGGCTGCGTATTACATGTTTATTCTATGAGCAGGAAATAGATAGGGATACTGTGAGAGAGAATGGAGGATATTATAGTGGGTCTGCTGTATGTTTTTTCTCTTCATTTTTTTGGATAATAGAAAGGAAGGACTGGCTGTTCAGGGTGGGCGTAGCCCAGACTGGGTGAACCACGTATATTTGTGTCTCTTTGGTTTTATGTGTTTTGTGTGCTTTTATTTTCCGCATATTTTGTGTGTTGCGTTACTCCGTAATATATAATTTTCTAACAAATGGTACCAAATCCAAAGGTATATTTGGCTGATAAACTAGCGGGAAAGAAGGGTTCCTAGTTCGAGTGGGAGCAATGGCGGAAGATGGTAAGTTTAGGGTCAAGAAATTTAATGGCCAAAACTTCCCGCTGTGGAAGATGCAGATGGAAGATTATCTATATCAGAAATATTTTTACCTACCATTGAGAAGAAAAACAAATAAGTTGGCAACCATGACAGACGCGGAATGGAACATTCTCGATAGAAAGGCACTCGGAACAATAAGGTTATGCCTTGCGGCGTCAGTCGCCTTCAATATTTCGAAGGAAACAACAACAGAGGGTTTGATGCAGATGTTGGTGAAACTATATGAAAAACCCTCAGCCTCAAACAAGGTATTTCTTATGAAACGATTATTTAATATGAATATTTCAGAAGGTGGATCTGTTGCAGACCATTTAAATGATTTTAATACAGTTACCAGCCAGTTAAGTTCTATAGGGGTAAAATTTGATGATGAAGTTAGAGCTCTGTTATTTTTGTGCTCATTTCCAAAAAGCTGGAATGGTTTAGTTATGGCCATTAGTAGCTCTGTCTCTGGATCTAGTACTTTAAATTTTGATGATGTTGTCAGTGCTATCCTTAGCGAGGAAATGTGATGGAAAAGCTCTGGTGAGACATCGGGTAATGATTTGAGTGCAGAGTCTAGGGGAAGGGGAATGGAAAGAGGAAAGAGCTCGGGATATCGCAGTAAATCAAGGAAAGGCAGATCCAAGTCCAAATCGGGGACAGTGTGCTGGAAATGCGGAAAGAAAGGACACCTAAAGAAATACTGTAGATCTCAGAAGGGAAAAGAAGGAGACACACATCAAGAAAAAAATCATGAAGCAAATGTGATAGGTGATGTGTTACAAGATGCTTTGATTCTTTCTTTCGAAAATGTTACTAATTCTTGGGTTGTAGATTTAGGGGCTTCATTCCATGCCACACCTGATAAGAAATATTTTCATGACTATGTTCAAGGAGATTTTGGACAAGTTCGTTTGGGTGATGATAAACCGTGTAAAATTGTTGGAATGGGTAAAGTTCTTGTAAAACAACAGAATGGAAACCAATGGCTACTAAAGGAGGTAAGGCATGTTCCAGATCTAAAGAAAAATCTGATTTCAACAAGGCAGTTAGGCGGTGAAGGTTGTGTTACAACTTTCATAGATAAATCTTGGAAGGTCACCAAAGGAGCCCTGGTCATAGCAAAAGGCGAAAAGGTTGGTACATTGTATTTATGCAATGGTATTTCTAACTCTATTAATGCTTTAACTTCCAAAGGAGCAGATGCAGCATTATGGCATCATAGGCTCAGACACATGAGTGAGAAGGGGATGAATATTCTTCACTCAAGAAATTTGTTTCCAGGTTTGAAGAATGTTGATTTCGATTTCTGTGAAAATTTCATTTATGGAAAACAAAAGAGAGTTAGATTTCTCAAAGTTGGGAAATAAAAGAAGAGGGAAAAATTAGAGCTTGTTCATATAGATGTATGGGGACCTGCTCAGGTATCATCTCTTGGTGGCTCTCATTATTATGTTACTTTTATTGATGATGCAGCTAGAAAAAAATAGATTTATTGTATTCAGAATAAATCTGATGTATTTGATACTTTCAAGAAATGGAAAGCTTTGGTTGAGATTGAGATGGGAAGGAAGTTGAAGTGTCTTAGATCAGACAATGGAGGTGAATCTTGTAGCAAAGAATTTGATATGTACTGTTCAGAGCATGGAATTCGTAGAGAGAAGACAGTTCCAAGAACACCACAAGAAAATGGTGTGTCAGAAAGGATGAATAGAACAATCATGTAGTGTGCAAGGTGCATGAGATTGCATGCGGGATTGCCTTTACAATTTTGGGCAGATGCTGTATATATTTTTGTTTATCTAATAAACAGAGGGCCTTCAAGTTCCTTGGATGGTGGTATTCGAGAGGAAGCATGGACAGGTAAAAAGGTAAACTACTCTTTTTTAAAGCCTTTTGGTTGTGAGGCCTTTGCCCATATTAATAAATAAAATAGAACAAAGCTTTAGGCAAAATCAAAGAAATGTACCTTTATTGGATATGGTGTTAATGATTTTGGTTATTGCTTATATGATTATGAAAATCACAAAATCATTAGGAGAAGAGATGTAATATTCAATGAAAAGGTCTTATATAAGAATCAGTTGCAGGAAAAGAAACAAGAAAAATAAAGCAAGGAATACACAGTTCTTGATGAGATAACTGAAAAAGTAAAGGTGCTTGGAAATAATAATAACCAACAACCACAGCAGCAACAACCACCACAACAGCAACAGGCACTTCAAACACCTAAAAGTGGTGTTAGAAGATCTACCAGGATAAGTAGACCCCCTGAACAATACTCTCCTTCATTATATTATTTATTGCTGACTGATTCTGGTGAACCCGAATGTTATGAAGAAGAAATGCAGGTTGAAAGTAGGAAGAAGTGGGAGCTAGCCATGGAAGAAGAGATGGACTCCTTAATGCATAACCAGACTTGGGACTTAGTCAGGTTGCCTGCAGGTAAAACTACATTGCAGAATAAATGGGTTTACAGGCTGAAGGAAGAAGATGGAGGAAAACAGAGGTACAAAGCTAGACTTATGGTGAAGGGGTTTGCACAGAAGAAAGGTATTGATTTTGATGAAATATTTTTTCTTGTTGTTAAGATGACTTCAATCAGAAATATCTTAAGTCTTGTAGCAGCGGAAGATTTACATCTTGAACAGTTAGATGTAAAGACAAAATTTCTCCATGGAGATTTGGAGGAAGAGATATACATGCAGCAACCAGAAGGATATGAGGTAAAAGAGAAAGAAAAATTGGTGTGCAGGTTAAAGAAGATCTTGTATGGCTTAAAACAGGCTCCAAGGCAGTGGTATCTAAAATTTGACAAGTTTATGTCTGAACAAGGTTATACTAGATGTCACTCTGATCATTGTGTTTATCTAAAAAGGCAAAATGATGGCAGCTATATTATATTGTTATTGTATGTAGATGACATGCTTGTTGCAGGGTCTAACATGCAGGAAATAAATGTGCTAAAAAAAAAATTGGCAAATTCATTTGCAATGAAGGATTTGGGAGCTGCAAAACAAATCCTTGGTATGAGAATAACTAGAGACAGGAAAAATCGCAAATGCTCTTTGTCTGAAAAAGAATGATGCACATAGAAAAGGTGTTGAAAAGATTTAATATGCAGAATGCAAAACCAGTTAGTACACCTTTTGCTAGCCATTTCAAACTTAGTAAGGAGATGTGCCCCAAGACCCACAAAGAAATGGAATATATGTCTAAAATTCCATATGCATCAGCAGTTGGAAGCTTAATGTATGCAATGGTCTGCACAAGGCCTGATATTTCACATGCAGTGGGAGTTGTAAGAAGGTACATGAACAATCCAGGAAAAGAACACTGGATGGCAGTAAAATGGATTCTCAGATATTTGAGAGGTACCACAAATTAAGCATTATGCTTTGGTGGTTCAAACATTGCTCTACAGGGATATGTTGATGCAAATATGGCAGGTGACAGAGATAACAGGAGGAGCACTACGGTATGTGTTTCTTGTAGGTGGAATAATTGTAATCGATTCAGGTTTTAAAAATCCAAAGTGTTGTATGATAGAATTTTGTAGCCTTTGCTACGAGAGGCTGAAGTGAAGAAATCATTTGGTTACAAGGTTTATGGATAGAATTAGGTAAACATGATATGGGCACGTTATATAGTGGTAGCCAAAGTGCCATTCATCTTGCAAAAGAACTTAAGAACTCGACATTTAATTCCCGGGGACTAAACACATACATCTCAAGTACTGTTCATATGGTCGGTATTGGAAGATAGAGAGTTGAAGCTGGAAAAGATGCACACTAGCCAGAATCCTGCAGATATGCTAAAAAAAGTTGTAACTAGGGAGAAACTGAGAATGTGCTCAGTTTCAATTGGTCTTCAAAAATGATGATGAAGATGAGAAACAATGAGGTCCAAAGAGGAGTCATTTTCCAGCAAATGAAGTAGTGGTGGAGTTGCTATAATCAGTCTCCAAGTGGGACATTGTTGGGTGTGGAGCCTAATTATCTTTTTTATTTTGTATCATAGTGTTTGACCCCTGTACCTTAAGGGGGCGGCAATGCTGCCCATAATTAATCACTGCCATGGGGGGTCCAAGGGGGGGTGGCAATGACTTTATGGAGCCCCCCCTGGCTCCAAGTGTGCTGAAGGCCAAACACCAACATAAAGTGGCACAACATTCATCATGCCTTCCACCATCTTGCACCCTAACTCCTCATGTTGCATGAAACTCAAATAAGGTGCAAAGGAATGAATGTTCATCCCCTTTTGGATCAATCCCAAATTTCACAGCATTGTGCAAGCTTGTTGCTCCACCACAACAATGTGTTTTGATCCTTGACCATGTGAGGACAAATTTCCAAGGATTTCCAAAAGAATTTATGAAATGATCAGAAACGGAAGTACATGCATGCCTTGGTGAGTCTTGGGAACCTCTTGTAGGGCTGCAAGAGTTCCTCTCTTCAATTTGTTGGTTGATCCAACTACTGCTACAGATGGTTGCCCCTCCATGATTGTGACAGTGTTGGTACAAGGCTCCTCAAGTGGAGAAGAGGACTCCTCCTTCTCTGACCTTATACTATCAAATATTCTGATAACCTGATGAGTGAAATTAGAAAAAGTAGATAATCTTGCATGAATTACATGGCTGGACCACCAAGAGCTTGCCTTGCCCTCCAAGTGCAGCGCTAAGATCTCCACAGCCTCTTTTTCCACTACTGGGTGTAGTAAGAAAAATGCTTCTAGTTTCATCACCCAAGTCTCTGCTACACACTTGAGTGATCCATCAAATGTAGACAATAGAAATATGTTTCCCCTTATTATCATCTTGCTGCATGGCCTTCTTTCTTCTCTCAGTTGGATAAACTGAGGAAAATCTAGGGTCTCTTTGAAAGCCCTAGGTTGGCACTGGTACTCTGCCAAATACCCACTCAGGACCTCATGTTCTAAGTGGTATTCTTGCTCTCCACTTCCTCTATGAGAACAGGAAGTGCATGGATCTTCTTCTTCCTCTTGAAACCTTCTAGAGGTCTCACTATAGCTTTCTCCTTCTTGAAACCCTCTAGGAATTTCATTGCATTTTTCTTCTTTTCTCTTAGATCTGAAAATAGATGAGAGTAATCTCATCCTCTCCATCATTTTGTTCTCCTCATCTTCTTATCTTCTGGTTTGATCTGAAATCCACAGGCTGAGCCAATATGGCAGCTTTGATACCACTGTAATATCCCAAAATAAGGATTTTCTACAACAAATAGAATATCTTAAGAGATTCCAAAGTTGGAGCTTCAGCAACTCATGAGCATGGAAATTTATATCATCTCATTAGATTTAAAATAATATCTCACCATCAAATGAAATAACCTCAGCAAGAATATGGCCTATATCCTCCTTCCCAAGTGGGGAAATGCAGTAATATAGGGCATAAAATAGTTGTCTTCAGAAAATAATGCTATACCTATGAGGACTGGGACTTGGATCCCTTAGAATACATCATATACAACTCATATGTAGATTTAAAGGTGAAACAAATCACTCTAGCCAACATAAACAGATCTCCCCAAGTCATATCACCCTAATTAAGCCCAAACCCCATGACTTACATCAAAAAAAAAAGACTGAAGCACATGACAGTGTTATTTAAATGTAGGTTTATGCAGTAAATAATATGACATAACAGATCTAGAGTCTACAAGTATCCAATGGCTGAGAAAATGGAGATCCCTCCCTCTTTATACAAAAATAAGATCAACCCAGCAAGGGTTTCATGAGAGACAAATATACAAAGAGAAGATCTGCAAATCTAGATCTAAAAAACACAATTTTATTGTAGCACTATATATATGTGGCTGAAATATACAAAAAATAGAAGAAGAATTAAGTACAGAGCTTTTTTGGAGAAGGGTTGGCCCTTTCTCCAAGAGACAAGCTCACATGCAAGGGATCAAACCCTGCTATTGTTGCACTCTAGAAAATGACGCAGTTTTTGAAGCTAACTGTGCTATAGAGGATGGAAGGTGATGTGGCCACATGCTAAGATGTAAAATGAGCCCCGAAACCTCCTGTGCAGATCTTACAAAGCAAGGGGAGCTCCCTCCTCTAAAAGATAAGCTCAGGAGCTGGTGTTGTGAGTCTCCCACTGCAACACCCTGCAACACAACATTCCTGTGACGGGGCCACGTTGCTTAGATGAAGGAGGTGTATCAGCGGAATGTGGGAAAATGAAGAACATAAACTCCTCTAAGTGATCACTCAATGAAGGATAAGGAATCCCCCTAAATGGGAATGCCTTGTCACTCCAAAAATCGCTGCATACTCAGCTCAACAAGCCGAAGAATGCTCAGAGTGTCGGCTGGGGAAAAACACCCTAGAGGTTTGTTGGGTCAAAACCTCCACAAATCAGGGCATGCTATTCAGAAGGACTCACACACAACCATACTTAAATGCTAAAAACTAGATAACAACGATAGTAGAACTCACCCGTAGTCCTATGTTCGATGTAGATCCCGCGGGGTCCAAACCCCCAGCAACCCTTCTTCCTCTTCAACCTGGAAAACAAGAAAGAACATGCACGGAAACCTAGTTGTACAACATATATTTCTCCTAAATGTTAGTGTAATCCATGTGAAACATTATATAAACAATAATAAATGCTTAATAATCAATCTTTTCACATATGCAAATAGATACTAACACATAAGTTCAGGAACAAGATGGTTCTTCATTATTGCGAACAGCATGTACAGAAATAAAAAGTGGAGAGATCACCTGAATCCTTCCACGATCTTCGAACAGACCGTCATCCGGATCCGTCCCGCCCTTGCCTCGCTAAGATACTTTCAAGACTTGTGCACTCGAGATGGCATATAAATGGATGAACATCTCCAGGAAACAAAGGTTTCCTGTATAAATCTGGGAAAGTACAGGAGGCACGGGAATTCAGACTTGAGTTGGGATTCCAACATAGTATAATATCTATAAATTTCTCTCTCCCTTAGGCCATGCACATGAGGAGCTTTTATACTCCCTCAAAACTATTTCAATCGGTTGAGCTTGAGGTAGCATATGCGGGAGTGGTTGAACTACTGGAGTAACCATCAACTGGCCGGAAAGCAGAAATTTTTTTAATCGGCGGAAGTCGCCGATTCGAGGTGATCTCTCCGCACTGTCATTTGTACATGTTGTCTATGTGGAAAAGAACATCTTGTTCCTGAACTTCTGTGTTAATATCTATTTTCATATGTGAAAATATTGATTATTAAGCATTTATTATGGTTTATATAATGTTTCACATGGATTACACTAACATTTAGGAGCAATATATGTTGTACAAATAGGTTTCCGTGCACGTTCTTTCTTGTTTTCTAGGTTAAAGAGGAAGAAGGGTTGTTGGGGGTTTGGACCCCACAGGATCTACATCGAACGTAGGACTACGGGTGAGTTTTACTATCGTTTTTATCTAGTTTTTTAGCATTTAAGTGTGGTTGTGTGTGAGTCCTTCTGAATAGCATGCCCTGATCTGTGGAGGTTTTGACCCAACAAACCTCTAGGGTGTTTTCCCAACAGATCTGAGAAAAAAAGTCAATAATCCATAGCTAACCTCAAAGTGCCTTTATCTTACTCTGTATGTTGTGAGCCTCCCCCACTCACGTTGGGTCCCACCTATTAGGGTTTCCAACACCATGTGAATCCTTTCCCTCCAAAACTGCGTTGTAGCTCTTTCAAGACTGCTCCTCCATGCTGCAATGTTGACTTGGTCAACTTGACTGAATCAACATGATTCTTTTCCTGTTCACAGATGGGAAGTACAAAATCTAGCCACTAAGTCATCCCCTTTTCACACCAAGAGGGTTTTTATGCCAACACAAGACAATTATGGGTCTCTTTCACCAATTTATTCACCTACTAAGTTCAAGAAACAAAAATTAATATTCCCATTAGCTACATGCTAATTTTAGGAATATTACAGTCCTCCCCTCCCAAATGTTGCTTGTCCTCAAGCAACTACAAGAATAGAACTAGAAAGACTCCCTTCCTCTTCCTATGGCATCCACATATGACGAACTCCCCTAAATAATAATATGTTGTCTCAACAATGAAAATCCATAGTGCCTCTCCCATGCAAAAAAATTAGCATTTGGTGTACACCCCAAATGGCTATCATCATGCAAAAGTAACATACTCAAGGAGACAACTATGTGCTATCTAGAGGTCCTCTCAAGGCACGGAGTGTGAGATGCATGGGAAATCCTCATCCCCAAGTGAAACCTCCACCCCCAAACTATCATCCATATGAAATGAGTCACCCTCCAATATGGCAACTCATGAAGAATCTCCTCCACATTTGGCTCCTGAAGTGTAGGTGGGCTGAATAAATGAACATGATAGGCAAGATAGCCTATCCCATGCTGCGCTCCTCTCCACTTATGATAAGTGTATAAGGCATGTTGATCTCGAGCTCCAATATGATTTCCCTCCAATGGCAAGAAGAAGATTGAGTCTCCAAGGACCCTCCCTCCAAAATCATGAGCCATGCCAACCCAAACCATTCCATACAAGATGAATAGCACATCATCACCATATGGCATCAAAATCGGAAAATGGCTAAAGGTTATGTGCAAGTTTGGATGATACACATGGTCTCTCTGGTGGATACAACACAGTCTCTTCAACTGCTAATTTAGAGAATCAAAAGGAAATTTGTCCTCCAAGGAATTTTCACCTATGCATGTTAGCTCATCCACTATGTAGTAGTATGCATAAATATATATCAGATGTATAACATCAAAACAATACAACACTTGCCCAAAGTCATGTAGAGATGGGTTATCATCATTACAGAATTTTGCCCTAAAGTGACCATGAAACCCATAAATAATCTTGCTCTCTTGTGGAGCAATGCACTGTTCATATATGGTGAGAAGATACAAATGCTCAATGGAGTAATCAATAAGTACATAAATGTATTTCTTACCATACATAAGGAGTAGGCTGAAAGTGAGGTCCAAGGATAAGTCCTCACATGAGAATCTCCTCATAAAAATCTACAAGAAGAAGGGATACATCCTCTCCTTGGAATACTCCATTAATAAGGAAATATTCCTATGTGACAGTGCTGTAGGCCTTACTAATAAGGCTCCATGACTCCTCCCTTTGACATTCCCCATGCCAAAGCCATCCACCATCATGCTTCTATGTGGGAAGATCTCCTTCCTATATGGAAGTCTCTTATGATCCTTTAATGCTGAAGGGTAGCCTCCTTGCACCTTGAATGTGCCTCCCTCCTCCCTAGAAATATCATGAAAAGTATGAGAAAATTTCTGCTCATACTCTCCCAAGTGTAACCATAGCAACAACAACTCTTTCTACTTCCTCATCTCCCCCTCATACAAGCCATAGAGTAATATCATGATGGTTGTCTTGTATGATGCCCCATATAAACAAGTTTCGTGTTGTTCTATCATATGGGTGCCATGCCATGCCATGCCTCAATCCACCACATACCACTTGACAAAGGGTATGATCCAAGATGGCCAAACTCTCTCAAGAGTAGCCAACACAGCTTTGCTTCTTTCTCCCCTGTGTCATAAATCTACAAGTGGCTCACCAATTTCTTGCTCTTCATCCACCTCCATTCATCTAAATGTGGATGTCCCCAATCATTCGCTTCTTTGGTATCTTTCCAATGAAGACTACCAATCTCCCAAAGAAAATTTCTCCCCTTACACCTCATGGGAAGTTGAGATGTAACCCCTCGGAGATATTTTAGAAAATACCTCTCATCAATAATCCTTTTGGATCCAAAAGAATCCAAGTGTGCTAAAGGCCAAAAACCAACAGAAAGTGGCATAGCATTCATCATTCCTTCCACCATCTTGCACCCTAACTCCTCATGCTACATGCAACTCAAATAAGGTGCAAATGAATGAATGTTCATCCCCTCTTGGATCAATCCCAAATTTCACAGCGCTGTGCAAGCTTATTTCTCCACCACATCAATGTGTTTTGATCCTTGACCATTTGAGGACAAATTTCCAAGGTTTTCAATAAGAATTTCTGAAATGATCAGAAGTGGAAGTACATGCATACCTTGGTGAGTCTTGGTAACCTCTTGTATGGCTGCAAGGGTTACTTTCTTCAATGTGTTGGCTGATCCAACCACTGCTACAGATGGCTACCCATCCATGAATGTGACAGCGCTGGTACAAGGCTCCTCAAGTCGAGAAGAGGACTCCTCCTCCTCTGATCTTCTACTGTCAAATATCCTAATTACTTGATGAATAAAATCAGCAAAAGTAGATACTCTTACATGCCCTTCATGGTTGATCCACCAAGAGCTTTCCTAGCCCTCCAAGTGCAGCTCTAAGATCTCCATAGCCTCTTTCTCCACTACTGGATGTAGTAGGAAAAATTCTTCTAGTTTCATCACCCAAGTCTTTGTTGCACACTTGAATGATCCATCAAATGTAGACAACAGGAATCTATTGCCTCTTATGATTCTCTTACTGCTTGTTCTTATTCATTCTCTCAGTTGAATAAACTGAGGAAAATATAGGGTCTCTTTAGAACCCTAGGTTGGCACTTGTATTCTGCCAAATACCCTCTCAGTATCTCATGTTCCAAGTGGTATTCATGCTCTCCACTTTATCTATGAGAATAGGAAGTGCATGGATCTTCTTCTTCCTCTTGAAACCTTCTAGAGGTCTCACTACAACTTTCTCCTCCTTGACACCCTATAGGAGTTTCCTTATTTTCTCTTAGATATAAAAATATATGAGAGTAATCTCATCCTCTCCATCATTTTCTCTCCTCTTATTCTTATCTTTTGATTGGATCTGAAATCCACAGGCTGAGCCAAGATAGCAGCTTCGATACCACTGTAATATCCCAAAATAGGGATTTTCTACAACAAATACAATATCTTAAGATATTCCAAAGTTGGATCTTAATAAAATAATGAGCATGGAAATTTATATCAGCTCATTAGATGTACAATAAAATCTCACCAGTATATGTAAGAACCTCAGCAAGAATATGGCCTATATCCTCCTTCCCAAGTGGGGAAATGCAGCAATATAGGGAATAAAACAAATGTCTTCAAAAAATAACACTATACCTATGAGGAATGGGACTAGGATCCCTTATAATACATCATATGCAACTCACATGTAGAATTATAGGTGAAACAAATCCCTCTAGCCAACATAAACAGATCTCCCCAAGTCAAATCACCTCAATTAAGCCCAAACCGCATGACTTCCATCAATAGAAAATACTGAAGCGCATGAAAGTGTTATTTTAATGGATTTTTATGAAGTAAATAATGTGACAAAATATATATTTAGTCTACAAGTATCCAATGGAAGAGAAAATGGAGATCCCTCCCTCTTTATACAAAAATAAGATCAACCCAACAAGGGTTTCATGAGAGACAAGTTTACAAGAGAGAAGATCTACAGATATGGATCTAAAAAACGTATTTATATTGCAGCATTGAATAAATATGAATTAAATATATAATGGATAGAATAAGAATGAAGTACAGAGTTTTCCAGGAGAAGGGTTGGCCCTATCTCCAAGGAATAAGCTCACAAGTAAGGAATCAAACCCTACTACTGCTGCACTCTAGAAATGATGCAGTTTCTAAAGCTAACTATGTTTTAGGAGATGGAAAGTGATGTGGCCACATGCCAAGATGTAAAATATGCCTTGGAACCTCCTGCATAGATCTTGTAAAGCAAGGGGAGCTCCCTCATCTGAAAGATAATCTCAAGAGCTGGTGTTATGAGTCTCCCACTACAACACCCTGCAACACAACATTCCCTGCCACATGAATAACACTGTAGCTGAAGGAGGTGCTTGGACTCAACCCTATATGTGGGAAAATGAAGAAAATAACTCCTCCAAGTGATCAATCAATGAAGGAGAAGGAATCCCTAAGCAGGAATGCCTTGTGCTAAAGAACACTACATACTCAACTCAACAGCTGAAGAATGCTCAAGTGTCTAAGCAGACCAAAATCAATAATCCATAAGCTAACCTCAAAAGTATGCTATCTTCCTCCTTATAATTTTTTTGAGCCTCCTCACCTTGGGTCCCACCTATTAGGGTTTCCAACACCATGTGAGTCCTTATCCTCCAAAACTGTGTTGTAGCTCTTTCAAGATTGCTCCTCCATGCTGCGTTGTTGACTTGGTCAACTTGACTGAATAAACATGATTATTTTCCTGCTCACACATGGGAAGTGAAAAATCCAGCCACTAAGTCATCCCCTTTCCACACCAAGAGGGCTTTTATGCCAACACAAGACAAGTATGGGTCTCTTTCACCCATTTATTCACCTACTAAGTGCAAGAAACAAAAATTAATATTCCCATTAGCTGCATGCTAATTTTAGGAATATTACAACAATGATCATCTTGAATCCATAAGGATCCAAGTGAGATGAAGGCAAAGCCTCCTCACTACTACCTCTTGACAGCATTGTAAATGTCCTCCATGGTGTTTTGGTTATCTCATGTCCCACCTCAAGGATGAACATATGGTTTTTCATAAGCTTGTTTGGGACAATGTTCATCCTATCCTTCAATAATTCACACCCCAACCCCAAGTGTGGTTTGTAGCCCAATAGTGGCCCATTGGGATGATGTTTCATCCCTTCCTTGATCAAATCAAGGTTTCACAGTGCAGTGCCATCGTGCTACTCCAAATCAGCAATATGTGTTGACCCTTGGTCATGCAAAGGTAGATTTCCAAATCTTTCTAAAAGATTTTCTGTAATAATAGAAAGTGGAAATTTACTCATACCTTGATGGAACTTGGGAAAACCTTGCATGGCTATAAGGGCTTCTCCTTCCAATGTGTTGGCTCTTCCAACTGAAGATATTGGGGGCTGCTCCCTCATGGTTGTGACAACATTGGTACAAGTATCCTCCAATGGCGGTGAGGGCTTCTCCTCTGATTTGTCTTCACCAAATTTTCCAATCAACCTTTGAGTAAAATCAGAAAAATTATCCACCTTTTCATGGCTCAAATGGATGAACCACCAGATTTTTTCTTCACCCTCAAGGTGCAGCGCTGCAATCTCTACAACCTCTCTTTCTACCACTGGATGTAGTAGGAATAATGCATCTAGTTTCCTTTCCCAAACCCTTGCTGTCGATGACACATAAAAAGTAGAAAATAGGAACATATTTCCCTTGATCCTCCCTTGGCTACAAGGTATTATTTATTCCTCCAATTGAATGAACTGAGGGAAAGCTAGAGTCTCCTTGAAGGCTCTAGGTTGAGATTTGTACTCAACAAGGTATTCACTTAGAATCTGGTGATCCAAGTGTCCTCCATATTTCTAAAATTTGGCCTTCTCTTCAAAAGGAGAGGTTATGTTCCAATGCTTTGGATCCCTCTGCAACATTGGTTTCCTCTTCTGATCATAGGAAGTGCATGTATCTTCTTCCTCTTGAAACTCTCTAGAAGTTTCACTGCTCCTCCTTTCTTCTTCTTGCTTACCCTCGTTGGAGAGGTTCTTCATGGATATGAGAAATTATGATACAAAGATAATTTTCTTAATAATTATGATATTCCCTTATTCTTATATAATTTTGGCTTGAAGTCCACAGGCTAAGCCAAATATCTTGCTTTAATACCACTGTAAGATCCCCAAATAGGATTGCTCAACAAGCATGCACTAAAAAATTCATTTTTAGAAATATATGATATAAATAAAAAAATAAACTCTCGGTTCCCATGGATAGGAAAATATATAACCTATATACAATAATATATTAGAAACAAATCAAACTAGGTGGGCTAAACAGACCTCCCACACCTAGGATAGCTAGAAAAGCTAAAACCCTAAACACTGCAACACAAATTTCTGCATAAAAGAGACTGCACAGTCTAATGAGGGTATGTAAACATCAATAGTGGAGACAAATATATCTGATATTATATTAAACAATATGGCTCAGAAAATGAGATCTAGTCTCCTTTATACAAAAGCTAGAGAACCCAGAAAGGGTTTCTAGAAATACACCATGAATACAAATCGTGATCTTCAGCAATAAGATTGAATAATCACTGAAATATGAAGCACAAGAGTATAGAAGGCTGTAATAATATAGATATAGTGCATATATTTTCAGAGTTCTTCCCCCATGGAAGAATCAACCCTCCAATCATAGGAAAACTCCCCGAAAGAGCCATAAAAGAGACTGCTGAAACTGCCCTCCAGAAATAACACAATTCCCAGACTAGAATAATTATGTAGGTGATGGAAACATGTTGGGATGCTTCCAAATTTCTGAAATAAGCTAAAAAACCCTCCAAAATGATCTTCCACAAGAAGGAATCCTCCCTCCTATGCAAAACCAACTCAGAAAGTGGATTTCTCAACCATCCACTGTAACACCCTACAACTCAACACAACCTCTTGCAGAAATTTCGATGAAACTGAAGATTGAAGCTTGGCACCAATTCTAGATGTGTGGAATGATATATCAGATCTCTCCCAAGATCTACTCTAAGGGAAGAGGAGGAATTCCTAAACAGTAATACCTTAGTGCTAAACAACACCAACAATCTTAGCTAAATAGCTGAAGAGAGAAAAAGTCGAAGCAGACATAAAAATATAATTCATAAGCTAACCTCAAATGGCTGCCATCCTCTTCCTTATAAAATAAGTGAGCCTTCTCACCTTGGGTCCCACTCATTAGGGTTTTCACCATCACACAAACAATCTCCCTCCAAAACTGTATTGTACCTTCATTAGAGCCACTCCTCTAGAATTGCGTTGTTTGATTTGGTCAAAGTTGACCTCCTCAACCTGCTTCAGCCCTTTTCACACCTAAGGGCCTTCAACCCAACTCACATATAGTTGTCTAGGTTGAACCTTATTCATATTGAGATATTTTTATTGCTGATCCACTCCTCCTACATTAGTGCTGTTGACTTGGTCAAACTTGACTTTGTCCACATGCAAATGTCCCTTTCCACACATGAGAGTGCTAGATCTAGCTATTTTGATGATCCATTTTCACATCAAGAGGGATTTTATTTATATTTCTGAAATGTATGGGCCTCCTTACCCATTTATTCATCTCCTAAGTGAAAACAACAAAAATCAATATTCTAATTAGCTGTATGCTAATTTTGGAATATTACATCTACTCCATGTACTTCACTTTTTGCTAAAAAGCCCAAGGGGCATTTGTAGAGGAGCCTTTCTAGTGTAAATATCTGATATAGATCTAAATTTTTTTACACATATCTACTCTAGATCTAAAGTGTAATCTACTATTTTTTTAGCCAATAAAAATAACATTTTCAATCTTGTTCAATCATATTCTATGGTTGCAGCACATCAATCTTGAGGATTTCTTCATGTAAAATCTTCTATTTTCTATTATATAACTCATGGGCTTAAATATAATTCTGAATTTCTGATGTAAATGACATTATTGAGTCTCCATATTGGCCTCCTACTTCCGTTCAGTTAAACTGTGTTATTTCTGAAGTAGTGTTGTTTTATATATTGTTGCAGTCCCATTCTTGTGTATTTTCCAACTATTCTAGGTGTGGGAGACTTGTTTACCTCACCTAGAATGATTTGTTTCTGATATCCTCTTGGATTTAAATTTAATATTGTAATATATAAGGGATCCAAGGGTTGATTTTCATTTCTGTAGCATACATTTCTGGAAATGCGTTTTTCATGCATGCATTGCTGAGCAGTTCCATTTTGGGATATTACAGTGGTATCAAAGCATCATCTTCGCATAACCTATGATTTGCATTCTAAGAAGCCAATATGTATTTTCATGAAAATAAAATACTAAAGAAGAATATTTATTACACTAAAGACAGACAAGACAAGGGTCAAACCCCTTTATCCGGAAGAAAGAAAGGGAAAGAGTTCTTAAAAATTCTGTTCTAAAATTTGCATGAGATGAAGAATGAAATCAAGAGAATGAGGAAAGAAATACATGAAAATAATTTGGAGATATTTGCACATGAAGGAAGCCTCAGTTCTTCATACTCTATGTGTGAGCATTCAGCCACACAATCAGATCTGCAACGTTGTAGCATGCCTACATTCCTAGCAAGAGAAGAATTAGGAGAGACACCAAAAGAGGAGTCTCTTGGTGACTATCTCCAAGAATATGAATCTCAGTCTAAAATATTTAAAGAGAATCTAGGCTTCCAAAAGTTTTGTCAACTCAAAGAAGAAAGAAGATCCATCATATACAAGAGAAGGAGAGGGTGCATACATCACACTTTGGGTAGGACTTTACTACCTACATTTGATGGATCCCCTAAGAGCTCAACCAAGTCTTGGGTAAAGAATCTTGACACATATTTCCAGTTGCATCAAGTTTCAAAAGAAGAAGCCATAAAAGTAGCAGCACTACACCTCCAAGGTAAGGCTTAGGCCTGGTGGTTATTTGAATCTTCTTCATTGAAAAGTGTAAACATCTCTACTTATGCAAAGTTCACTAGGAGGTTAGTGAAAATATTTGATTCTATGCCATCTGAAATTTCTTTGGGTAAACAAACTAAGCCCAAGAATTAAGAACTTTTGCATGAGATGGAAGGATCCATGAATATAACTCCATTCCAAGACATTGTTGAAGGGGTTAAATATCTGCTACATTATTTGCCAAGGGAAAAGGCCCCACTTCAGCAAGAAAATTCTTCTCAAGAAGAAGACATGAGTGTTCCTTTTTCAAGGACAGATCAAGAGAAATTATCTCTTACTGATGAGGCATGCTCCATTTATGAGGAGAAGAAAGAAGAAGAGTTGAAAGGTTCCTCCAGTGCTATGATAGCAGGAAGAGATCTATTTTTATTGGGAGATGGAGATGAAGCCATTTATTCCACTAAGAGGGCTCTTGTATGTTTGCAAGAAGGCCCCAAGGGTCTTACACATGAAGAGAAGGAGCAACATGTGTATATAATGATAGATAGTGAGACAAAAAAATGGAGGGAATGTGTTCCAACATTGCATTCAGTTTTTGGAAACACACACTATGACAGATCAGTCCTTTATGATCAAGACTCTTGACACCAAGGAGATGATGGGTGTTCATGAGTTAACCACATCTAAAAGGAGGACCTTAGACTGTGAGATATTGCAGAAGGTGGGTGAAGAAGAGAATATGAAGGATCACAACACTGATATGATGGGAGGTGATCCTCTATTACATGAAGAAGAAGATGGGGAAGTTGCTCCACTCAAAAGCACTCTTACATCTATAAGAGTGATACCCTATTATCATGATACTTCCACACAAAAATCAGAGATGGAATTGTAAAATGGAAGCAGTATTAATATTTTCCCATCTGTTACTCATATGGGAATGAGCCATGAGACATCATTATCTTGTGGTATACCACCGAGAAGACCACCTAATTCAGATTTGGTGAAGGATGTTTCATGCATTGATGCTCCTTTCATAGATCCAAGGAGGAAGGGAGAACTAGAAGACCATAATACATTGTTGAGTGTATGGGGAAGGTACAAGGAGAGGGAAAGTATTTTTCCCTTAACATAATTATCCATTCTCTCATCTCATACTACCCTAAGAAAAGATGCTACAAGAATGAAGGATGACACCATCATGAAGCAAGCAAGGAAATTCCTGAATCAGAAGACAAACTTGTTTGGAGGATCCTCTTCCACACATGATGAGATGGTGGTCACACATGCATACTTTGGAAAAACCAAGGAGGTTTTGGATAGATGATATCCTTCCATGGGAGACTAACTTCCAAGAACTTCCATTTCCTTTGGAGCATGTGCATGTGCAAGGAGGGCAGCAAGGAAGGAATGGAAACCTTCTACCTTATACGTTTGGCATGGGAGATTTCAAGGAGGAGAAATACACCTTTGACATGGGAAATGTAATATTCCAAAATTTTCAAACAAGAAAATTGGAATATTAGATTTTGATGCTTTCACTTAAGAGAGGAATAAATGGGAAAGGAGGCCCATGAACAATAAATATATGAATAAATTACACATTATTAAGGAAGGAGATCACCTTAGGGGCTCAATTTTACACTTCAAGTGTGAACAAGGGAAAATATATGGGGACATAGTCAAGTTTGACTAAGTCAACATGCATTCTTGAGGAGGAAGAGATCACCCAAATAAACTAGCTCAATGTGAACAAGGATCAGCCTAGACACACATATGAGAACTGGATTGAAGACCCATTCGTGTGAAAAGAGGCATTGCAGGTGGATTAGTCCCAGTTGACCAAGTCAACAATGCAGCTACAAAGAAGAGGGAAGCAAACTAGGGCCGCGCAGTTTTAGAAGAGGAATCTTCACTAGGAAGTCACCTCAACAATGTGTGGGGTCCAGGGTGAGGAGGCTAACGAAAGATAAAAAGGAGGGCATAGCATCAAGGAGATCATTCAGGATTCAGCTATATTTTTTCTTTTGACTACTTGCATGCTTCAGTTGTTTAGCCGGAGTTGTTGCACTGCTTAGTGCAAATAATTCTCATGTGGGAATTCCATCCTTCCTTTGGATTAGCTTGCTTAAGGGATCAAGAGGGAAGGATCTAAGCTCAAATTAATCATTTGGATTAGGGACATTCATCCATATTCATATAGTGCAATTCCCTTCATAAAATATGTCCTCTCTGCAGTTGCAGTAGTTGCAGGGTTAGACCCTGCTATTTTGTACTAGTCTGTGAGGAGGATATGCTTATTTCCTTCTGGGAGATATAACAATAAGGGAATTTGAAAATTTTATATATTATTCAACTTTTATATGTCATATTCAGCCATTATTAATGCATATTTTTAGTATATTGCGTTATTTCCTTTAGTACTACTTTGTTTGTGCATGTATATTGCCCGAAACCCTTGTCGGGTGTCGTTTTCTTTGTGTAAAAGAGGTTAAACCTCCATTTCTATGCTATTTGATTAATATAAAATCCATATCAGTCCTATTTCATAATTTTCTATAGAAACCCTCATGTGAATTTCACTCTCACAATATTTATAAATTCTGTTGAAGAGAAGTCATGGGATCAAGGTGTTTTTAAGCAGTATTGAGCCGGGGAGATCTATTTAATGTAGCTATTTTCATTTGTTTCACCTCAAATTCTACAAGTGGGTTTTATATTTTCTAAAATAAGGGATCCAAGTCCCATTATCCATTTTTATTTCACAATTTTCTAAATACGGTTTTTTTATTCCCTATATTGCTGCATTTCCCCACTTGGGAAGAAGAATATAGGCCATCTTGTTGCTGAGGTTCTTTCATATACTAGTATGATGCTATTTTAAATCTAATGATCTTCTTTAAATTTCCATGATCATGATTTTTTGAAGCTCCACATTGGTAATAACTCAAAATATTCCCAATAGTGTAGCTGTTCCCATTCTAGGATATTACAGTGGTATCAGAGCTGCCATCTTGGCTCAGCCTATGGATTTCAGATCCAATCATAAGATAATAAGGAAAGGAGAAAAAAATTATGGAGAGAATGATATTACTCTCAACCATTTTCATATCTAAGTAGAAAGAAGAGAAATGCATTGAAACTCCAAGAGGGTTTCAAGGAGGAGAGAGCTGCACGGGGACCTCTAGAAGGTTTCAGGAGGCAAAATAAGATGCATGCACTTCCTGTTCTCATAGAGGAAGTGGAGAGCAAGGAGACCACTTAGAGAATGAAATCCTGAGAGGGTATTTGGTAGAATACAAGTGTCAACCTAGGGCTTTCAAAGAGACCCTAGATTTTCCTCAATTTATTCAACTGAGAGAAGAAAGAAGACCCTCCAGCAAAGAGAAATTAAAGGAAATAGATTCCTATTGTCTACATTTGATGGGTCAACTAAAAAAAGAGCTTGGGCAAGTAAGCTTGAGGCATTTTTCCTACTTCATCCAGTGGTAGAGAGGGAGGCAGTAGAAGTTGCATCGCTGCACCTGGAGGGTGAAGCCAATGCTTGGTGGTTCAGTCACTTAAGCCATACAAGAGTGACTTCTTTTTTTGAGTTCACTCAAGGACTGATTAGAACCTTTGATGGAGATAGATCAGAGGAGAGAAAGCCCACACCAGCATAGGAGGAGACAAGTACCAGCGTTGTCACATCCTTGGGAGAGTAGCCTTCTACATCAGCAGTTAGAGCAACCATTACATTGGAGGAAGGAGCCTTTGCATCACTACAAGAGGTTCCCGCATCTCACCAAGGATCAAAAATTGTTGCTAAGGTAGAGTAGAAGGATTCCAATATGCTGTGAAATCTTGAATGGTTCAAGGAGAAAATGAACCATCATTCTCATGGACCCCTGTTGAGTTGCACACAACCCTTGAGGTTGGAGTGTGATCTTTTGGAGGGAGTCATGAACTTTGAGATGGAGTCTGAGGCAGCAACCATGTCATGGGAGAGGCTATCAGTGTTGTCAAACAATAGCAGTGAGGGGGCTTTGCCTTTATCACATTTTGATCTTGATGGATTCAAGAAGGTCATGGACATGAGATCTTCTCTAAGAGATCTCTAAGGAAATGAAATTTAGCACTTCATGGCATGCAGAGAAGGGGAACTGCTTGTGGTGGAGGATAGCCCACAAGGGAAGAATGCCAAGCTGAAGAATGACATAAGGCATCCACATGGGGTTGAATGGATGTGGGTGAAGAGCAAGAGGCTGGTGAACCACTTGCAAATTTATGATACAGGGCAACAAGAATAAAAAATGCGTTGGCCACTCTTGAGATTGTTTGGCCATCATGAGACATACCCATTTTCCAAGGGTATGTGGGAGGAGAGTACTTGGAAGGATACTTGCATTATGGGGTAGCAAGGAGTGTGGATGCATTATGATGATGTAATCATTATGTTTTCACTGCATGAGTTGTATGGTGGAGGTATGATGGGGTAGCAAAGACATTTGTTGCTTTGGAGGATTGAGAGAGAGCAAGGGCAGAGTTGCTCTCACATTTTGCATGATGTTGCAATGGGAGGAGATGGAAACATTATGGGAGGAGTCTTTGACATTGGACATGTCAAAGAATGGATTTATGAGTTGGAAGGAGCCTATTTGCATAGGCCAATAGTGTTGTCACTTTGGAGCAGGAGCTTGTTGATGGAGTGTTCCCAGGATCACTTAACATTTGATGCACTTGGTGGACATGGAGGAGGTGAGACTGATAGAGTAATGGATGGATTCATCTGTTGTTGTAGTATTTTATTATTGGCTTGGACTTCCAAGCATGAGGAGGGAGATCCTTAGGAAGCATATGGTTTATTCCTCTTCATAGGAGTATGTCCTATCAGTATGGAGGGCTCATTTATGGATCCTGTTACCTTCTTACTTTCATTATAAGGTAAGAATTTTGTTTTTTCATTTATGGATTGTTCAAAAAAATATTTTCATGCTCTTACGTCCATTTCATTGCAGTGCATTTCTCTAGAAAGGGGCAAGTTTTTCTTTAGGCTCCATGGACCATTTTTGGCCAACTATTCTGATGGAGATAGCCATCTACTATATGATCTGGGGAAAGTTTTTTGTCACTCCTTATATGCTCAGTTGATACACTCAACCATTAAATACTTGTTAGTATATGTGGTGACTTACCCAAATATCCATGTATCAAGAAACAACTTTCCATGCTATTTTCTGAAGCTGCAGTGGGGAAGACTGCACTGTGACCACTTGGGAGACTATTGGTACCTCCCAGCACCACATAAAACCTTCATTCTTTCTTCAATTATGATGCTGATCATGATCCTATTTGCTGATATTATTCTTGCCTTTATGAGGAGCATGATTGGAGGAGAAACACATGGGGTGGATGTGTTCTTGGGGGAGGAGCATCCCCACACTTTTTGCATTACATGTTCTAAGGGGAGCATGGGAAGAGACATGGCCTCTACAACAAAATATTTGTTTCTTAATGAGGAGGACCATGAGATGAATGGGATGCCATATGGTGGTTTTTAATTATCCATCATGTATGAGATGGTTTGGGCCAGCTTGATTCACAGCATTGGGAGAGGGACCTTTGGAAGTCTAGTTTCCTTCTTGCCATTTGAGGGAAACATTATTGTAGCCCAAGATCAGAAAATTATCTACACTCATCTTAAGTGGAGAGGAATATAGCATGGGGTAGGCTATCTTGTCTACCATGTTAATATTTTCAGCCCACCTATTCCACATGAGCTCAAGGTGGGAGAGACCCTGCATGAGTTTCCATCCTGGAGGGTGACTCATTTTGTTTGGTTGATAGCTTGGGGAGGAGAGATTCAAATGGGGATGATGAATCCCAATCCATATCATCCCTCATGATTCAAGAAAATATTCAAAAAACCCATTTTTTCCTCCATGGATGTTTCACTGTCACATAATGTTAGCTATTTGGGATGTTCCCCAATAGATGGCTTGCACACTTGGGAGGGGCAACTTGGAGACATATTGATGATGCAACACTTTGATCCTTGGAGGATTTCATCTTGTGAGGTTGCTACAGGGGAGGAAGAGGATGCTCTTCAGTCCTATCCTTACAGTTGCTTGAGGACAAGCAACATTTGGGAGGGGAGGACTGTAATATTCCAAAATTTGCAAACAAGCAAATTGGAATATTAGATTTTGATGCTTTCACTTAGGAGAGGAATAAACGGGAAAGGAGACCCATGAAAAATAAAGATATGAATAAATTCCACCTTAGTAAGGAATGATATCACCTTAGGGGTTTTATTTTACACTCCAAGTGTGAACAAGGGCAAATAGATGGGGACATAGTCAAGTTTGACTAAGTCAACATGCATTCTTGAGGAGGAAGAGATCTCCCAAATAAACTAGCTCAATGTGAACAAGGATTAGCCTAGACACACATATGAGAACCGGATTGAAGACCCCTTAGTGTGAAAAGAGGCATTGCAGGTGGATTAGTCCCAGTTGACCAAGTCAACAACACAACTACAAAGAAGAGGGAAGCAAACTAGGGCAATGTAGTTTTAGAAGAGGAATCTTCACTAGGATGTCACCTCAACAATGTGTGGGGTCCGGGGTGAGGAGGCTCACGAAAGATAAAAATGAGGGCATGGCATCAAGGAGATCATTCATGATTCAACTATCTTTGTTATTTTGACTACTTTCATGCTTTATTTGTTTAGCTAGAGTTGTTGCACTGCTTAGTGCAAAGAATTCTCATGCGGGAATTCCATCCTTCCTTTGGATCAGCTTGCTTAAGGGATCAATAGGGAAGGATCTGAGCTTAAATTAATCATTTGGCTTAGGTCCATTTATCCATATTCATCTACAGCACATTTCCCTTCAGAAACTGCATCGTCTCTGCAGTTGCAGCAGTTGCAGGGTTAGACCCTGCTATTTTGTACTAATCTGTGAGGAGGAGGTGTTTATTTCCCTCCGGGAGATATAACAAGAAGGGCCTTTGACCATTTTCTGTATTATTCAGCTTTTATATGTCATATTCAGCCATTATTAATGCATATTTTTGGTATACTATGTTATTTCCTACAGTACTGTTTTTTTGTACATGTATATTGCCGGAAACCCTTGCCGGGTGTCTTTTTCTTTGTGTAAAAGAGGTTAAACCTCCATTTCTTTTCTATTTGATTAATATAAAATCCATATCAGTCCTATTTCATCATTTTATATAGAAACCCTCATGGTAATTACACTTTCACAAGATTTAGAAATTTTGCTGTAGAGAAGTCATGGGATCGAGGTGTTTTTAAGTAGTATTGAGCCGGGGGGATATGTTTAATGTATCTAGTTTCATTTGTTTCACCTCAAATTCTACAAGTGGGCTTTATATTGTCTAAAATATGGGATCCAAGTCCCAATATCCACTATTATTGCGTAATTTTCTGAAGACAACTGTTTTATTCCCTATATTGTTGCATTTCCCCACTTGGGAAGGAGAATATAGGCCATCATGTTGCTGAAGTTTTTTAATATGCTGGTATGATTTTATTTCACATCTAATGAGCTGCTTTACATTTCCATGCTCGTGATTTTCTGAAGCTCCACATTGGTAATAACTCAAATATTCCCAATAGTGTAGTTGTTCCCATTCTGGGATATTACAGGAAATGTCAAGGAGAAGAAAAACAACATGGGAGAAAATTTAGATGACACATTATTAGTGTTGTCACTTTTGGGCACATTAGATCCATATTGGAAATCCCAATTGGTGGTGGAATATTCCAAGGATCTTCACACTTGCACGATTCTGGATGACTTTCTACATGATGGATGCTATTCAATCCTAGATGGAGTCATCTATAACCATAGTAGGATCTTCTTGTCTAGAGCCTCCAATATTAAGGAGGAGTTACTACAAAGGGCTTATGAAGAGTTATATTTATGCCACACATATTCTATGAAGCTCAACAAAATCATCTTGAGGAGCTACAATTGGGATGGCTTTGAAAAAGAGCTATATCATCATTTTCAAATATGCATGAACCTTGTGGAGCTAGAGAAACAAAAAGAATCTATGATAGAGTTATTTCAGCCACCTCTTCCTACCTTGGAAGGAGGAGAGAAATCCATACACCACTCCACTTGTATAATGAGAACTTTGGGTGAAGAACATACATATGTAAAACATGTTTCATTTTCTGTTTGTATGCATTATTTCACTATTTTTATGCAAGCCATGACTCCAAGGAGGAGTGATACATCTTGTAGATCTCATGGCAAACAATGGGCCACAAAAATTTCTGAATTTGGCAACTCCCTTGGAAGAAGAAGGGAAATTTTGAAACATGATGGGTGCTTCCCTAAGGCACCAAATATATCTCACACCTTCAACTATGGTGAGATGGTATGGGCAAAAATTAAGTGGTTGGAAAACCACTTACCACATCTTGATTTGATGCAGGCAGGAGATGCTCTGTGTTGGTTCCACATGTGGGACTATGATCCACCTCCATATGCACAAATTTCTATTTGTATGTACATTGTTTTGATCCCCTATATTGACAATGTAGTTGTACTTTTTATGGGGATGTATGGAGGAAGGCAGGAAGGTGTTAGAGTCCGGTGATTTGTGTTACAGGTCAAAATACCTCCTCATCAGCTCGGAGGAGAAGATAAATATGGAAGGAATACAAAGACCTAAATTAAACCTATTTCTGCCAAGGTAACGCCTTTCTATAACAAAGCAGGAGCATTATAACGCATAAGACCAGTAAATGTGCCGCGTTAGTAGCTAGGGAAATGCTTTGTTTACACTATAGGGCAACGTTACCCATGTTTTGAGTTTGAAATGGGAAAAAAATGCGAAAAATGATTTGAATCTCCGGCTTTCCCTCACAAGAGAGTCAGTTCACAAAGGAAACTTCAAAGCACAAATTCATTATTGGTCATTGCCATAAAAGACTGAACTCCCAAGGAGGCAAAAGCATAGAGATTAAAGAAACATCTTAGTTTTTTCTATTCCAAACTAGTGGAAAGAGAAAGGCAACAATGGTTTTCTCCCTCTCCTATAAAAAGGAGCTGAAGTCTCTTAGTTGAAGGTCGAAGGATTGTTAATGTTCCGAATACTTGTGAAGTAGAGGATAGTGTTATAGTGTGAAGGCCAAGAGTCAAAGAGGTTCCTAGAGAGCTTGTTGACTAAGAATTCACTACTTAAGAGATAGAGAGATTGGGAGGCTGAGGAGGGCTTTGTACGACCGACGGTTGTAATCCTCCTTCTTTCAAAATCAATATAACTGTATTTGTTTTGTCCATTCGATGCTTAATATTGTCATTATTGTTTGAATATTTACATAGCATGATATGAATGGCTCATATGGGTACAATTTAGATGTTCATTATATATTAGCTTAATTGATAGGATATATGTTGTGTTAGAAATTACACGAGTGCTTTGATTGATTGCAGGATTAAGATTTAGAGCCGGTGAAGAAGGACTCTTGCTTCACTGCCTAGTGCTCTCCAAGGGACTCCGAGATCGTCAAAGAGGTAATTCTCTATCGCATTCCATCAAGTTGTTTTAAGTTAATATGAACATGTATATGCCATCTTTATGAACTGTATAGCTAATCTTACTGTCTGCCTCGGGCACCGAAAAGCCCTGAGAGGGATATACGATAACCAACAACCCAAGAATTTTACCCTATAGTAGAATTGGCGACTCTGCTGGGGATTGTTCCCCATAGTTTCTGGACTATTTCTTTCCTCCTTTATTCTCCCCTCTATTCACAGATCCTTCCGACCAGTACTTATGCCCAGTAAACATTTTAAAAGCTCGCAGAGTTCAATCCTGTTTCTGTTCGACCATCT
This sequence comes from Pinus albicaulis, assembly GCA_034641835.2. Classification (NCBI taxonomy): domain Eukaryota; kingdom Viridiplantae; phylum Streptophyta; class Pinopsida; order Pinales; family Pinaceae; genus Pinus; species Pinus albicaulis. The sequence goes on along the minus strand of CM076575.1, from coordinate 46,335,477 downwards.
GAAGAATTTTTCCCTGGATAACGCTACACCTGTAGTTTCTCCAGTGTGTTATAACGCTGGATCTGCTTAAAAAAAATACGTTAGTCTCTGGATTAACGCTTAATTTACTCAGAGACAGTGCATTACTCAACCAAAACTTGTTGTTCACTGCCGTGATTGTGTTTTAGCTACAGAATTTTTTGGCCATCAGTATATCTCCTTGACTGAATCCCTACGCTTGTTTACTAAACTGGCATTTTTGTTTGTTTGCCCTTGTTTGAAAAGTTAGTGTCAAAAGCATTTACTTTTTAAAGAAGATTTTTTTTTTAAGTTTTTTCTGCATCTAGCTAAGTTAATTCTGAAAATTTTAGTTTATAGACTGTTAAGAAGAGGTAGATAGAAGTCTGAATCTTTAAAGCTGAACTGAGTTATTTGAATGTTAGTGCATGGATGTTGAAAAGAAACCTCTCCTTGTAGAAATACTCTTCATCGAATTGAATATTTAGAGGATGTTTTGCATGGTTTCTTGAGTCAGAGCCTCATTACATTTCATACATCCACTCCCCCTTCACAAGACTAATAATCAAGTACACTAAGAATCAAGCGATAATAAAATCAATCAACTCTTTTTTGAGCTCACAAAAATAGTAGTTCAGGCTAGGATCTTGGGTTAGGAGCAGTGAGAAAATTACCCAAGATCTCAAAACTTGAAACTAGAGTCATTAACGAGCGAAATCCTACTGCACTCATATTATCAGGACCGTTCCTTTATAGGAGCTCAACACGAGACAACACTTGGGTGCACAAGAAGGTAACTCGCCTTCGACTGCATCTGGTGGGTGTGTTATATATTGGGGTTCCCTTCGAGGATGTCGAAACTAGATCGGGGATCTAGGTATTCTGCCCATATAGCACACTGTCCTTGACCGTGGACCCCCCTGATGATGTCTGTGATTTGAGGTATCTTTAGTGGCCATAATTTTTAGGGACTTACATAAGGTGACTGGGACGGGTCGTCCTGGTACCTGAAACAGACGGACCCACTATGTCTTCGGTATTTAGGAGGGTACTCGCCTTCACGATAGTGCTTACGCCTATCGTCTGAGGTTCAGGCAAAGCTCTAGAGTGATCGTAACTGTACTTTCGACCAACCCTCTCTGTATACTATTGTGATACTGGATTTCATCACCAGCAAATGGTAGTACTCAGATAGGGCACGCTATTCTAGCTACTTGTTGATTGATTTTAGAGAGTCCTTTTTCTTTTTTAGGTGTGTGGTTATTGTCACTGAGACTTTATAATACATCACAATTTATTAAAATTTGTTAAAATTAAATAGGTCACCGTCGCATCCCCCGACCCACGCCATCTGTCTAGACGACAACAAGGTCTACCTCCTCTAACTATTGAGGAAGAACTGAACCTTGGTGAACCCGTGCCTTCTACGAAAGAGCAGTCTCCACTGACTAATATTGATTGTCACATAGCCTCATATCATTCAGAATTTCTGGAGGACCCTTTCACTAAAGGGGTTGTACCTCATTACAATCCTCCGCTCACTAATCCGTCGGGGCTTGTGATAATTGAGATTCCACCACTCCAAGATATGTCTTCGGCCGCACAAACATCCATTTCACCACCAGCATCCACTGGGTCGATTCTAATGGAAACCATCCCAGGTTCGCCACCATCCTCCCCGCCGGTGGTTAGTTCTATGCCATCACTGGGCAACCTGAGTAGTCAACATATACTTACTCCCAACCCTACGGTCATCACAACTGTCAGTAGCTTACCAAATCTTTCGGTATCTACTTCTACTGTGACCACTTTGGGACCCTGCCTTTTAGCAACCCTTTCGGTTGGAACCCTCTGCTGAGTTCAAACCCCTTGGCCACTATACCAGGGGGCAGTGTTTCCAGCATGCAGGTAGCAGGGAACATCTCGCTTCCCCTATAATCCTTAGGACAAATGGGACAACCTATTATCAATACTTTTCCCTTAAGTAGTTCAAATATAGGTGTAGGGTCTATGTCGTTACCAAACTATGCAAGTAGTAGCATGCCTCTAGGAAACTCTATTGCATCCATTTGGACTAACCAACCCCAACCTCCATCTGGAATGGGAGGGCCCTTTTATACTGGGGGCAACCAACCATTCACCCCGCAATACAATATGCCCTATGGACAGCAACAGTATGTCCCTACTCCTCCACCTATCGGAAGTTTTTATCAAAGTCCCACTTATCCTCTTGGTAACACGTTGATGGGGGGACCCTATGGTCCAAGTGGTTAGCCCATACTGCCTTGGTTAGATTCGGGAGAAAATCCACAAATACCATTTTTGGCAACTTTGGACATCCCCGATATCCATAAACTAACTAACGACCCCATCAATCAAAACCCACTTTGGCCTCCTGTACCGCATAAGATTCCTTCTGACATCCCAAAGTTCGACGGGAAATAAGGGGACGACCCAGCTGCACACATCACTACCTTTCATCTATGGTTTATATCCAATTCCATGATGGATGATAGTGTCCGGCTTCGATTCTTTCCCCGCACCCTAATAGGCAATGCCGCCAAGTGGTACATAGAATTTCCATGCACCGCCATCAATACTTTTGGCACTTTAGCGACGGAGTTCCTAAAGAACTTCCAATTACCAATTAGAGTGGAAACCAGAACGGAATTGTTAACATCGTTGCGCCAAGACACCGCCACCCACATCTCCGATCATATTCATGAATGGAGACATAGGAGGAGGCTAGTCAAAGTGCCAATCCCAGATCATCTCTTAGCCAATTGGTTTTTCAAGTCTCTTTTACCCCACATCTCTAAAGACATTGGCCTTTCTGGTGCGGTTACAGAAGATCAATGTATTCGCCGTGCCCAACATTTGGATTTAATCTATTCACAATCTGGCATGCTATATGATTTGCTCCCCCATGCCCCTGGTAACCCAAATCCTCCGGCCACTCAGAAAACCAGAGCACATGCCGACGGTCTCGTTGGCACTGTTAGTCATTAGTATTTTTCACTTGTTGGTGATGACTAAATCCATAGCTGAATTTTCTAGAAGCTGATATCCATATGTCAATTTGTCATCTAGAAAACCCTCATAAAAATTTTTCTCCCTCCTACTTTTCAGTCTGGCCATGTCAAGGTGAAACCTCATTATCACTATCCTATCTAGCCTCAGCTATACTAGTCTGCCCATCAGCTCTAAAAGGACAATCCAAAATCTATTTCAAACAGCCTCCTCTAAGTTAGGAAGTGGCGTTTTAAGACATTTATCCTTTGGCAAACTATCCAAGAGCCAAACAACTCCATCTTCTATATACCAGTCATGACAGACCTTCCTACTCTGCTATAAAGTTAGTTACAGCTCTAAGTCGCGCCACTTACACACCCCTAAGTCTCAGCAATGCATAGACCACAGTCTCAAGCTGATTTTAGGTGTTTTACACTGTTTATGGATTTTACAAGCACAGGAAACATGTCAGCTTCTCAGAAGAAAATTCTTGGCTCCACACGAGAAGACAGCTGCTTCTCAATGTGAACATAAGCCTAAGATGCAATTGCAGGACAAAGAGTTACTCATCAAGATCTTGCAGCTTCATTCAGCATGATAACACAATAGAAGAAAGACAACACTGTCAAACAGACTTGTAATTTGTCATGGCCAATAACCTCCTTCATCTATAAGCAGAGGGTTAAGGCGCCTCCTTCATATACAAGTAGAGGGCGATGGCCAATGTTGACTTGAAGAATTGCAAACTGACTGTAAGGCATGTTTGTTTTTAAGAAGCAGTAACATAGCTACTAGGGTTTTCTGAAGCAAAGTAATGTTTGCAGGCAAAGGTAGAAGCATTAATGCCTTCACTATTGTTTGCTTGCCATCAAACATAAAAGGAAACCTTGCCCAGAATGCTTATCAAACATTATCCGACATTTTTCCAAGAGAAAGGGGCCTCCTTCATTCATAAGTAGATGGCCAGAACATTAATTGATTTTAAGGTATGTTTGATCAGAAAAACAAGGTAAGAGACCAATGGAAAGCAGGGGTACCACTGCAATCCAAGGAGGTCAAGTTATCTCTTAACTGGTTTTTCCAAAAGAAAAGTAGTCTGCAGCTCCAACAAAGAAAAATATTGAAGAAATGGTTGAGGATCTGTGTCACTACACAAGTAGAGGATATAATACTGATTATGCTTCAAAGTACTGGTCTGCTCCATTCATAAACAGGTGCTTTTCAAATGTGCTTATCATAGTTGACACAAAAAATCTGGTTTGATCTCCTCAAGAGGCATCACCACTGAAAAAAATTTTTCATAATATGCAAAAATAAGGTTTTGACATATTTTCAGGTCCTGGAGAATATCTTAAGACAAATATAGGTGTTCATTATTTGAGGGATAGAAACACCATATTGGTACACTTTGAGCAGAGGAAGTGTGTTGGAAGAAGCGCCCTTCTTGATAGACCGAGGATGAAAGAGTTTAAGTGAATGCCACTGAAGCAGTGTGCCCACAGTCAAAAAGAGGCTCAAATATCCATCTCAGCAAATACAAAGGGATAGTAAAATTTGCATGGATGTTGAATCATAATACCTCTGCCACAGTAAAATTAGGGTTAGGGAGCGCTCGGGCAGTTTGTTTCAAAAATATTTTCTGACCAAAAAGAGATGAAATTTAGAAAATTGAGAGAGTTTTTTTTCCCTCATAGATTCAAGAAGAAAAACCTCATTCGGTTTCTACACAGGTATCATGGTTTGTGAGAAATGTGAAAAGTTCAGATGTCACGGGAGAATTTCTGCACCACGATTCATCATTTTCACCAGTGATGGGACAGTCAGTTTTTGAACACCCAAATGGACACCAAATGAAACAAATAAAGCATATTTGGAAATTATACTTCTCTATCTTTCCAACGAGCCATCTCGGGCCCAATTCCAACACCGGGAAGGCATCCAAAAGTAGCCTGTAATCAACACTATGTTTTTCTGCACCAGCATTCACCATTTTTGACCAGTTATGGGACAGTACGTTTTTGAACACCCAAATGGACACCAAATGAAACAAATCAAACATATTTGGAAATTATACTTCTCTAGCTTTCCAACTAGCCATCTCAGGCCCAATTCCGACACCGGGAAGGCATCCAAAAGTGGCTTACAAACAGCACTATGCATTTCTGCACCAGGATTCACCAGTTTTGACCAGTGTTGGGAGAATGAATTTTTTAACCACCAAATGGACTCCAAATGGAAAAATTAAAGTTTTTCTGGAAATTATACTTCCACATCTTTCCAACTAGCCATATCGCGCCCAATTCTGACACCGGGAAGGCCTTCAAAATGGGCTGCAAAGTTGCGCGGCGCGTTCAGAAATCTGTGCGGCGCGTTTAGGCCGAAAATTTCCAAAGGAATGAACTGATGCGCGGCGCGCCTGTAGCATCAGTTAAAAAATTACCTAAAAACCTTAAAAAACTATTTCCACAGCTGCTCAAACTTTTCTACAAGGTTTGCCATCCATTTTTAAAGTGGAGAGGGTTGGTTTCTTTGTTTAAAGGACTTTAGTAAGTGGAGCTACCATTGCATTTGAAAGTATTGTCAAAATCTGTGCAAGGAAACAGTGAGAAAGGTGAGTTATTAATGATGCTTAAAGCCCAATAAAATTCCCTCAAAAAAATAGGTGGAGGAATTGTTTTAAAATGCAGAAACTCAGTATTTGATAAATAAAACAACGGTCCTAATTTCATCTACGGTAATCATGCATATATTACTTTGTCACTGTCAAAGGTCTCTAGGAGGTGAAGAGCAAAATCAATTCTACCTTGTTGTCCATGAAACAAGTAAGGGAAGTTTCTATTTCAATTCAAAAGTGTTTTTGGCAAATCTGTGTGAGAAAACAGTGAACACAAGGAGCAGTGTTTTAGGTTTGGGACTCGGAGTTTCCATGGTCTCGTTTGCCCAAACCCTTACATAGTAAAACTGGTGGATTTTCATTACTGTCAAAGGACCATATAAGCTGTCCTCAAAACAATGTTAAAGGGTAAAAACAGAAAGGAACCACTGCTACCTCTTTGAACTTAAAACAAGATGCAGTATGTGAAGTTGTCACTATCATTTGGAGATGTGTGTCAAAATATGCGTGAGGGAAAAGCAAAGACAAACAGTGTGTTGATTGTGAGGATTTGTTGTTGTTGACTGCTACAGGACTGTTCATGCTTGTACCAAAACCAAAGGGCAAGGTGACCTTACCACAAAACTCAGAAGATCATTTGACTGTTGCAAGACCATTTACTACCATCTCAGGAACATTTCCAAACTCTGTCACCTTGCCCCTTTAAGCACAGTGACTTTGGACTGTGTAAAAACACGTTGGTTGACTGTGTGCATATTTTGAGTTCATTGATTGAGTGACCTTAAAAGGAGCATTATTTTGATTGAAGAAGAGCCTTGTTTGATTAAAACTCTTACAAACCTTTGCTTACCACCTTAGAAACATTTCAAAGCTCTGCTACCTTGTCTTATGAATAGTGGATTTGGGCTGAATAGATATACTCTAGTTAACTATGCTTCTGTTATTTGAATCTAATGGTGAAGTGGCATACAAGGAAAAAGTAGTGTCTTGAAGCTCAGAAGATTGTGTTTTTTCCTTTGTCTGGGATACAAGGTTATACTGTATCCTTAAAACATCTAAAAGCAGGTTTCTCTTACCACCAACACAGGAAAGTACCTTCACTGTGTTTTCTTTGATTGACTGTGTATGTCATTATGAGTATTGGCTGATTAATATACAAAGGAAAGAAAAGGCATTGTTTTGAAGGGACAGGGTCTTATATCAGAGGAGGGCATTTCACACTATCCTCAAAACCATCGCTGCATTATCAAACAGTGAAGTGATAGGAGTTTGAGACAGAGTTTGGTTTAAAGAAGGCATTTCAAAAGCTTTGAAGTAATTTGATGTTGCAGAAGTGCATCCAAGTCAAGATGCCTCCCAACAGAAGTTTAGAGCTTCAAAGGAGAATGACGAGGCATTACCAAAAGCCAAATCAGTTTGCCCATCACAAGTTAAAGACTGCCCAAGGAAAGCTAAAGGAGGCTAAAGGGAGCGCCCGACACGAAAAGTGAAGAAAGACACATCAGGATTTGACATCTTGGCTGATGTTTCAGAGCATGTTTCCAAGGACCCTTGAGGGTCATGCATACCAATTTTGGGCCCATTTTGACAACTTTTGGTTTTTTGGCATTTTTGAGTTTTTGGTCAAAAACTCATAAATTCGCCATTTCATTGTGAGGATTCGTCAAGGGAGGAGGATGGTATCATTGGATGCCATAATTTCATGAGCATTCCCTCAGCGATTTTTAGAACATTTGGAGATCATTTTCCCCCTCAAAACGGCGAAAAAGGCTCGCATTTTGCACACTCTGCCCGGTCTATTAGCAGACTGTAATTTTCCGGCTTTTTACACACAGGTGCAGATTTGGAGGACTTCTAGGCATTATATTGGGGAATTTTCAGTTGCGCCGGAAATTAGACACTCAGAGCTTTCCAAGGAGCTATCATGAGCCTCGTTTCAACACCAGGAAGGCTGCCAAATGTTTCCAGAAAGTCAGGGGACCTTTTGCTGATGAAAATTTGAAGTATTTTTGTAATTTTTGAACCTTAAAAATCTGCTTTTTCCAAATGTGCGTTTAGCTATTTTTGCGCTTGGAAAATGATGCAAAGTCAATTATTTTTCCTTTTTTAGAATTTTTTAGATATTTTGTAAGATATTTTTGTGCCTTGGGCTTTGCAAAGCCTCAAGGACAAAATTAGATATTTTGATTAGGCCAATGGGATAGCTAGTTGAGCCATGAGGTTTTCCTCAATTGAGCCTATTTATTCCAAAGGCTTCATTGTAAAAGAAGGCTGAACTTGAGAAGAGAAGCAATATATGGTCATATGAGCTTTGGAGAAAATACTTGTGTTATGCTTTTGGATTGCCCCTTGGATGTTCTTGGATGAATGATGAAGGATTGTTGATGGATTCCATGACTTGGTAGAATGGTATAGTGTCTCTTGCTTTGTTGTTGTCTTCTAGTTTTCATTCATGAATACATTTTTCTTGCTTGCTATATATCAGTAGAGAACAAATTTGAGATATGCCCATGGAGGCACCTCAAATTTCCTGAATCTTCATAGCGTTTATGTTTTCTTCTTCCTAAGTTGCATTAAAGAATTCTTAACTGCTCTTTAACAACCTGAGGATATTGTTGCTAGTTTCATTCATAGTTCTATGCATGTTAAGTAGGATGTATGGTGTGCCCTGCTTACCTATGATTGTCCATAGTCTCAGCCATGAAACTATCTCTTTGACTGATTAGATTATCATCTTGTTGAACCAAGGAGGCCTAGTTCCGATCTAGCCCTTTGCCTAAAACTATGCGAATCTTGTTGTTCAAAGTGCCCAATAACTTGAAGTACTGTGTTTAGGCGTTCTGGCATAGTGTTTTGAGTTGTTAGTCCGTCTTATGTGTTTTCCCCAAAGTCTGATAGCCATTTCCCAAAGTTAGAGGGTATTATACTTCTATGCATGGCTTGAATGTTTGTTTCTATGTATTGATTAGTTTATAGTTACATTTTTCATGATTAATGGTTTTCCCCACCATGTTTATGTTATCTATTGAACCAGTTATGCCTGAAACCCTTTGTTGTTCACAAACTTGGTGTCCATTTAATCCATTTTTCCCTAAGATCCTTTCTACCTTGAATCAAATCGGCCCTTCAACAGCCTTGTATCGTCATCTAATAGCTTTCTTGACCTTTTGACCCCATAGCCCAGTTAATCTAACATCTTGTTATCTATTTTATATCTTTGATCAGTTTCATCCCTCACAACTTAAAAAACAAAAATAAAAAACTTACTTCATAACTAGCCTAAAATCAGAACACAATAAACAAACACACAGATATCCATTACGCATATAGAGAGAGCCCTCTTTGAGTCCAGGAAGGCTAGGTCCTCGGGCTCCAAAGCTTGGTTTGATGTTACACTATCATTTGGCTTGCCAATCAGCCAAATCACGGGACCCTAACATAATGGCGATCACGGTGGGACTTTTCTGAGTTTATTTTAATCTGAATATCTTGCAAGACTCACGGAAAGCCCATTTTTGAACTAATCGTACCTACCATTGAGCCACCTCATCGCCACCCTAACATAATGGTAGTCATGGTGGGACTCTGAGTATTAAACAAACTTAGATTCCCTAGACCTTAAGCAGCTTAAAAATACTATCTGATTGACTTATCCCACCACTCATTAACATAATGGCGATCACGGTGGGACTTTTTTGAGTTCATTTTAATCTAAATATCTTATAAGACTCACGGAAAGTCTCTTTTTGAACTAAGCATACCTACCATTGAACCACCTCATCGCCACACTAACATAATGGCAATCACGGTGGGACACTGAGTACATGACAGTCTAGCGAACTCTTATAGACTCTTTAGTCCTTCAAACATTAAATTCAGACCATCAGCCTTTAGAATCATTTAGAGTAAACTCTCTGTTTCACCATCTTAGCGAAGTGATGAATCAGGCTTATAACACTCTTACATACTAGGCTGCACATAAAGAACTCAGAAAAAACCCAAAAAACTCTCGTAGATTGGTTTTTGTCAGTACTGGTGGTGGACCATACACATATACCTCAAAACAACTAAAAATCCACCTAGCGACTTCACTAACTTCCAATAGGACTTACTACTTCACTAAACTCTAGGCTACTATCCGACTGAGCCACCTCATCACCACACTAACATAATGGAGATCACGGTGGGACTCTGAGTATTAAACAAACTTAGTTTCCCTATTTTCTAGCAGCCTTAAGAACACTATCTGATTGACTTATCCCACCGCTCACTAACATAATGGCGATCATGGTGGGACCTTATGAGTTAGTGAAAATCTAAGTACTCCTTAGTAACTCTCGAAGTCTCATTCAAACTTAGAAAATTGAAGTGTTGTCTGAAGAGTAGAAAATAGCTCCTTCACCATCCTAGCAAAATGATGAGTCAGTTATAGGAAACTCTTCCAAACCTTAGAAATACATAAAACTTAGAAAACCCCAAAAAAATCCCTTCGATTGGTTTTTGACAGTATTGGTGGTGGACCATACACATATACCTCAAAACAACTAAAATCCACCTGGCGACTCCACTAGCCTCTAGTAGGCCTTACTATTTTACCGAACTCTAGATTACTATCCGATCAACCTATCCCGTCGCTCACTAACATAGCGGGAGATGGTGGGAAATTGAGTACATGAAAGTATAGAAAACTCTTATAGACTCTTAGTCCTTTAGATACCATAAATAAGCAAGCATTCCATAAGATCATTTTATAGTAAAACTCTTTTTGTTGTCACCGCCCTAGCAAAGTGTTGAAACAAAGTTTAGAATACTTTAAAAACATAGGCTACATATAAAACTTAAAAAATCCAAAATATTTCCAGACTGGCTTTACTTTAGTTACTGGTGGTGGACCATAGCTAAATCTTTTAAAAAACAAACAAGTTCCACCTGGCGACTCCACTAGCCTCCAGTAGGCCTTTTTCCCCACTAGTCCTTATAAAGACTCCTAGGAATGCAGTAAGTAAACCCAATCATCCCGATGGAGGAAGACATGGTTCAACACCTGAGGACACAAAGGAGATATGCTCTGATGAGCAGAGATCATATCCCTGGTTTCCCACACAAAATGCCCACAGATGTAAATTGGTTCGAAGACCTACCTGTCTTTCGAGATGAAAATATTGACAACCCATTTTTACACCTCATTAAATTTCATAAGCATGTATGGAACTTAAAGGTTGAATGGCATGAGGACTACCTCATGAAAATTTTCATGGGTACATTAGAAGAAGAAGCAAGATAATGGTATGAAAATCTAGAACCTCGCACCTTGTTTTCCTTAAAGGATTTCCACAAAGTATTTTGTAAACGCTATATAGGGCATTGTCCATCTCTATCATTGGCTGAAAATTGTTGTGATCACTCTGAAAACCTTATACAACACCTTGTAAGCATTGAAGAAGACTACGGAAATTGGCATCCTGAAGATTTTTTAGATGAGGTCCATAATTTTCTTACCCAAGCTAACAATCAAGATGACCAAGAAGAGTTGATCCTAGATGAAATCCATCAAGAAATAAGAGAGGATCCACAAGAACTCTTTGAAAAGGTTGAAACAGATAACAATCCATCTACCCTTTCATATAAAATACAAGAGGACATTCAGCCACAAGATCAACTTCCACAAAAGATGGAAAGAAATTGTTGCCCCATCCAAAGAAAACAGAAAATACCTTCTCCCTTAACTGAATAGGAAATAGATCAAATAATAAACATGCAGACAGCCTCTGAAACTTCATGTAACCAAAACTTCGCTGATTTTTCTCTTTTAAACCCTTCATATCATAAATTAGAAAATAGATTTGTAAATAAAGTTGATGAAAAGCAATCTGATTGTCCAATATACATGGCTGGTGACATTACTTATGTTAATGATTCTCCAATGTCTGATCAATATGTTGATGATTATGACTTCCAAATAGAAACTAACTTTGCAGAAGACTCAATTTTTGATTGCCAAGAGGAAGCTCAATTTCATGAACTTGAAGAAAGTAAGCAGCCATTACAGGTCATCTATGACACTGATGAGGAGAGCTTTGAAAGTTCAGAAGTAAGTGAAGAGTCTCGGACTCTTTGCTCTACTTCACTTCAGTCCATCAGAGATAACATTCACATAATTGGAAATCAGCAGTTTCTCAGCTTTGATGATGAGGTTGAGGAAGATGGTGAAATTCTTGAGCATGTTGTAAATGAGAAGCCTTTTCCTGAAATGGTTGAAGAAATCATTTTGGACATGGAATCTTCCTTAACTCCAGATTTGCAGCCACCAAGTTCCATTGAGTTACAAATTGCAGATGATGAAGTAGAGGTTGAGAAAAAAATGAGAGTTGTCACACTATCCTTTGAAGATAATTTGCTGTCAATGTGTATCCCTGCTCATCGACCTGATGACCTTCACACAGTTTTCAGCCTGCCCTATCAAAACACATCAGCTTGGCAAGAGAACTACACTGCAATATATGATGATTCTGATAGTTCAAGTGATCATGAGCAAAGGGAAGGGTTGCTTTACCAGGAGACTCTCAAATACAACCAAATGGAAGAAAAAGTAATCCTGAATGAAACCCATATATCAAATCCTCTAGATCAGGTATTATTCCAAGATCCATTTTTTGTTTTCCTTGAGAAGTCTGAAAGAGTAATCCTGAATGAAGCCCATATCTCAAAACCCCTAGATCAGGTATTATTCCAAGATCCATTTGTTGTTTTCCTTGAGAATTCTGAAAGAATAATCCTGAATGAAACCTATATCTCAAATCCTCTAGATCAGATATTATTCCAAGATCCATTTTTTTTTCCTTGAGAAGTTTGTAGGAGTAGTGGGTTCTATTATGAACAATTTGCTACCTAGAATGGGGAAAAAATTACACACTACTGTCCGAAAACAAACCGAGTGGGAGTGGCCTTTTCATTATTCCTACATCATAAAAGAACTAAACCAGAATGACCCATGTGAGCATCTACTTGACTGGTTGCATTGGAAAGAAGAGTTCACCAAGTGTATGTTGTGTACAGTTTAGGATAGAATAGATAAACAGCAGTAGAAAATAAGCTCAGCCTTGTGAGCACTTTTTTCATTTGTAGTTTGTTTGAAGAAAAAGTGAAAAAGCAGAAAATACAAAAAACAGTGAAAATTAGAAAAAGAGGGCAGTTTCTAAAAAGCAATGGTAAAGCCCCATGTTCCAAAAAATAGTTCTTCGGAAAGCGCGCAAGTCTAAATGCCGCTACTTGTACTCAAATGTCTTGTTCAACTATCTAGCCTAATCATAGCTCAACATGTTTAAATTTAATTGCTGATAAGTTAGTGAGTGAAAAAGATGGTCAACATTGTGTAAGATTGACTTATCACAGAGAGTAGATTAGGAAAAGATACTGGTTCCACATGGCTAAAACAGAACCAAAGAGGGAAGAAGGGATGAAAAATGAATTGTACATCTTAGCCTTGTTTTTCCTAGTTTCCAATTATGAAAAATAATATTTGTGTGCAACTTGTCCTTTATGCCGCAAATGCATGACAAATCAGACTGTTTAACCCTGATTTGATCATTTTAAATTTCTTGTTCTAGATTAGAGAATAAAATCCTGTCAAACAGCTTAATCTTGACAGTTGATCTAGTTTAGGTAGAGTAATGAAGGAGTTCATCAGTTTAATCTGAGCTCCCGACAGATATAAGAGTAGAAATAGATAGGTTCATTTTGCAAAAAGAAAAATATACATTGTCAAAAGGCTGCTAGTTCAAATGTGCCAAAGAGAAGAAAAAATGTTAGGAAAGATAGTGGGGTAGGTAGAAATATCATTAATGCTAACCATGCTGTCACTTTTCAGAAGTAGCATCAAAGAAGGGTGAAATTTTGCGCCAATGGGTAAGGCACTGGTCTTCATAAGCCAAAGATCTAAATTCTGAACACCTCCTGATGAGGAGCTTCCCTCCCCAAATGGAGCCACTGTTAGTCATCAGTATTTTTCACTTGTTGGTGATGACTAAATCCATAGCTGAGTTTTCTAGAAGCTGATCTCCATATGTCAATTTGTCATCTAGAAAACCCTCATAAAAATTTTTTGCCCTCCTACTTTTCGGTCTGCCCATGTCAAGGTGAAACCTCATTATCACTATCCTATCTAGCCTCAGCCATACTATTCTGCCCATTATCTCTAAAAGGACAATCCAAAATCTATTTCAAATAGCCTCCCCTAAGTTAGGAAGTGGCGTTTTAAGACATTTATCCTTTGGCAAACTATCCAAGAGCCAAACAACTCCATCTTCTATATACCAGTCATGACAGACCTTCCTACTCTGCTATAAAGTTAGTCACATCTCTAAGTCGTGCCACTTACACGCCCCTAAGTCTCAACAATGCATAGACCATAGTCTCAAGCAGATTTTAGGTTTTTTACACTGTTTATGGATTTTACAAGCGCAGGAAACATGTCAGCTTCTCAGACGAAAATTCTTGGCTCCACACGAGAAGACAGCTGCTTCTCAATGTGAACATAAGCCTAAGATGCAATTGCAGGACAAAGAGTTACTCATCAAGATCTTGCAGCTTCATTCAGCATGATAACACAATAGAAGAAAGGCAACACTGTCAAACAGACTTGTAATTTGTCATGGCCAAGAACCTCCTTCATCTATAAGTAGAGGGTTAAGGCGCCTCCTTCATCTACAAGTACAGGGTGATGGCCAATGTTGACTTGAAGAATTGCAAACTGATTGTAAGGCATGTTTGTTTTTAAGAAGCAGTAACATAGCTACTAGGGTTTTTTGAAGCAAAGTAATGTTTGCAGGCAAAGGTAGAAGCATTAATGCCTTCACTGTTGTTTGTTTGCCATCAAACATAAAAGGAAACCTTGCCCAGAATGATTATCAAACATTATCCAACATTTTTCCAAGAGAAAGGGGCCTCCTTCATTCATAAGCAGATGGCTAGAAAATTAATTGATTTTAAGGTATGTTTGATCAGAAAAACAAGGTAAGAGACCAATGGAAAGCAGGGGTACCATTGCAATCCAAGGAGGTCAAGTTATCTCTTAACTGGTTTTTCCAAAAGAAAAGTAGTCTGCAGCTCCAACAAAGCAAAATATTGAAGAAATGGTTGAGGATATGTGTCACTACACAAGCAGAAGATATAATACTGATTATGCTTCAAAGTACTGGTTTGCTCCATTCATAAACAGGTGCTTTTCAAATGTGCTTATCATAGCTGACACAGAAAATCTGGTTTGATCTCCTCAAGAGGCATCACCACTGAAAAAAATTGTTAATAATATGCAAAAAGAAGGTTTTGACATTGTTGTGTAACCAGCTCCAAAAATAGAAGAAAAGAGATATGAACGCCTTAGAAATAAGCCACTTCGAGGGGGCAACCTCCAATACATTACATAAATGAACAATTCTTTGATGATACAAATGAACAAAACCTCCTTCTATATATAGGAGTCCATGGGGCCATAATATAATCCTAGTGGGGCCACAATGTAATCCTAGCCGACCTAACAATAATAATGTAAGGGCACAATAATAACAATATGGGGGTTACAACTAACATAATAAGGGGCTACACTATTAATATAGGGACTTAACATGCCCCTCTCATTCAAACAAGTGTTGTCCTCAACGCTTGATTATTTCTTGATGCTTCTGTATAAAATTCTCTTCCTCCCATGTGAAATCTTCTACAAGAAAGTTCTTCCACTTGCTGAGATACTCTGAAATTGATCGTACTTGTCGAGTTCTTATTTCTATGACTGCTTCATAACTTCTTTCGATGTGATGTTGATCTTCCTGTTGTTTCATTAGATTTTGCACCAAAGTTGGGTTATCCTTTGAGAGTTGGAGAACTTGTTTTTGATGTTCGATGTGATATTCCACTAATTTATCATCCATATTTGCTATTATTTGATCCTTCAAACCATCCAACTTAGCCTCCATTTCTGCTTTTAAACCATCTATTTCATCTTCAATTGCTCTTCGTAAGATTGAAACTTGTTGCACTTGGTACCAGAATTTTGATATCTCATACTGCAATACTTCCTCTTCATGGGTCATAGTATAGCTTTTTGAGGGCTTAATGGCTATGAAATTATCTTTTGGAGCCATTATAGAACCCAAATACTGATACAAATTCTAAAATATTCCTTTGGAATCGCTTCAATTGCTTTTTTCAAACAAACGTTATGCAATTTTAAAAACCAGATACACACCTTTTTCTTGCTTTTAAGGAGCTCGATATTGAAATTTTATTATGTCTGTGATTGAGAATCTTCAATATCTGAAATTCAATGATATAGTAGCCTTCTGAAGTGTCTCTCAAATGCCACAGGTATGATCTGATTTGGATTCTCCAAGACAAATTTGTGTCCAATCTCTCACAATGACCTAATTATGGACTGGTTCAGTAGTGCGAACTTGTATGACTTGACACGTGTCACTGTTTCGTCCTTTGTATCTGAAATTGATAGCCAAAAAACTACATTTTGTGTACTTGCGACCAATTTTTACGGCACTCCAATCCGATGCCCAGAGAGAGAGTTATTGAACTTTTCCCACGATCACCTCTTTGAGATGAAATTCAGCAGCCTGAAAAAGCACTACCTTCCACAGATCATATCTCCAAAAATATTGCGAAAAAAGCTCTGAAATTTTTTTAGGAATTTCCTTAAGATTTCAGCTTCGCACCATATGAATTTCAGACTCTGAATCTTCGTAAAAAAGATTTTTATAGCGCAAATTCCACGATGACTTGTTTAGGAGCCTGACAAAATACCTAACTTCCACAGATGATATCTCCGTAAATATTGTGAACCAAGCTCTGAAATTTTTAGACAAGCTTCCTCAAGCTTTCAGCTTCGCACCCTAAAAATTTCAACTTCTGAAACTTCGTAGAAAAAAAGGTATAGCGAAAATTCCACGATGACCTGTTTAGGAGCTTGAAAAAATACCTAACTTCCACAGATGATGTCTCCGAAAATATTGCGAACCAAGCTCTGAAATTTTTAGACAAGCTTCCTCAGGATTTCGGCTTCGCACCCTAAACATTTCAGCTTCTGAAACTTCGTAGAAAAACAGTTATAGCGAAAATGCCACGATGACCTGTTTGGAGCAGCGAAACCCTAGAATCCAAAGCTCTGATACCAAATGTTGTGTAACCAGCTCCAAAAATAGAAGAAAAGAGATATCAACGCCTTAGAAATAAGCCACTTCGAGGGGCAACCTCCAATACATTACATAAATGAACAATTCTTGGATGATACAATTTACAAAACCTCCTTTCTATATATAGGAGTCCATGGGGCCATAATGTAATCCTAGTGGGCCACAATGTAATCCTAGCCGACCTAACAATAATAATGTAAGGGCACAATAATAACAATATGGGGGTTATAGGGGTAAAATAATAACAATAAGGGGGGCTACACTAACATAATAAGGGGCTACACTATTAATATAGGGACTTAACAGACATATTTTCATGTCCTGGAGAATATCTTAAGACAAATATAGGTGTTCATTATTTGAGGGACATAAACACCATATTGGTACACTTTGAGCAGAGGAAGTGTGTTGGAAGAAGCGCCCTTCTTGATAGACCGAGGATGAAATATTTTAAGTGAATGCCACTGAATCAGTGTTCCCACATTCAAAAAGAGGCTCAAATATCCCATCTCAGCAAATACAAAGGGATAGTAAAATTTACATGGATGTTGAATCATAATACCTCTGCCATAGTAAAATTAGGGTTAAGGAGCGCCCGGGCAGTTTGTTTCGAAATTATTTTCTAACCAAAAAGAGATGCAATTTACAAAATTGAGAGATTTTTTTGTCCCTCATATGTTCAAGAAGAAAAACCTCATTCATTTTCTACACAGGTATCATGGTTTGTGAGAAATGTGAAAAGTTCATATGTCACGGGAGAATTTTTGCACCACGATTCATCATTTTTATCAGTGATGGGACAGTCAGTTTTTGAACACCCAATTGGACACCAAATGAACCAAATCGAGCATATTTGGAAATTATACTTCTCTAGCTTTCCAACGAGCCATCTCGGCCCCAATTCCAACACCAGGAAGGCATCCAAAAGTAGCCTGCAATCAACACTATGTTTTTCTGCACCAGCATTCACCATTTTTGACCAGTGATGGGACAGTCAG
The DNA here is from genome assembly GCA_034641835.2 of Pinus albicaulis. Lineage (NCBI taxonomy): Eukaryota > Viridiplantae > Streptophyta > Pinopsida > Pinales > Pinaceae > Pinus > Pinus albicaulis. The sequence goes on along the minus strand of CM076575.1, from coordinate 46,317,661 downwards.
TTTTTGAACACCAAAATGGACACCAAATGAAAAAAATCAATCATATTTGGAAATTATACTTCTCTATATTTCCAACAAGCCATCTCGAGCCCAATTCCGACACCGGGAAGGCATCCAAAAGTGGCTTACAAACAACACTATGCATTTCTGCACCAGGATTCACCAGTTTTGACCAGTGTTGGGAGAATGAACTTTTGAACAACCCAATGGACTCCAAATGGAAAAATTAAAGTTTTTCTGGAAATTATACTTCCACAGCTTTCCAACGAGCCATCTCGCGCCCAATTCTGACACCGCGAAGGCCTTCGAAATGGGCTGCAAAGTTGCGTGACGCGTTCAGAATTATGCGCGCCGCGTTTAGGCCGAAAATTTCCAAAGGAATGAACTGATGCGCGGCACGCCTGTAGCATCAGTTACAAAATTACCTAAAAACCTTAAAAAACTATTTCCACAGCTCCTCAAACTTTTCTACAAGGTTTGCCATCCATTTTTAAAGTGGCAAGGAGGGTTGGTTTCTCTGTTTAAAGGACTTTAGTAAGTGGAGCTACCATTGCATTTGAAAGTATTGTCAAAATATATGCAAGGAAACAGTGAGAAAGGTGAGTTGTTATTGATGCTTAAAGCCCAATAAAATTCCCTCAAAACAATAGGTGGAGGCACTGTTTTAAAATGCAGAAACTCAGTATTTGATAAATAAAACAACGGTCCTAATTTCATCTATGGTAATCATGCATATATTACTTTGTCACTGTCAAAGGTCTCTAGGAGGTGAAGAGAAAAATCAATGCTACCTTGTTGTCCATGAAAAAAGTAAGGGAAGTTTCTATTTCAATTCAAAAGTGTTTTTGGCAAATCTGTGTGAGAAAACAGTGAACACAAGGAGCAGTGTTTTAGGTTTGGGACTCGGAGTTTCCATGGTCTCGTTTGCCCAAACCCTTACATAGTAAAACTGGTGGATTTTCATTACTATCAAAGGACCATATAAGCTGTCCTCAAAACAATGTTAAAGGGTAAAAACAGAAAGGAACCACTGCTACCTCTTTGACCTTAAAACAAGATGCAGTATGTGAAGTTTTCACTATCATTTGGATATGTGTGTCAAAATATGTGTGAGGGAAAAGCAAAGACAAACAATGTGTTGATTGTGAGGATTTGTTGTTGTTGACTGCTACAGGATTGTTCATGCTTGTACCAAAACCAAAGGGCAAGGTGACCTTACCACAAAACTCAGAAGATCATTTGACTGCTGCAAGACCATTTACTACCATCTCAGGAACATTTCCAAACTCTGTCACCTTGCCCCTTTAAGCACAGTGACTTTGGAATGTGTAAAAACACGTTGGTGTATTGTGTGCATATTTTGAGTTCATTGATTGAGTGACCTTAAAAGGAGCAGTATTTTGGTTGAAGAAGAGCCTTGTTTGATTAAAAATCTTACAAACCTTTGTTTACCACCTCAGAAACATTTCAAAGCTCTGCTACCTTGTCTTATGAATAGTGGATTTGGGCTGAATAGATATACTCTAGTTAATTGTGCTTATGCTATTTGAATCTAATGGTGAAGTGGCATACAAGGAAAAATTAGTGTCTTGAAGCTCAGAAGATTGTGTTTTTTCCTTTGTCTGGGATACAAGGTTATAATGTATCCTCAAAACATCTAAAAGCAGGTTTCTCTTACCACCAACACAGGAAAGTACCTTCACTGTGTTTTCTTTGATTGACTGTGTATGTCATTATGAGTATTGGCTGATTAATATACAAAGGCAATAAAATTCATTGTTTTGAAGGGACAGGGTCTTATATCAAAGGAGGGCATTTCACACTATCCTCAAAACCATTGCTGCATTATCAAACAGTGAAGTGACAGGAGTTTGAGACAGACTTTGGTTTAAAGAAGGCATTTCAAAAGCTTTGAAGTAATTTGATGTTGCAGAAGTGCATCCAGGTCAAGATGCCTCCCAACAGGAGTTTAGAGCTTCAAAGGAGAATGATGAGGCATTACCAAAAGCCAAATCAGTTTGCCCGTCACAAGTTAAAGACTGCCCAAGGAAAGCTAAAGGAGGCTAAAGGGAGCGCCCGGCATGGAAAGTGAAGAAAGAGACATCAGGATTTGACATCTTGGCTTATTTTTCAGAGCATGTTGCCAAGGACCCTTGAGGGTCATGCATACCAATTTTGGGCCCATTTTGACAACTTTTGGTTTTTTGGCATTTTTGAGTTTTTGGTCAAAAAGTCATAAATTCGCCATTTCATTGTGAGGATTCTTCAAGGGAGGAGGAGGGTATCATTGGATGCCATAATTTCATGAGCATGCCCTCAACGATTTTTAGAACATTTGGAGATCATTTTCCCCCTCAAAACGGCGAAAACGGCTCGCATTTTGCACACTCTGCCCGGTCTATCAGCAGACTGTAATTTTCTGGCTTTTTACACACAGGTGCAGATTTGGAGGACTTCTAGTCATCAGATTGGGGAATTTTCAGTTGCGCCGGAAAGTAGACACTCAGAGAATTCCAACAAGCTATCATGAGCCTCGTTTTGACACCAGGAAGGCTTCCAAATGTTTCCGGCAAGTCAGGGGACCTTTTGCCGATGAAAATTTGAAGTATTTTTGTAATTTTTGAACCTTAAAAATCTGCTTTTTCCAAATGTGCGTTTAGCTATTTTTGCACTTGGAAAATGATGCAAAGTCAATTATTTTTCCTTTTTTATCATTTTTTAGATATTTTGTAAGATATTTTTGTGCCTTGGGCTTTGCAAAGCCTCAAGGACAAAATTAGATATTTTGATTAGGTCAATGGGATAGCTAGTTGAACCATGAGGTTTTCCTCACTTGAGCCTATTTATTCCAAAGGCTTCATTGTAGAAGAAGGCTGAACTTGAGAAGAGAAGCAATATATGGTCATATGAGCTTTGGAGAAAATACTTGTGTTATGCTTTTGGATTGCCCCTTGGATGTTCTTGGATGAATGATGAAGGATTTTTGATGGATTCCATGACTTGGTAGAATGGTATAGTGTCTCTTGCTTTGTTGTTGTCTTCTAGTTTTCATTCATGAATACATTTTTCTTGCTTGTTATAGATCAGTAGAGAAAAAAATTTAGATATGCCCATGGAGGCACCTCAAATTTCCTAAATCTTCATAACGTTTATGTTTTCTTCTTCCTGAGTTGCATTAAAGAATTCTTAACTGCTCTTTAACAACTTGAGGATATTGTTGCTAGTTTCATTCATAGTTCTATGCATGTTAAGTAGGATGTATGGTGTGCCCTGCTTACCTATGACTGTCCATAGTCTCAGCCATGAAACTATCTCTTTGACCGATTAGATTATCATCTTGTTGAACCAAGGAGGCCTAGTTCCTATCTAGCCCTTTGCCTAAAACTATGCGAATCTTGTTATTCAAAGTGCCCAATAACTTGAAGTACTGTGTTTAGGAATTCCGGCATAGTGTTTTGAGTGGTTAGTCCGTCTTATGTGTTTTCCCCAAAGTCTGATAGCCATTTCCCAAAGTTAGAGGGTCTTATACTTCTATGCATGGCTTGAATGTTTGTTTCTATGTATTGATTAGTTTATAGTTACATTTTACATGATTAATGGTTTTCCCTACCATGTTTATGTTATCTATTGAACCAGTGATGCTTGAAACTCTTTGTTGTTCACAAACTTGATATCCATTTACTCCATTTTGCCCAAAGATCCTTTCTACCTTGAATCAAATCGGCCCTTCAACAGCCTTGTGTCGTCATCTAATAGCTTTCTTGACCTTTTGACCCCATAGCCCAGTTAATCTAACATCTTGTTATCTATTTTATATCTTTGATCATTTTCATCCCTTACAACTTAAAAAACCAAAAAAAAAACTTACTTCATAACTAGCCTAAAAGCAGAACACAATAAACAAACACACAAATATCCCTTACGCATATAGAGAGAGCCCACTCTGAGTCCAGGAAGGCTAGTTCCTCAGGCTCCAAAGCTTGGTTTGATGTTACACTATCATTTGGATTGCCAATCAGCCAAATCACGGGACCCTAACAGGCACAATCTCCGGTGTGGCCATAAAGTAGTCTCGAGGGCAAACCTCCCAGCCATCTTCGGCTGCCACTGACCCTCACCAAACGACTACTCTTCCTACCACTAAGGTGAATTCTATGCAAACCTCACAAAAAACTAGCGGGAAAAATAAGAAGAACAAGACAAAGACGTCTTGTTCAGAAGAGCAGTCGGATAATCAGAATAACCCTAATCAGAAAAACGCTACCAAAAATGACAAAGGGAAGGATAAACCCATGAAATTTCCTTGCAAGATCTATGTGGAGGACCACTTGACATACAAATGTCCTCGGCTACAGGAATGCACCGATTTTATTGCCAACAAGGATTCTAGGTGAACACCTATCGTTCTTCATAATCATTTCCCTAATCAACAATAGCAACATCAACACATGGTTGACAATCCGCCACAACCCCATCAACGGGGAAATGGTGGTTCGCATCCTTCCGGAGAGGGACCATCTGCCATTTATGGCATTGAGAGTGTTGAGCATCAAACTCGAGCCAAGCTTTATGGAAATCCTACCATAGATGCTCAAGAACCTGGAACTATCTCAAATCCACCACCGCCCAACGATTTGTATATCGAACGGCCTACTGCTGAACCCCTGATTCGTCCCCCCAAAGGGACACTTCGACGCACGACTCATAACACCTCTGTATGTGCAGCCAAAAACTACAACATTGTAGAATATTTGGCACAAGCACTGTTAGCCATGTCTGCTCTCAAAGTATTATAGACCTGTCTAGCACAAAGGAAAGCCTTGCTTTCGGCCATTTCTGGAATAAACCCCCAAGATTCCATGCTAGCTATCTTTGATATGGAAAAGGCTAAAACTTGCCTCTCACACCAACTCGCATTCCAGGTGCAGGTTGTGTTGAAAGGGAGACCAATCCATCGCACTGTCATAGACGAAGGTGCTTCGACCTGCGTTATGTCACAAGCTTGCTGGCTCAATTTAGGTTCTCCTACCCTCACCCCGCCATTGAATTCCCTCAAAGCTTTCGATAGCCACACGTTCCTCCCAAAAGGATACCTTGCTAGCTTTCCCATCACTCTGAGTGGGAAAATGGTAAACGTGGATGTTGAAGTCGTAGAACACCATCTAGACTATAATCTATTGCTTGGTCGCAGTTGGTCTTATGCCATGATTGCCATTGTGTCTTCGGTCTTCCGACTCATCCTATTTCCATTGGATGGGAAAATAGTCACAGTGGATCAGCTATCCTTCTGCACCCCTGATTATGCCACGTTACCAAGTAGCACTGTACCCCTAATAGGAGGCTTTCCTGACTCTTATGTCAGTATCGGTACCGATATTCTAAAGGCATCTTCCCTACTGGGTTTTTTTCCTCTCCCGCCGCCACTGATCCCAAACATAGTTGCAATGATATCCACCACTTCGGATGGCTCTATCAACCCATGGATCATTCCAACACCTTCAGACATTGATTCCTAAGGAGATCAGATGCCGCTCTCACCAGCCGAGTTGGCTTACCAAGCCATCCAAACCGCATCTGAACCCTCCACTGCTATGGTTTCAACCAACGATGCAAACCTCCCACCCATAACCGTTCTCTCTAAGGATCTCCTCAATGAAGTATTTCCTATAGAAGAAGCTATTCGAGAGATCATGTCTCTAGAAGAACGACCTTCGGGAGAGTTTTACCATCGCGCTTCGATGATTTACTCGGAGGCGATAAAAACTGAAATCCCATCCTTTGACCAACCTGAGATGGTTCCCTCTGCTTATACGACTGTTCAAACTATCGATTCAGAAGGGAACATGGGTAATATTTATAAAACAATGCTCATTGATATCTTGGTCAAAGTGGGTATCGTGGAAAATATTCAGATTAGAGCCGACTGCAATCCTGAGGAAATTGCGTGCTTCACATCCCTTTTCAAGGAATTCCGCGATGTGTTTGCTTGGTCTTATGACGAAATGCCCGACATAGACCCTTCTATTTTTGAGCACGAAATCAAGATCTATGACAATGCCAAACCAGTTTGACAACAAATCAGATCTATCCACCCGCGCAAAGTAGCCGCCATCAAGATTGAGGTAGAAAAACTTTTAAACGATGGTTTCATCTATCCCGTTCCTTTAACAGAATGGGTTTCCAATCTGGTTCCTGTTGATAAAAAACAAGGCACCATTTGATTTTGCGTCGATTATCGCAATCTGAACGCCGCTTGTCCTAAAGAAAATTATCCTACACCATTCATTGATCAAATTCTCGACGATTGTGCGGATGTGAATATTTTTCCTTCATGGATGGATTCTTGGGCTATAACCAGATTGCAATAAAAAAATACGACCAACATAAAACTGCCTTCATCTGTCCTTGGGGCACATTTGCGTATAGAAAACTCCCATTCAGTCTGAAGAATGTTGGAGAAACATTTCAACGGGCTATGGACTACACTTTTCATGAAATTCAACATATTGTACAAGCTTACTTGGATGACCTTCCGACCCATTCCAAGAAATGACATGATCACCTGGCTCATCTAAAAGAAATTTTTGCTAGGTGCAGATTCTACAATATACGTTTGAATCCTCATAAATGCCTATTTATGGTCGAGTTAGGACGTCTGTTGGGTTTCATTGTCTCCAAGCATGAAATTAGGGTTGATCCCGATAAGGTTAAGGTGATTGTTGAATTTCCGACACCACAATCCATCCTTCAACTCCAACGTTTGCAAGGGAAGGCAAACTTTTTGCGTCGTTTCATCGTTAACTATGCCAAGATGACGAAATGATTTATGTGATTACTGAAGAAAGGAACACTATATTTGTGGGATGACCAAGCTCAATAGTCATTTTATGCTTTAAAACATGCACTTGTTTTAGCCCCACTCCTTAGTGCCCCCGATTACTCACGCGACTTTCTCCTCTACCTAGCCACCTCACCGTCCTCACTTGGAATGGTTTTGGTTCAAGTACACGATGATGACAGTGAACATGTGATATAATATTTGTCCAAAGGTCTAATCAGACCTGAATTATGTTATTCACATGTGGAGAAACTTTCTCTGGCGGTAGTTTTTGCTGTCACCCGACTCTGACACTATATATTGCTGCGACAGACTACGGTCATTGCTTTGGAGAACCCCATGTGACATATCTTGTCTAGACAAATTATTGGAGGAAAATATTCCAAATGGATCGTAATCCTCCAGCAATTTGATTTGGTTTTCACGGCTGCCAAAGAAAATAAATCCCTCGTCTTCACCGAATTATTATCGGATCTTCCCCGAATCGACCCAAGAGAAGTAGCTCATGATCCATTTCCTGATGAATCTGTATACTTGGTCGATTCTTCGAACCCATGGTATGGAGACATTTTGGTCTACCTAAAAAATGAATGCTTTCACCCGATTCTCACGTGCGACGACCGTCGTCGTATCTGACACCAAGCAAAGCACTACCTCATGCTAAACAATACACTATATTGTCGTGGTTTTGATACTATTCTCCGACGTTGTCTCACTTTCGATGAGGTGGAACACGTTTTGAATGAATACCACTCAGGGGCATGCGACAATCATCTTTTGGGCATAGCTACTACCCAAAAAATCTTGCGCGCAGGTTACTATTGGCCCACTTTGTTTAAATACTGTATTGCAGCGGTCTAGAAGTGCCATCCCTGTCAAATTTTCATAAAGAAAATGCGCGCTCATCCTACCCCCCTTCACCTGGTTATCTCCAAAGGTCCTTTCGCTAAATGGGTAATTGACTTCGTCACTTGCAATACCACTTCGAAAAATAGACACAACTACTTCGTGTTTGCGGTCAACTACTTTACGAAATGGGCAAAAGCCCTTCCCATTTTCAAGGCTGATGGCGAAACCGCCGCTCTCTTCCTGTTCAATTAGGTAATCTATTGGTTCGGCGTACCCCTATCTATTGTCACAGATCATGGATCCCACTTCCAGAATCACATGATGACCAAATTAACATCCATGCTAGGTTTTCGTCAAGATCATTCTTCGTCTTATTACCCTCAAGCTAATGGTCAAGTCGAAGCCGTAAATGGCGTCCTCAAAACCATGATTCGTCGATTGGTTGGAAACCATAAAACCAATTGGCATCGAAAGTTGTATTACGCGTTATGGGCATACCGAACATCAGTCAAAACTGCCACAGGGTTCACACCATTCCAACTTGCTTTCGGCCTAGAGGCAGTACTTCCAATCGAGTGCAAAATTCCATCACTCAAACTTCCCGTTGAACTCCTACCTGGCACCACCGCCACATAAGAGCGCTTGCTCTCACTCGATCATTTGGATGAAACTTTTCGAGATGCTACACTAGCACTCGAAGCTCATCAGTGCTGAGTCAAGGCTCAATACAACAAATCTGTCAAGCCTCGTTCTTTCCAAGAGGGCGATCTAGTTCTACTTTATGATCAGAAACATGACCTCTTGGGGGTAGTAACACTCCAACCATTATGGCTTGGTCCTTACATCGTCACTAAAGCCCTCTCAAAGGGAGCTTACGAACTTCAGGACTGTAATGGAATTCCACTCGCGAAGCCCTGCAACGGGCTCTAATTAAATAAATATTTTGCCTAGTTTCGCACTAGGCATATGCTTTGTAATTTTATGTATATAAGTTTTGCTTATTGTTTTTATGTCTCTGGATGTTTTTTTTGGTTTTCACGGTGTTTTTCTCATGAACTCGTTTTCTTTCACACAGATGCCGTCACCCTCTTTATCATACTTCAGATATGTGGACGGTGCTAGTCATCACACTAAACGCATTGCTTCAACTACTTGGGCTCTCTACACTCCTGAGTCAGACCTCCTTGGCTCTGGGGGAATTTTCCTAGGTAGTGCCACCAATAATGTTGCCGAGTACATGTCAGTGATCCAACTCCTCATGAAAGCGGCCTCTCGTGACATCTCCAATTTAGTGGCTAGGTTATATTCCCAGCTCGTCATTATGCAGTTAAACAATCACTACCGTGTCTGTCATCCAGTGTTGTTGTGTTATTTTCTAAGAGTACGACTTCTAGAATGTAATTTTCAAACAATCACATTTGAGCACGTTCCTAGAGAATTTAATACATTATCTGATTCTTTGACAAACTATGTGTTAGATTGGCATTTGTCACATTTACTATAAAAGATTTACTCATGAGTATATATATATTTTTATCCCATTGAAAATACAAAAAAAACTATAAAACACAAAATCACCAAAAAAGTATGTATGTATATATATATATATATATATATATATATATATATATATATATATATATATCTATATATATATATATATATATATATATATATATATCTATATATATATATATATATATGTCATGTCCAGAAAAATAGTTACATCAAAACATCTTCGAAAACTTGGGTGTTTTACAAAAATTTGGCTACACTAAGCCACGCTCTCACACTAATACATCCGCTCCACTAGCTAGGCCTGATGATCATGGTAGCATACACCTGGTCTAGCTATCCTCCTCAAAGGCACCAAGTATCTTTCTGGCACACCGACGGTATACCGCTGTAAACAAACTGGAACCTCCCGCATAGGAAGGGGTGGTATGCCCATACTCAAACCCTCCAGGTTTCTGGACAGTTCATGTAAAACTTGGGCATCATCATCCTCTCCGGCTTCTGCATCCTCTGCTGGTGCGCCAGCCCCGGGTAACTGCAGTCCTCGCTGTGCATAGCGAGGGGCCTGAACTGGCCGGACAGGTGCCACATCTGTGTCATGCAAACAAGCACTTCATGTCAAAACATAATTTTCACCTTGTTTTCAACCAAAAAAAAAAAAAAAAAATTTACATAAACATTCAAAAGAAAAAAACAAGTACTTCTTTGAAATACACTGATCATTTCCTTCTTACCATTGAGCCCCCACTGGGTGCTAGGGGGCAACACTAACTCCGGATCTCTTGTGAAGTTCATCCCTGCATAGGGATAATCCTCGATCATAATAATCTGTGAGTTGAGCCAATCAAAAAATCCATCATCAAAACAGTGGTGGACAGGACCCTCTCCAGTCTGCGGAAGCAAAGTGGCCCACTAAGCCTGCCTCGGCTCACGTAGACCCAATGGCGTTGTAACTGTTGGGGCCCTTGTTTTGAATTACCTTGTTTTGAACGTTTTGAATTGAAACAATGGCCAGATTTTGGGGTTGCGGAACGAGGGCACATGGCAGCCGCAACCAAGTCACAACCACATCAAACGGCGGAGCTACCAAGGTTTCGAAGGAACAGGCACATAGCAGAGGAAACTAGATGCATAAGTACAGATAAGGAGAAGAGGCAGCACAAGAACGCAAGCGGAACACACAGATAATCAGAGAAAAGATAGAAGCAGCTGAAGAAGGACATAAGAAGAACTAACATTCATGACAGCGGGTGAATAAATAGCCGTCACCTGGAAGAAAGAAAAAGAAGAAGAGAGCGACTAAAGAAGAACCGCATGCTGCAGCAGGAACCCAGATTATGGATGAGGTCTTTGTAGTTCCTAGGGTTTTATTGATGTACATCTCTATTCCGCAAAGCATATGTATCAGATTTGTAAGCCCATTGCAAAGCTATGTAACTGGGGATTTGGCCGAGAGCTTAATATAATTGCAGGTTACTGTCTATTTGTGTGATCCACATGCATGTGTGTTGGTTGAGATGCTTTAAAATTTCATTTGTCTAATATCTGTATGCTCTCTGAATGCTGTTGCGTATGTGATTCTGTTTATGCAATCTAATCACTGATAGGAATGAATTGCGGATCCGTTCCTTGCCATTGGTCTATTCCCCTCCTGCATGTGGTTGCGACATGCCTCGGTTGAGACTCTCTATTCTCCAGAGTAGGGTGATAATGCTGGCGTAATCCTAGACTACAACGGATTCCTGTGTTGGCCACAACACCTGAACCTGGGTCTTGCCCGCGAGACCTGGTCACTCGCCAACAATGGTTCTGTTGCCGGGACCATCATGATATGAGGGGATCTAGACCATGGTATCATGGATCTTCGAAGGGGAGATACGGTGACGGTGGGATAATCATTTAGACCATTTCATTGCTTAGCAAGCGGAGTTGACTAAGAAAGGGGAGGCAGCGATCAAGGAACTCGTCTTTTTCTCAGATTTAGCTGGTGATACGTACGAAATTTTCTGGGGAAAGTTCCCTACCGACCTTTAAAATTGGTTGCAGAGGTTACAGACGAAGGTGCCTCAAGATGGCTCACGGAAGATAAACCGCAGGTGGGTGCACGGAGATCTAGTGGCTCTGCATCGGTTGAACACCGAGTTGACCCGCGCGGTTGGGTGGAGACCACTTTGGAAGGATACATTGTGGATTTTTTTGTTGAGTGCTATCAATCCTTCTCGAAGGCCGAGGCTATATTCCACTCTGGGCTCAGAGGGAAGCTGCTTAAGGAGATTCCACTGTGGATTAAAGCTCTGATGGTGGATGAAGGGTTGATAGAATTCCACAAGACAAGTATGGAAGCGTAAACCACCGGTGTTGGGGGAAGGGTTGAAGGGACCGATGCTACGTAGAATGTGACGCGGGGAGTGGGGAATGGATGCTGAGGCTGCAAGGACGTTGAGGGAGTGACGTGCACATTGGCGGGCACAGATTGCCTATAGGTGGCGAAGAAGGGTGATGCGAGATTTGAGAAGACGAGAGATCGAGAGGAAGAATCAGAAGGAGGCGCCTCAGAGGGTTGGAACTATGGATGTGGATACCCAGGGATGAGAAGGGACTACTGTGGGAGTGCGATGGGTGCATGGGAGCCCAATTAAGCGAGCAAGGGAGACGGTGACTGGCGAAGATGATGAAGGTATGCAACACGAGGAGAGTTCCGATGGTGAATGGTACGTTGTGATGCGACAGTTGTTTCAAGAGCGGACAACATTGAGTTCTCCAGGCTGCCATACTCCCCCCAATCTGCATGGCCTGGATCGCTACCTTCCCCTGGTACTTTATCAACCTTTGAGTAATATTTTCGTTAAATTTCAAGCATTGAGTCAATTGCACAGTAGTTTAGTGTCGACGGTGACACCCGTTAATAGCAGCAACACTAGTAGTATTGCATTCCCGAGTGGAACAGTCATGCAACCAGGACCCAGAGGATTTATCCTGATCAACCCACCGCAAGTGAACATGGCTGGGTATTTTACACAGTATCCCGAGTTCTCGGGCCGGGGTAAAGATGATGTAGAGCAACACTGGTATCTGTGCGAAGCCATTTGGAGGGCTCGGCAGACGCTGGATGCAGGGAAACTAATAGAGTTCCAAACCATGCTCAGAGAGAGGGCTTTGCGATGGTTCATCAAGTCGTCTGAGGCCCACTTGAATCCCATCATTGCGGACGTGAAGCGGGATTTTGTCTAGGAATTTAAGCTTCCCCGAACGGACCAACAGGGTCTGTCCGAGCTCTGGGAAATTAAACAGAAGGAAGGAGAAACTGCATGGGAGCTAATGCGGCGATTCAAGGACGTGATCGGGAAAATCAGTTACCCGATCGATCCAAACCATCAGAGGGACTGGTTCATCAAGGCTTTGCTTCCCTTGACGCGAACCCCCATCACCCAACAAAATATTGACAATCTACAGGACACTTTGGAGCAGGCCATGAAGATCGAGGCCATGGTGGGCTACCCTCAGGAATATCGGGGAGGGCCAGGCCTGCAGGATCCCTCCTTGGTGGGATTGCAGCATCAGATAGCTAGCTTGACCGAAAATCTCAAGGAGATATAGCCAGCCAGACTAGCCAGGCGAAACGTTTGGTGCACTCACTGCCTGGTTGAAGGCCATGTCGCAACTGAGTGTCCACGGTTGTGTGGCGCGGGGGTGGGACCCTCGGTCGCGGAAATTCAAGGGGGGCCACCCATGGGGGGTGGCGCGGCACTAAATTCGCAGGGGGTATACCAGCCACAATAGCCTTATGCGGGGTTCCCCTCCCAACTCAACCTAGCAGCCATGGAGTATTGTGAGATTTGCCGGACGGTGGGACATCCACCTCGGATGTGCCCGATCCTACAGAAGTATTCCAACGTGCGAAACAACATATATTGTGAGTTTTTCACTTCCATGACTCACAACACTGAGCAATGCCAGGCTCTCGACGCACTTGCGGACCGGTTGGACTGACCCTCCTACAGGGTGAATGAGGCTCCTAGAGGAAGAGGGGGCAGGGTGCGTGGAGGCTGCGCTGGGGGGCGCGGGCTAGTGAAATGCTATAATTGTGACCAGGAGGGCCATGTGGCTCGCGAATGTCCCCTCCCTCGCCGTCCGTGGTGTTCCCAGTTCCACATAAACACCCATGCGACAGAAGACTGTCCCAAGCTCATCAAAAAGTGGGAAGAACGTGCACGACAGAGGGGCACGAATTTGGTAAACGTTGAGCCGCGGGTGGTCGCGACTCCGGCCATGTAGAACATCGCTATTGTGACGAGGGGCGGTAAGAAAATGGGGGAGGACACTTGCGGAAAGGAGTCGACACCAGTTGTCAGGCCAGCATCCCCGCACCGGGTAATCAGACCCGAGGCACAGAAGAAGTATTTTTAGGAGGCCGTTGAGGCATTTGCTTAGCTGCGTGAAGCGGGAGGCCTAGAGGCACCCCTGCCGACAGATCCGAGGCCACAACACGCCCCAGGAACCCTGATTGAAGAGTGGCTCCAGCTATTCCTCAATATTGTTGACAGTGCTGCTCTAGGACAGTAGCTCAAGTGTACTTTGGAAGGGGCACTGCAGGGGAGGATAGGATTGGGGGAACCGGTGGACACAGCCCCCCAATCGGTGCAACGCATCAAGCGAAATAAGTGACGAACGGGTAAAGAGTTCCGGCTCAATACGCAGGTTGGGGGATTCCAAATCAGCAACACCATGCTTGATTTAGGGTTTGACGTCAACATCCTGCCACGCAAGATGTGTGAGGCTCTTGGAAAGCCACGGCTAGACTACTCGCCCATCCAACTCAGAATGGTGAACCAGTACTGCATTCTGCCGATTGGCCGACCCAAAGGTGTCGAGGTCAGCATTGCGGGGGTAAAGACTTACACCGATTTTGAGGTTATTGATATTATGGGAGACAAGGATCCTTACCCTGCCCTGTTAGGCATTGATTGGGCTTTTGAGAATTATGCTATCATTGACCTCAAAAAGGAGCTGATGATCCTTGAATATGAGGAGGTCCGGGTCACTCAGCCTCTCGACCCATATCAAGGCCCGAGGTATACCGAGACGGTGGATAACCGGGAGGATGCTCAGGTGATGGACCACCTCTACCAGATGACTGCAGGGAAGCGGGAAGACTGTATTAACCCGACCGCGACTGGCTCTGTCAGTTGGCAGAGTGTCTAGAGCTCAGAGCTAGGATCCAAACTTGCGTGGGAAGACTGGCAGCAGGGGGTGTATGAGACCAGCACGCGGAGATGTGCTCATGTTGGCCACGTCAGTTGGATTGGTGTTGAGTTCAGAGAATACCCCACCCTGTCAAACATGCAAACTGTCAATACTTTTATTACCAAGGTTGAGGACATCGTACCAGAAGGGAGTAGACTACCCTTTTTGGACGTCGCACTACAGTTTACAGTAGCTCGGTGGTGGAAAAATCACCGCAATACCTTGTCGCGGTGGAGTAGTGTGGCGGCTACATTGCGAGCGTGGTTTAAAGAAGATGAAGGCCCTCGAAGTAGGCATCGGTACTCTGGGACTTGCGATCCGCAGGACCACTTGCAGACCTGTGAGGAGTAGTGGCGAAATATAGGATACCTGGAAGAGCTATGGGTTCATCGATTTGTCCACTCTTTAGGCACCATCCCCCATACATGGTACTTGGAGGAAGAATGGAAACAAAGGACTAGTTCTTGGAAGAAATTCACGCGCAAATTTGTGTGGTGCTTGTCTTTCGCGGGAGACACAGAGTTGGAATCTCAGGCATTGCACGCTATCAGGGTGGTACTATTTTTCCGCGATCCGCAGACCGACGGCGGCACACTGCCCACCCGTCCTGAGGCCGTGCAAGAGTTGGTTTTCCAAAGGATTGACGGCGATCCAGAGAACGATGGTCTGGAGGACCTGAGGCACCTGTATTTCGAAGAGAAGCAAGGCGAGCGGAACGTTAACGAAGATTCGGCCACTGAAGGGGTCCATTTACGGCTGCTGAAGAAAAAGAAGCTAAACATCGGTACGAAGGAGAAGCCTAAGTTGGCTACAGTGGGCGATTACTGGGACGAAGAGACGACCAAGGAGATTTTCAGCCTCCTCTAGGAATATGAGGACTTGTTCCCTTCGTCGGTAGCAAATATGAAGGGCATCAAAGGTGACCTTGGCAAAATGCACATCGTGTTGAAACCGGGTGCCAGGCCTGTGAAGCACCGACCCTACCGGTTTAACCCGTGGGTTAAAGAGAAGGTTAAGATGGAAATCGATAAGATGCTGGCCGTGGGTCTAATATTTCCCGTGGAGGAAGCAGAGTGGGTGAGCCCTATCATCATCCAGAATAATAAGGACAAGGCAGAGATACAGGTTTGTGTCGATTATCGCATTTTGAACAATGCCTGCATTCATGATCCATTTCCCACCCCTTTCAGCGACGAAGTGTTGGACCATGTTGCGGGGAACGAAGCCTACTCTTTCATTGATGGATTTTCGTGCCACCATCAGGTGCGTATTGCGGAAGAAGATAAGTCAAAGACAAAATTCACCACTGAATGGGGGTCTTTCACATACTACGTCATGTCGTTTGGCTTGAAGAACGCTCTGGCCGTGTTTTCCCGAATTGTCATCGCCGCCTTCCGAGAGTACATTCACAAGTTCCTGGAAGTCTACATGGACGACTGGACTGTCTACAGTTTATTAAAGAAACACGCTACCCTGTTGCGAGTCATGTTTGATCGGTGTCGCAAGCTGCATATTTCCTTGAACTTAAAGAAATGTATTTTTGCCATTCCGTTCGGCACGTTGTTGGGACATGTGGTATGCAAGCAAGGGGTCTGCGTCGACCGCACCAAGGTTGCAGTGATAGTACACATGGAAGCCCCCGAGACGGTGAAACAGTTGCAGGCATTTCTCTGGCACATGGGATACTACAGGAGGTTTATCCGCAACTATGCCAATATCACTACTCCGTTAGAACAACTTCTGCGGAAGTCCGCAGTCTTTCAGTGGACGGAGGAGTGTCGGGTAGCCCTGGACACCCTGAAGGAAAAGCTGGCGTCAGCACCTATTCTAGTTCATCCAGACTGGGATAAGCAGTTCCATGTGCATATCGACGCTTCCAGTGTTGCACTTAGGGCTGTCTTGGCACAACCTAGCGATACAACAATTGACCACCCGGTCTACTTCGCCAGCCGCAAACTGTCCAATGCGGAGAAGAATTACACCACAACCGAGAGGGAGGCGCTGGAAATGGTGTAATCTCTTCAGAAGTTCCACCACTATCTTCTAGGGGGCAAGTTCAAGTTCTTCACGGACCACTCTGCCCTGAAGTACCTGGTCAATAAGCTTGTTCTGGAAGGATGGATTTTCCGTTGGCTTCTGCTATTTCAATAATTCACGTTTGAAGTAATCGTCAAGCCCGAGAGGTTGAATGCTGGGCCCGATCACCTATCCAGGTTGGAGACGGGGGAGAATGACAACTCCCTCGATGATCAGCTGCCAGACGCTGACCTCTTCCGAGTCGAAGCTATACCAGATTACTTGGCCGACATTACCACCTATCTGACCACGGGGCAATGCCCTCAGGATTATACCCCGCTCTAGAAATGGCATTTGGTCGTTCGTGCCGCCGACTACCAATTGATCGCAGGGCAGCTATACAAACTGAGCCTCGATGAGGTTTTGCGCAGATGCGTCTTTGACCACGAACGGGAAGAGATAATGTCGGAATGTCATAGCGGTGTTGCGGGAGGGCATGTGGGTGTGAAGCCCACCGCAAGAAAGGTGCTCCAATCTGGCCTGTGGTGGCCGACAGTACATACCAATTGTAAGGCCTATGTGAAGTGATGTGATGTCTGCCAGCAAATGGGAAGGCCCTCTCACCGAGACGAGCTTCCATTACACCCAGTGCATGCATTGCGGCCGTTCAAGAAGTGGGCTGTCGATTTTGTGGGCCCCATAGCCCCGATCGCCAGACACTCCAAGGCCCGGTACATCATTACCACCACGGATTACCTCACCAGGTGGGCTGAGGTAGCCGCGGTATGCGACTGCACAGTGGATATCGCCGCCCGGTTCATTTTTGAGCACATCATTTGCCGGTTTGGCTGCCCACAATGTTTAACTAGTGATTAGGGTACGCACTTCATTAATGACATGGTCAAGACACTGTTGGACACCTTCATGGTTCAGCATCACAAGAGAAGCCCATATCACCCGCAGGCTAATGGTATGGTGGAAGCCTTCAATAATATTCTTGAGAAAGGCTTGACTAAGATTTGCAATGCCCAGCGTGATGATTGGGACGAGCGCCTATCAACGGCCTTATGGGCCTATCGGACTACGGTGAAGTGCTTGACCAATCAAATGTCATTCTAGCTCGTGTATGGCTGGGAGGCTGTGATCCCCACCGAGTTTATTATACCAAGCCTATTGATCTCCACGTCTCTAAAGTTTTTGGAAGAGGCCTCTCTCCAGGAGCGCCTCCCTGAATTACAGGAACTGGATGAGGCCCACTTCCTAGCCGAATTCTACCAAAAGGTTCAGAAGGACCGGTAGAAAGCGTGGCACGACCGCCACATTAAGCACAAAATCTTTCAGGTTGGCGACAAAGTTCTTTTATACGACATTAGGTTCCAGAATTTCCCAGGAAAGCTACAGATGCACTGGTTGGGACCCTACTTCGTTATCGAGATTCGCGATTCTGGAGCAGTTCGGTTGGCATAGCTGGATGGTACAGTTCTTCCTGGGTGGGTGAATGGCGCACGCCTGAAACCCTACCAGGAGTAAGTACCTTTCATTTCTCATCAATAACTCTCACACCCGAGAGCACCCGTAGCGTAGCATAGTTGAATAACTCTCCCGCAACCGGGATGAGCGTAGGAGGTCTTCTCTGTTCATAGATATTGTGTCAATAACCGCTCAGTTGCAGGGGCCGCACCACAACTGACTGTGGTCGAGGCGGTGCCAGTCCAGCATGTCATCCGTGTTGGATCCGTACCAGTCTCCACGTCAGTCTAGCTCCATCCACCCATGTACTTGTGTCAGTCCGTAGGATCGCCTAGATCTGAATCATTAATTACCATAATTGGCAGTAACCATGCCGTCATCATTTGGCCATCACCCGTAGTAACCTCAACCGTCGCGTCTTCCCATTTCCCCATGCCACCGCCAGCAACTGTCACAACACTCATTGCCATGCGATTGATTGCACGATTATCACAGAAAGAATGCCAGTAGGAATTAACTTGTTAGGGGGTCTCATCAACTCCACTCGTGCTAGGTGCTAACATAACTTGCATGGAAACCAAAAGCACGAGAATGCCGGACCTGTTCGAATTAGCAATTTCAGTTGCACTAGAGCCATTGAATTCTCAGAACGCATTGCACCAGGAAAGGCGACCAAGGCAGATTCTACAGGTCTATCAGCGCCGGGCCAAAATGCCGAAGGCCATCCCAGCCATCATTAAACCAGAGCTTGACACTTGGATTGATCAGACCAAGTCCCTTGTGGGAAAATATGATAATGCAACCTTGATTGATGCCAACCTCTCAAATGCTGCCGAATTTCCGTCCCTCCAGCGGTAGGCGTATATGGAGCACTACTGCACTATAGCCGGCAACCCCGCCAGCTACCTGTTACCAGAGTTCAGAGGCCTTCAGAACTCGTCCCTGATGAACTTGAGAAATCTTCTGGTCTTTGGCACCACCGGACCAGTTCTGCAGTGTACACGCTTCCTCCTCAGCCGAGTTCAGAATGGGTCCTTGTGGCCGACCCAGGAAATTCCCATTCATGCCAAAGATATTCATCGCCTCACAGGGCTTTCACAGACGGGCGCAGACGTCTCAACGGCCTGCCAGAGCTCCTCCAAGCACGCACGAAATTCAGGCGATGCGTACCTCGATGCGAAATATGGCACTCGCAGGGGGGGGAAAGGAGCCAAGATCGACCTCATTAACAAGCCCGAGATTCGATTCGCCTGTTACCTCATTGCCAGCAAGACAATGAGGCATTACACTAAGGGCGAATGCACTCTTGATACTATTTCTATTGCTGAACATTGTGTCCAAGGCACCAAACTAAACTGGTGTTCCTTCTTATTAAAAGAGTTGTTTGATGCATGCGAGGAGAATTATAAGCGCGCAACTACTTTTATTTATGGCTACTTGATTATTGCTTTTGCCATGTGGAAATGGCACACTCCACACATTCGGTTCCCAGCAGAGATCCTCGAGGGCCAGACCCTCGTGATGAAATTCACTCCATGGCAGGTCTCAAATGACCCCAGTACCAAACTGGTGAATGCAGATGCGTTTCGGTCGTGGTACTGGCTAATGACGGATGTGGTCGCATGCCAGCAATGGGTGCCCAGGAACCTGTTGGATGACTATAGCAAGCAAGTGTGGTTCGAGGTAAGTCACAAGAATACTTACCTCCGACCCACTTGCGTTCCGGCGGACACCTTCTGAATGACGCCACTGAAATTTCAGTTGGACGATGCTACCTTCCATCGTGAAGTCTGCTCGTGGCCGGGGGTCATGAAGCACATGCGGGACGGGCTCCCCAGACACAATTTTGACAGGATGGCACTAGTGCAATAGCCTGCCAAGACGGAGGTGGCAGCGCCATCACAAGAACTCCCCGAACTGCTCATCCTCGTCATCTGCCACTTCAACAACCAAGTACAAAATTTCAATGTGGCGACCCAGGTTGTTTCTAGCGATGCTACCCCATTTCCTTTATTTTCTGAATTTCAGCTCACTCGCTCCACTTCGCACCCCCGTACCACTCCCCACTATCCTGTTCACCTCTGCTGATCCACTCACAACCTCGATGGCCGAGACAAGCAGGCCTAGGGATCCACTCGAGGCCCCTCAAGCTAAGAGGGCCCGCACCACCGAGGCAAGTCCAGTGGTGGACCTCACTGCTGATGATCCACCACTACCCCCAAGCACAAGGGTACTGATTCAAGAGGAACCCCTCATCGACCCATTTGAATTCATCAACATTCGCTTGCCACATACCACCACCACACTATCCATCACTCCCTCCACTGTTCATTCGCCTGCCACTTCATCTGCCCCGTCTAATTCCTCGGCTATGGTGTCCGACCCCATTATCTGGGAACTCATGGGTAGGGACCGCGGGGCTGATGTTGACTCTGGTGCTACCACAATCATACCACCGATCGACCCAGCGGTCGAACCCCACCCTCCTTTCATTGATATATTCACACAGCAGCTGCGCACTGGGTCTGATTCTACCGAGGTTCCGCCTGAGGCCACAGTCCCTCCACAACCGACCCACATTGATCAGCAAGAACCACCGGATCTAAATATGGTTGACTCTGCACATCCAGAGGCCATGCCCTTTTCACCTCCTGAGCATGTCACTCAAACAGTTGCCGGTGAGCAACCGTTGCCGGAGCAAATGCCGACACAGAGCACTTCTGGGACCGCCACCTTCCAGCCTGACAATCCAGCTCAGCTGTACCTCCTGATTCAAAGGGCGGCCCAGCAGGATGAAAGATTACATTTGGGACTCCAACAGCAATGTGCCGAGTAGCAACACCAAATGTTCGCGCTTACTGAAAAGCGTGACCAACTCCGAACAACACGGGAGCAGATGGAAGCAATGATCACCAATGTCACCTTGATGTTCTCCGAGTTCTGGCCCTCCCTAGAGCCTCATTACCCCCTGATACCTCCTAAAATCGCTACGGACAGCCTCTCCGAGCAAGCTATCCACCTCCGCATTGCCATTCAGGACTTATACCGGGAGAATCATGAACTTCGTGCAGCGTTAGCGACCCGTCCCGAGCCGCCCGAGCCCGGGGTCGACTATTCAGCCCAAGTGGCCGTCAAGCAGGGCCAGGTAGCTTAGATGCAGGAAGCACTTCATTCCATGACACGAGAGTCTCGTGACCTCCTAAAGGGCCTTTAGGAATGCTCCCTGGCCCTCACCATCAAGACCCAGCCGATTTCAGCCCAACTCCAGTAGGTTTCAAGGGAAATTCAAGAGGCTGCGGACCCCGTAAGGCTGGATCAATTATATGCCCAGGCTGATGAACTTGAGGCACAACTCCAACACATAGAGGCTTGCTCGGTGGAGGCCAAACGTGTCATTCGTGAGCTCCGGCCGCCCCTTCATTCTAGCGCCCGGACCGTACAACAGCTCGCAGCGATAGGCGAGACCCAGATCAGCACAATGTTTAGAGTTGTCCCAACACCCATCAAGGAGGCTGCTGTCACCAAGCTCGCTGAGGAAACAGACTCGCTCATCCAGGGGTGGCAGAAAGCTGTGTTGGATTTTACTGAGCTTCGAGCTACAGCATTCCAAAGGGTCTCGGAGTTGGGGCCCTTGTTTGAACAGCCACCCGAAGACGTACAGCAAGGACAGGAACAAGCTGAAGGCACATAGCAGGAACGAGCACAGGATGAAGGCACACAGGGCGAACAGGGCATGGGGTCAAGCAGGGAAATGGAGGTAGAAACTGTAATTTGTGATTGACTCGGGGACGAGTCAAGGAACTATGGTCGGGGCCTGTTGGGGCCCTTGTTTTGAAAAACCTTGTTTTGAACGTTTTGAATTGAAACAACAGCCAGATTTTGGGTTGCGAAACGAGGGCACATGGCAGCCACAACCAAGTCGCAACCACATAAAACTATGGAGCTACCAAGGTTGCGAAGGAACAGACACGTAGCAGAGGAAAATAGACGCATAAGTACAGATAAGGAGAAGAGACAACAAAAGAATGCAAGTGGAACACACAGATAATCAGAGAAAAGATAGAAGCAGCTGAAGAAGGACATAAGAAGAACTAATAGTCATGATAGCGGGTGAATAAATAGCCATCACCCAGAAGAAAGAAAAAGAAGAAGAGAGCGACTGAAGAAGAACCGCATGCTGCAGCAGGAACCCAGATTATGGATGAGGTCTCTGTAGTTCCTAGGGTTCTATTGATGTACATCTCTATTCTGCAAAGCATATGTATCAGATTTGTAAGCCCATTTCAAAGCTATGTAACTGGGGATTTGGCCGAGAGCTTAATATAATTGCAGTTTATTGTCTATTTGTGTGATCCACATGCATGTGTGTTGGTTGAGATGCTTTAAAATTTCATTTGTCTAATATATGTATGCTCTTTGAATGCTGTTGCGTATGTGATTCTATTTATGCAATCTAATCACTGATAAGAATGAATTGTGGATCCATTCCATGCCATTGGTATATTCCCCTCCTGCATGTGGTCGCGGCATGCCTCGGGTGAGACTCTCTACTCTCCAGAGTAGGGTGATAATGCCGGCGTAATCCTAGACTACAGTAGATTCCTGTGTTGGCCACAACTCCTGAACTTGGGTCTTGCCCGCGAGACTTGATCACTCACCAACAGTAATGATCCTGGGCCTCATTAGTGGTATCCACTCCAGTATGAAAGAGACAATCAGTGTACCATACCCAAACTCTCTCTGGGTACGGGTCTTACATGTGGTAAGCTCTGCTCGGACCCGACAGACAACTCCATCACACCAGTCGAAAACCTGAGGTTGCATACAATCTAGGGCTAGGAGCATTTGGGCCTTGGTGGCCACATGCTGACTCTTGGCGCCTGCCAAGAGAACAATCATCCATAATATAGACCCCAACGGTCTCAAAGTCACCTGGGTGATCAGTATCCAGTTGCTCACAGCCTGAGTGTCACGTATGCAATGTGCATGAATCAGATTAGTAGTGGAACGTGGGTCAGCTCTGGACCCCATCAAGTTGGGCCTTGCCCCACAACATGATAGGCCAGTCAAAAAGTACACATCATCCTTTTCGATTGAGAGCTCATTGCCCCCAATCCGAAAGACATGGCGGCATTCGTCCCACTACTGGATTAGCCACCTCAAGAGGTCCTCTTGGCCCCTCATCAGTTCTAAGTGGGCATACTTTAGCAATCCACATCTACGGAGAGCCATCAAGCTTTCTGCATCTGTCACCATCTCTCGTTCTCCCCGCTCATGTTCTCTCTCTCGCCAGATACTCATGATTAACAGCTGAATACCTGCAAATGCAACATTTTCAACCGATCAAAACTTTCCTGGACCAATTCAAAACAGCGAAAATTGAGTTGCTAGAAAACACGATGCGCCTAACGCTGGCTCTCGTAAAAAACAGAGCGCGCTAATGTGGCCTCTTTTAACGGGTTTTGCATTTAACGCGTCTGTTATACTTCTACCCCGCGTTAGGCGCAAACATTTTTCTAGGGCCTCGAAATTTTCTAATTTTGAACCAGAAAAAAGTCACAAAAATACAATTAAATGATAGCAGGAGGGTCCAGCTCTTACCTGGATCTCGCGGGAAGGAAAATCGTTGCCCAGATTGACCGTAATCGTCAGCTGAAGATTTCACCTCTTTTCACCCCAGAGCTCTTTCACAGCACAAAACAGTGAAAATGGAGGACTTCTGACCTTCTTATAGAAAATTCTGGGGCATGACTCTCTCATGCTAGTTGGAAAAAGTCGTGAATTCTTGCTACGCATGTGTCGCAACTGTTGAGATTTGGTACTGATCTGCTGATGAGTGATCAAGATTTATATGCAGACATACTCATGTTGTATCGAGCATTCTTTTTATGGTATTTTTCTTGCTCGTTAATCCAAAAAACCTCGAGTTCCCTTCTTCAGACTCGTTAAACTTATACGAAGTTGATATCGAGCGTTCTTTTTATGGTCTTTTTCTTGCTCGTTAATCCGAAAAGCCTAGAGTTCTCTTCTTCAGACTCATTAAAATCATGAAGAAACACTGAGCATTCTTTTTAGGAACCTTTTTCTCGCTCATAAAACTGAAAAAACCCTGAGTTGACTTTGTCGGGCTTGTTAAACTACCA
The DNA here is from genome assembly GCA_034641835.2 of Pinus albicaulis. Lineage (NCBI taxonomy): Eukaryota > Viridiplantae > Streptophyta > Pinopsida > Pinales > Pinaceae > Pinus > Pinus albicaulis. The sequence goes on along the minus strand of CM076575.1, from coordinate 46,293,586 downwards.
TGATAGAGAGAAAGGAGCCATTCTTTTCCTCTTTTTCAAAATCTCTTTAAGCCGAAAAAGTAACTGAGTTTTCTCCGCGTGACTCGTTAAAATTTCACGGAGGGCACCGAGTTTTTATTTGTTGGACTCGTTAAAATTTCACAAAGAGTATTGAGTTTACTCCGTCTCCTTGTACTCATAACAAAATGAGGTAGACGTCCATCGAACATAGATTTATCACTTTTCTGGCTTCAATGGACTAACTCATGGAAAATGAACTATTTCGGGCTTACTATTATCCCTTTTCCGTGCCCGATTATCAAGACATGACAAAGATACCCCAATGGAGTCGTCTTTTACGATATTTTTTAGACTCTCTAAAAATGAAAAATTCACCGAGTTTGCTCGTCTGGACTCGTTAAATTTAATCAGATGGAGCGCAGAGTTGTCTTTTCAGACATTTTTCAGACTCTCTAAACATGAAAAATTCACCGAGTTTACCCATCTGGACTCGTTAAACCTAATCAAAAGGGGCACGAAGTTGTATTTTATGATATTTTTCAGACTCTCTAAATATGAAAAATTCACCGAGTTTACTCATCTAGACTTGTTAAACTTAATCAGACGGGGAAAATTTTGGACAAAATGGATACTACCTCTGTTATATTTCAGAAAGGTCGATTTGGCAGCAAAATTCTTGAACATGGCACTTCCCAAAAAACTATTTCGCAGTTAGCCGAACCCTACCATCTATGAGTATTAGCCTTCATTTCCCAATGTCCCTACACCGGTAAAATCCTAACACACTCTTTGGTGTTCAGCAAGCTTTAGCTGCCTAGTACCCTGCTAGAGTGCCTTCTATTGTTCAATCAGATCTCGCTATCTACTGCTCCTATTATCAACCAAACCGCTCATTATGTCAGAAATTATTTGTCGTCCGACATCCCCATTCACTCTTCATTATCTCAATCATAAAAAAAATCAGTTGGTTTCCATTTCATGTTGATTGATGTAGGACGCCTCAGTGCCTACCTTTCAACAGATCTCTTCCTATCGACTTCAACATCTTATCTATGAAGTTGATCCAGAAACCCATCAGTACTTGGATACTTGCAGACATCAGTGGCAGGTTGTCTTGTGTTTGATCAGGGGTCTTCATCATTGGCTCCTGGTCGAATGATTCTACGAGTGTTCGACTTCAACTCATTTTTCACACTCGCTAGATTGTATTGTGCATCTTAGGAACCATCATCATTATCAGTGGTTGCCTTTGCGTCTGTTAATAGTTTTCATTATCGACTGGTAGTCAGATGATTTCTCACATGTTCGACGACAACTCCTTCATTCACATGTTGAGAAATATGCAGTTTAAGTGAATCGACGGTCAAGACCTTGGGGCAAAGGCTACATCATTAAAGTTGTGTTTCCTTCCCCAAGTTGCGATACTGTTTATGGAGACAACTTCTTTAGCCTGATCCGGTTATGACATACACTTCCACATTGTGCTTATCGGTGGACAGATTCTTCATATCTCTATTCTAGAGAAATCATGTTTTTTAAACTACTGAGCATGGGAATGCCCGACTCAAGGCAGATACTATATTTTCTGACATATATTGTTGTTTCAGGTTTTCCTCAGTCTTTCCATCTCTTTATCTCTACACAAAGTATAAATTATTTCGGCCATCGTCTTCGTCTCTGACCTCAAACTTTAGGGGGAATCTGTTACAGGTCAAAATACCTCCTCATTAGCTCAGAGGAGAAGACAAATATGGAAGGAATAAAAAGACCTAAATTAAACCTATTTCTACTAAGGTAACACCTTTCTATAACAAAGCAGGAGCATTATAACGCATAACACCAGTAAATGTGCTGCGTTAGTGGCTAGGGCAACACTCCGTTTACACTAGAGGGTAGCGTTACCCGTGTTTTGAGTTTGAAATGGGAAAAACACACGGAAAATGATTTGAATCTCTGGCTTTCCCTCACAAGAGAGTCAGTTCACAAAGGAAACTGCAAAGCACCAATTCATTATTGGTCACTGCCATAAAAGACTGAACTCCCAAGGAGGAAAAAGCATAGAGATTAAAGAAACATCTTAGTTTTTTCTATTCCAAACTAGTGGAAAGAGAAATGCAACAATGGATTTCTCCCTCTCCTATAAAAAGGAGATGAAGGATCTTAGTTTAAGGTCGAAGGATTGTTAATGTTCCGAATACTTGTGAAATAGAGGATAGTGTTATAGTGTGAAGGCCAAGAGTCAAAGAGGTTAATAGAGAGATTTTTGACTAGGACTTCACTACTTAAGAGATAGAGAGATTGGGAGGCTGAGGAGGGCTTGCTACGACCAATGGTTGTAATCCTTCTTCTTTCAAAATTAGTAGAACTTTATTTGTTTTGTCCATTTGATGCTTAATATTTTCATTATTTTTTGAATATTTACATAGCATGATATGAATGGCTCAGATGGGTGCAATTTAGATGTTCATTATATATTAGCTTAATTGATAGGATATATGTTGTGTTAGAAATTACACGAGTGCTTTGATTGATTGCAGGACTAATATTTGGAGCCGGTGAAGAAGGACTCTTGCTTCACTGCCTATTGCTCTCCAAGGGACTCTGAGATCATCAAAGAGTTAATTCTCTATCGCATTCCGTCAAGTTGTTTTAAGTTAATATGAACATGTATATGCCATATTTGTGAACTGTAAAACTAATCTTACTGTCTGCCTCGGGCACCGGAAGGCCCTGAGAGGGATATACGATAGCCAACTGTAGAGCTATAAAAAGGGTCTCTTTCAATGTAGAGGGAAATAATTTCAAATTTTGGGGATCGGTGGTGTAATCGTACCCCCTACATAGCACATCGAATTCGAATAAGAATGCATCCGGATCTTCTGATGTGAGTCCGTGAAATGTAGGGATATGCTGAAGAGGGATAGCTTTCATGGGTGCATTTGCTGCAGAATCCACTATAGGATATTGTAATGTAGAGGTTTGAGTATTTGGCTGGTTTTGAGCATTTGGTTGGTTTTGAGCCATTGGATCGAATATATGCCAATAACCTTCTGGGATATCTAGGAGGGAATTCCTAGGTTGAGTGGGGACTGTTTTGACAGGGATATTTTTAATAGCGATTCCTTTATCTGCAATAATGAGAATACCAGGTGTCTGAGGAGATTGAATTCCTTCAACGATGATTTTCGCAGCACTCCCCTTATCTGGGCTATCTAATGGCTGATTTGTTTCAATAGGGGATTTTGGTTCCTTGGTTTCCCCTGTTTCTCCTTCTCCTTCACAAAAGTTGTTGGATTTCCCTTCCTGCAATAGTTCTGGAGTAGAATTTTCGATTTCTTGAAAGTCCTGCTCTTCAGTTTGACTATGCACCTCAGCACAGGCTACAGATGGTGATCCTGTGGCCTGAAGGGAACTAGTAGGTGGTTTAGAAATGTTTTTCTTGAGGCCTACTGATGGCTGAGATTCTGTTTTCTTATAGATTTCTTCTATGAAGGTCGTTCGGCCAAGGGTCACCGGCCCCTTAGCTTTTTCAGGCTTGGATGGGGGTTTGATATTCTTTTCTGGTCTTTTCTGCTTAGTCATGCACTCAAAAAATGAACTACCAACTTTTATTCAAACAAAGCAAAAACAAATCTGTTAGGAAAGCGGATAGTGGAGCAGGGTTTTTACATGCTCCGCACGTAGGTTCTTACCTTCCGTTTTTAGGATCCAACTCCTCCCTAGCAGGCTCGTACACTACTCTGAAAAAGACAAATGGCTACACTCTTTCCCCGGCAATGGCGCCAAAATGTAGAGCTATAAAAAGGGTCTCTTTCACCTCTAATTACCTCACATTAATATGTCAATCCGGGAGCGTTTTGTTATTACAAAGAGTGACTCAATCCGAGGCTATCATTTGTCAGAGTAATGCTAGTAGTACAGTGCTTAAGAAATACAAGAGTAAACGGATGCTTGCTCATAACTAAATTACTTCAAAGAATAAATCACACACTCAGAAAACTCAACAGTTTATCAGTCAAGGGTTCGGCAGTGATAACCCATCCCTTCGGAAACTGATGGAAAGGAAATTAGAGCATAGACCACGAGCCTGGGAGCTAGATAGTGACTGCCAATGCTCGCTACAGCCTTAGATCATCTCTCACGCCAAAACAACAAATGCAAGTAAATGGAACAGCAAAGCAAATAAAGGATTGAACAACAATTCTGGAATAGAACAGCAAATCTAAAATGGAACAGCAATTGAATAACTAAGTCCCGCGGGTTGTAACCAAACTTAATCTATTAACTCAAATGCACTCTTTGCAATCAAATAACATTCTTTCACTCTAAAGGCAATTCACACAAAACACACTAAAGGAACAGCAATAACTATTAATGAATTATGGAACAGTACTGATAAATCAGAAACGCACACGACATGAACGTTTAGTATAACAGCTCTGTGACATAACAGTAAGAACATGCAATTAACTCTTGAAAGGATTAATAACTTGATGCGGAGTCAACACACGATTCTATCTGTAAAAACCTCAATGATTCAATCTTTAACAGAGCATGTAATATGAACTTATAAAGCATATCAAATTACCAAATAACAATGATAAACAAACCACACAGAGGTCAAGTCGTAATGGTACAGAAGCAAGTGTCCTTCGGGGCCGGGCCCTTAGCCTCCAAGGATACACCGCTTTAAGTTAATCCAGACGCAGAGATGAAATAATCACCAAGCTTTTATTAATGCATCGGTCAAAAATACATTGAACCAGTTCTCAACGAAACTTAATAATCAAAGCTGATGTTTTTCAGAAAATTACATAAAAGCATATCCTATATATCAAGCTAACAGTGTTGTCCCTTTATATAAAGGCGACGGCGGAGATGTCCAAGTAACAAGATAAATAAAGCAGCGATCCCTCAGGATCGAAGATCCTGAGGGATTCGCCAAACTGTTAATTCTTCATCCTTTCCTTTCTTTGGTGCCAAGCTGGTGTCTTCTCCTTCTTTTCCGAGCCGATTTGCTGTAATCTATTTAGCCTTGTTTGCATTCGGTTCACCTTCAGAGGGACAGCAGTTATCTTGACTTTGTCTCTTCCTTTGGAGCGGCAATTCCTCGTTTTCTCCTTTTCCTGTACAGAAAATAACCATTATCAGTGGCTAAGTCTTGCATATCAATTCTCACATGTTTTTTTATAGTTCCTTATTACTTTCCAAATTCATGATACAAAAAGGTTCACAAATTCTATTAAAAAGCCACTGAAATAATCATCAAAAACATACCTTTTTAGGACTCCACACCAACAACCCAAGCATTTTACCCTATAGAAATTTGGCTGATTGGCAAGCCAAGTGACAGGGTAACATCAAGCCAACTTTAGAGTCCAAGGACCTAGCCTTCCTGGACTCAGAGAGGGCTCTCTATATTTGTGTAAGAGATATCTATGTGTTGTGCTTCTTGTGTTTTTGATTTTAGACTAGTTATGAAGTAGGTTTTTTGGTTCTGTTTTTAGGTTTGTGAGGGAGGAACTGATCAAAGACTAAGATAGATAAAAATACTTTTAGATCAACTAGGCTATGGGGTCAAAAAGGTCAAGAAATCTTCAGATGGTGATGCAAGGTATGTTGAAGGGATGATTTGATCAAGGTAAAAATGGATCTTTAGTAAAATGAAGTGGGATGGACACTAAGTTTGTGAAGAAAAAATGATTTCAAACATAAATGAGTTCAATAGCTGACATAAACATGGTAGGGCTAACCATTAATCATGATGAATGTAACTATAAACTGATAAATGCATAGAAATAAACATTCAAGCAATACATAGAGATATATGACTCTCTAACTTTAGGAAATTGCTACCAGACTTTGGGGAAAGAAAATTAAGACAAAAAAATAACTCAAACCACTATGAGGGAATTCTTAGACATAGTATTTCAAGCTATCGAGCACTTTGAAGTAAGATTGCATAGTTTAGGCAAAGGGAAAGATCGATACAAGACCTCTTTGGTTCAACTAGGACAATCAAGCATTCAAGGAAAGGTTTTAGAGGTGGAGCTATGACTAGCCATGAGTAAGTAGGGCATACCGCGAATCATACTTAGCATGCATAAAACCATAAATGAAACAAGCAAACAATTTCTTCAGTGATCAAAGAGAAATCAACAATTATTTGATATGACTAAGAAGGAGGAAAACATAGAAGCTATAAAGAAACAGGAAATCTGAGGTGCCTCCAAGGGCATGTCTCCAATCTATTCTCTACTGTCTTATAGCAAACAAGAGCATGAAAAATGAATTAAAAATAAGAATCATAATAGAGAGGGACACTATACCATTCTAGCAAGTCAAGGAATCCAACAACAGTCCTCTTTCATCATCCAAAAGCATTTAAGAAACTCTCCAATGCATGAGACAAGTATTTCTTCCAAGCTTGTATAACCATATATTGCTCTATATCATCAATTTCAGCCTCATTTACAATGAAATTCTTTGTAATATATAAGCCAAAGTGAGGAAAACCTCCTAGTGCAACTAGCAAGCTCATTGGCCCATCAAAAATATTTGGTTTTGTCCTTGAGGCTTTGCACAGCCCAAGGCACAAAATATCTATGAAAATATCTAAAAAATGCTAAAAAAAGGAATTATATTGAATTTTTATGATTGAGAATGTCCCAAAATAGCTTAATGCACATTTGGAGAGGCCACTTTAGAAAACAGCCTTTTTTGGCCAAAAAGCACTAAGGGCGCACCAACAAATAATTGTCTGTCTTTTGGATGACTTTTGAGGGCCTTCGCGATGTCAAAATGAGACCTGTGATAGATCATTGGAAATCTATTGATGTCTACTTTCTGGAAAAACTTTAATTTTCCCAAACGGATGCCTATAAGTCTATCAAATACTAAATCGAGTGACAAAACCCAAAAACTAGGCCTTGCTGATATGTGGGCAGAGTGTTGAAAAAGTGAGTGTTTTCCACCTCTTTGGGGGACCAAAACAACTTCAATTTCTCTGAAAATTTCTGAGTAGATGCCCCTAAATTTAATGCATCCAATGGTACCACTCTCAATAGCTGAGGATGCTCCAAACAAAAATGGCGGCGCCCATGATTTTATGCAATTAGGCCCAAAAATGTCAAAAAACAAGAACATGTCCAAGTTCGCTCAATTTTGGTGAGAATGTACCTCAAGGCTTCTTAGAAACATGCCTAGAATATTGGGCCAAAATTCCAAGTCTAGATGTGTTTTTTCCACTTTTTCTCATCAGGCGCCCTCTAAGGGCAATTTTGAATTTTTGTTGGTTTTCTTCCTTCTTGTTTGGAGTTTTAGCTTTGGTGAAGAAATCATGGCCCCTTGCCTAGGAGAGACAGCTAGCACATACTTTGGAGAAATCCCTTCATGCTCTATGTTTCATGTTTTCTTGCCCTCATCATGGCTTGCTTGAGGGCTATCTTGTTTATCCTTGTCACTTCTTTTTTCATGACTGTCATGTTTTTTCCCTTCACTATTTTGCTGTCTGTTGGTGTTCCCATGTTTTGGCAGATTTGGCAATACCAAAAGATGAGACAACATCAAACCACTTTGGGGCCCTAGGATCTAGCCCTCCTAGACCCGGAGAGGGATCTCTCCAAGTAGATCAAAGAATGATGTCTCTTTGAAGCTCAAAAATAATATGTTAGGCTAGTTATGAAGCACAGAAGGGGGTTTTAAATGATTTGGTTGAAGGGTTGCTGGGTTGGTGACGAGATCATGGATTGAGAAAACAGTGGGAGGAAAGGAACAAAACAGCAGGATATTTCAGCAGAGAGGATGGGCCAAGACCGTGCCATCCATTGGGCTATGGAGTCATGAGAGGGAATTAATTGCATCCACTAGCCAAGGCTTTCAAAGGGCATGTCATCTAATACTAAAGGATCTTTAGATTAGAGAGTGGGGTGGAACATTAAGAAAGGAAATTGAAAGAAGGAGAACAACCAGATTTCTGTCTATAGATCAGGTCAGAGGTCATTTAACTCCATACCTGCTTGGACATACTCAAAGGTAGCTCTCAAAGAGACAAAGGGGCTGCTTATAGATCGGACCAGAGGTCATTTAACTCCAGGTCTGTTGTAGCAACTCCAAGAGAAAAATAGAGATAAGATTACAAAGAAACATCTAAGAAGCAAACCCCCAAGTTCATACATCAGCCAACAGGCAATAACATCCGATGCACTGGTTAAACCCGTGAACCCACTCTTAGACAGCACATAGGGCGGAAAACATAAAGGTAGGGAGAGCAGACAGCATAGGGCACCTCACAAGGGTGAATCCTATACCATTATTCCGATGCCTACCAGAAGAACATGAAACAATATGGAAATGTAATAAACAGAGTTAAGAAAACCATCACCAATAGTAATAGACCAGGATCCTGTGAAATGTGCTTCGATTAATTGATGCAAAACCAGTCATGTACAATATGGCTCAATGGCTAATACAGTCCCCACTTCTCCTCCCAGCCTATTACATACAAACTACTCTGCAACTTCCTCCCAAGGCTGTTCTAACAGTCAAACTGAATCCCTCTAACAGTAGATGCCCAGCAAGGCAACAACAACCTTTTCATTATGTTCTCGGGGATTTCTTATAGGAGAAGAGGAAGAAGCAGTGGTAGGATATACAATAAATGAATCCCATTAAGACAGGATCGGCGGAAGTGTCCACGCCCATGCTGCTTAATGGCTGAAATGCAGCGCTGTATGTACTCTGTAGACTGTTTGGAGGCTCTGTCAGGCCGGAAATTGACCTCTGATATTTCTTTGGGGTCCTTCGAATGTCTGAAGCTCTGTGTGTCGCCATTCGAATAAATGAAATGGATGGAACCGCAAGTCCCTCCATGCTCTTTACCGTCGCCCCCGACCGTCCGAAATGAGCCTCGCCCGTTGTATTTAATTGTCTCAGGGCTCGAGAAGGCATGGAGGACGCTGTGGGAAGGTGTACCTCTGGAGGAAAAAGTCCTGCTGTTAGGTAGCGCAGTAATGGCTTACTGGTGCGCTCATTGGTCTTCAAACAGTGCCTTAAGCCTTTGACCACAGGATTAACACTTTAATCTTCAATTATAGGCTCGAATCCTCCTCAAATCCTGCTCTGCTGTCTCGTTTGGCTGCTGAATTGGCCTCTCTGTACTATTTGCACACTTTAAAATATATCGGTTTAAAGCCCGGGCAGTGGTGGCGGAATGCTGTGGAGGCGGAGGAATGGTGGCAGAATAGTGGGGAATCAATGAAAAGTATGCAAAGTGGCGGAGAAATGATTAACACTGTGAAAACCCAAAGATTGTTGTTTGGGCAAATTACATAGGGAGACACGAAAAACAATAGACGGAGGCATGAATGTGGGACCCGGCAGAGGCGGAGGGCGATTGAATTCGAGCCGTCAGATCTGGGAGGAACGGACGGCTATGATCAAATCGCACAATCGCAATCGGAGGTCGGAGCGGGGAGCGATCGCAACGCACAACACAGAAGTTCCGATTGCGATTGAGAGGGGGGACGCGATTGAGCGACAACCGTCGATCTTGGATCTGAATCAACGGCGAGGATGCAATCGGAGGGAAAACGGAAGAACCTACGATCAGCGATCGGGAGAGGACTTGCGATTGTGCGATAGTCGTTGATCTACGGAAGAATGGACGGTCAGGATGCAATCGAGAGACAGCAGGGGAGACTTGCGATGGCCGTTGGATCATGCAACAAACGGACGGACGAGATCCAATCAGGGGGAAGGCGGAAAGACTTGCGATCGGAGGAAAAGGGAAGAGCGATGGCTGTCGGATCAGAAGGGGAGTGGATGGCCCAGATTGAATCGGGAGATTGCAATTGGGGGTCGGACGAAACGGTTTGCGATTGCGATCGAAAGGGGACTTGCGATTGAGCGCTGACCGTAGATCTGGGGGAGGGATGAACGGTCGGGATTAAATTGGAGGGAGAGAAGAGGGGCGGCGAAATGATGATGCGATTGTGCGATAGCCGTTGGATCGCGCCAGAGATGGACGACTGCGATTTAATTGGGGTGGAGACAGAAAGACCTGCGATCAGCGATCGGAAGGAGACTTGCGATTGAGCGCTGACCGTCCGATCCAACCGACAGATCAACGTTGCACGCTCAATCAGAGGGAGAGTGCAATCGAGGGAAGCAACATAAAACATGCAATTGGCGGAGGACTGTCAGATCAGGGGGAGGGATGAACAGCCGGGATCAAATCGGAAGGTTTCAATCGGGGCGGTGCCAATGTGACTTGCGATTGCGATCGGGGGGGAGTAATGCGATTGAGCGCTCACCGTCAGATCTTGTGATAGATCGACAGTTCACAACACGTTGCGAGACTTTGTTTAATAGTCAATCGCATCGGGAGTTTTCGGCTATAACAAAGGAAATGCACCCGCCCGGTCTTCCGATTGCAATTAGCACCTGGGACTTAAGCGCTTGGTCCCAGCGCGGGGTCATATGTGGGGAAGTGGTTAGAAGGGGCTGGCAGAAAGGGGCTATGCCTATAATAAGGTCGGGAAGTGGGTTTTAGCCCATTTTAATGTAATTTGAGGGCCGGGGAAAGGTAACGATAGAGGAATAGAAGGGGGAAAAGGGAAAACAAGGGGTAGGGGAGGAATTTAAAGGTGATTTTGGGGGTATTTGAGGGGTAAAAAGGGGAATAGAAGGGGAAGACAAGGAGGATAAATAAGAGGGAAAAAAGGGGCCTTTGGGCATTTCTTCACCAATAGAGAGGCTTTATAAGGGAAATCCGCAGAGGGGATTTGATCGAAGGATAAAAGGCACATAGAGGCTTCAAGGAGACTATGTTTTCAGGGGAAATGCATTCCTTGAAGACTCAACAACCATTTAGCCCCCTATTTGCTTGTCAAAAATTTCATAGGGGGGCTAACAATGGCTCCACATGGGGATGGCTTCTTCTTGAAGGAGTCAAGAATTCAGAAATTGATCTCTTGGTGTAGGCCAGATGCCTACTACTATAAGCCATCCATCTCTTTCTTTGATCTGCTTCCACAAGCTATGAAGACAACATATCAGCAGAAACAATTCTCCCAAACGACTACCTACCCACACTATAGTCCTAACATTTTTTCTTCTTGGGTGCACTTGGACTTGCAGACCCTTTACATCATTAATTTTTTACAAACAGGAAAAAAATAAACCTATTCTACTTCTACCCTTATTACTCCATGAGACCAGATTAGACTGTTGGTCTCATATGCTTCTCTACCTACACTACCTGTTAGGATTAGACTGTCTAGCAAGTTTCTTCACCTACATTCTAAGACAGAAACTGAAACAACTAATCTACTTGCTCATGGACTGAGCTTTATTGAGCTTCCTACCTACCCTACTCTAACTGGAAATCTCTGATGTTCTAGGTGATATGATAAAGCCAATACAACCAGTCAAGTAGTAGTGAAAAAGGATATGAGCACTGGCTGCCTGTCAGAGATAATCATAGGGCGCTCTGCATGTGGTTCTTCAAAACTGTGGTCACCATCAGTAGTGACCATTTCTGATGAATCTGGCCCTTGCTGAGGATCAATGCTGGAGCATTCGAGCATATCAGGGCCTCCATGTACTCTACCACAGGATCCACGAACATATGATGTACATTTCTTTCTTTTAGGCCTCCCCATATTGGAAGGCTGTCTACATCCTGGGCAGCTTCAATTATTTCTTCGTTTTCCACTGTGTTCTCAAAGTGGCTCCTGAGAACCAAATCTTCTTCTTCTTGCACGTCGAACAACAGCGGAATCTCTATATTTTTAGGGGGCGGGAGACTTTCCAAGAAGGCTCTCAGGTCTCTGAACTCATATGATATCTCTTGTGAGCTCAGAAGCTCGAGCTCAGCTTCATATCTGTCAACCACCAAATCAAGAAACATCTTCTTAAGCGCAGGTAGATGATTGAGTGCTGAGCCAATAGGGACAACCTTTGGAAGGTCCTCCCATTCAATTTCTGCCAGTACACTCGCTACTCCACTCTAAAACTCTGCTATGAGGCTTGGATCTATTTCTGCACATTTTTGAGAGTCCTTTATTAGCGAAGTGACTAGATCTTCGGCATGGATGATGTTGTACTTCGACATGGTCTCCCAGTGGAGTCTTATGTGATACCACAGATAATCAGTGGCCAGCTGATTACCAACAGAGTCTTTTAATCATTCAGGAATTGTGGAGTCGCCAGGTGGATGATTCACAACTTACTATCCACCATAGTGGTTTGCCAAATCAAAGCTGACTGATCTTTCCCCAGCGGAGTCGCCATTATGTTGGTGTTCCCATGTTTTGGCAGATTTGGCAATACCAAAAGATGAGACAACATCAAACCACCTTGGGGCCCTAGGATCTAGCCCTCCTGGACCCGGAGAGGGATCTCTCCAAGTAGATCAAAGAATGATGTCTCTTTGAAGCTCAAAAATAAGATGTTAGGCTAGTTATGAAGCACAGAAGGGGGTTTTAAATGATTTGGTTGAAGGGTTGCTGGGTTGGTGACGAGATCATGGACTGAGAAAATAGTGGGAGGAAAGGAACAAAACAACAGGATATTTTAGCAGAGAGGATGGGCCAAGACCATGCCATCCATTGGGCTATGGAGTCATGAGAGGGAATTACTTGCATCCACTAGCCAAGGCTTTCAAAGGGCATGTCATCTAATACTAAAGGATCTTTAGATTAGAGAGTGGGGTGGAACATTAAGGAAGGAAAGTGAAAGAAGGAGAACAACCAGATTTCTGTCTATAGATAAGGTCAGAGGTCATTTAACTCCAGACTTGCTTAGACATACTCAAAGGCAGCTCTCAAAGAGACAAAGGGGTTGCTTATAGATCGGACCAGAGGTCATTTAACTCCAGGTCTGATTTAGCAACTCCAAGAGAAAAACAGAGATAAGATTACAAAGAAACATCTAAGAAGCAAACCCCCAAGTTCATACATCAGCCAGCAGGAAATAACATCCGCTACACTGGTTAAACCCGTGAACCCACTCTTAGACAACACATAGGGCGGAAAACATAAAGGTAGGGAGAGCAGACAGCATAGGGCACCTAACAAGGGTGAATCCTATACCATTATTCCGATGCCTACCAGAAGAACATGAAACAATATGGAAATGTAATAAACAGAGTTAAGAAAAACATCACCAATAGTAATAGACCAGGATCCTGTGAAATGTGCTTTGATTAATTGATGCAAAACCAGTCATGTACAATATGGCTCAATGGCTAATACAGTCCCCACTTCTCCTCCCAGCCTATTACATACAAACTACTCTGCAACTTCCTCCCAAGGCTGTTCTAATAGTCAAACTGAATCCCTCTAACAGCAGATGCCCAGCAAGGCAACAACAACCTTTTCATTATGTTCTCGGGGATTTCTTATAGGCCGAGAAGAGGAAGAAGCAGTGGTAGGATATACAATAAATGAATCCCATTAAGACAGGATCGGCGGAAGTGTCCACGCCCATGCTGCTTAATGGCTGAAATGCAGCGCTGTATGTACTCTGTAGACTGTTTAGAGGCTCTGTCAGGCCGGAAATTGACCTCTGATATTTCTTTGGGGTCCTTCAACTGTCTGGAGCTCTGTGCTGCCATTCTGGAATAAATGAACTAGATGGAAAACTGCAAGTCCCTCCATGCTTCTTTAATGCTGCCTGACTGTTTGAAATGAGCCTCAGTCAGTGTATTTAATTGTCTCAGGGCTCGAGAAGGCATGGAGGACGCTGTGGGAAGGTGTACCTCTGGAGGAAAAAGTCCTGCTGTTAGGTAGCGCAGTAATGGCTTACAGGTGCGCTCATTGGTCTTCAAACAGTGCCTTAAGCCTTTGACCGCAGGATTAACACGTTAATCTTCAATTATAGGCTCGAATCCTCCTCAAATCCTACTCTTCTGTCTCGTTTGGCCGTTGAATTGGCCTCTCTGTACTATCTGCACACTTTAAAATATACCGGTTTAAAGCTCGGGCAGTGGTGGCGGAATGCTGTGGAGGTGGAGCAATGGTGGCAGAATAGTGGGGAATCAATGAAAAGTATGCAAAGTGGTGGAGAAATGATTAACACTGTGAAAACCCAAAGATTTTTGTTTGGGCGAATTACATAGGGAGACACGAAAAACAATAGACGGAGACGTGAATGTGGGACCCGACAGAGGAGGAGGGCGATTGAATTCAAGCTGTCAGATCTGGGAGGAACGGACGGATATGATCAAATCGCACAATCACAATCGGAGGTCAGAGCGGGGAGCGATCGCAACGCACAACACAGAAGTTCCGATTGCGATTGAGAGGGGGGACGCGATTGAGCGACAACCGTCGATCTCGGATCTGAATCAACGGCGGGGATGCAATCGGAGGGAAAACGGAAGAACCTGCGATCAGCGATCGAGAGAGGACTTGCGATTGTGCGATAGCCGTTGATCTGCAGAAGAATGGACGGTCAAGATGCAATTGGGAGACAGCGGGGGAGACTTGCGATGGCCGTTGGATCCTGCAACAAATGGACGGATGAGATCCAATCGGGGGGAAGGCAGAAAGACTTGCGATCGGAGGAAAAGGGAAGAGCGATGGTCTTCGGATCAGCAGGGGAGTGGACGGCCCAGATTGAATCGCGAGATCGCAATCGGGGGTCAGACAAAACAGTTTGCGATTGCGATCGGAAGGGGACTTGCAATTGAGCGCTGACCGTAGATCTGTGGGAGGGATTAAGGGCCAGGATTAAATCGGAGGGAGAGAAGAGGGGCGGCGAAATGACGATGTGATTGTGCGATAGCCGTTGGATTGCGCCAGAGATGGATGGCTGCGATTTAATCGGGGCGGAGACAGAAAGACCTGTGATCAGCGATCGGAAGGAGACTTGTGATTGAGCGCTGACCGTCCGATCCAACCGACAGATCAATGGTGCGCGCTCAATCGGAGGGAGAGTGCAATCGGGGGGCGCAACATAAAACATGTGATTGGTGGAGGACCGTCAGATCAGGGGGAGGGATGAACGGCCGGGATCAAATTGGAAGGTTTCAATCGGGGCGGTGCCAATGTGACTTGCGATTGCGATCGGGGGGGAGTAATGCGATTGAGCGCTGGCCGTCAGATCTTGTGACAGATCGACGGTTCACAACACGTCGCGAGACTTTGTTTAATAGTCAATCGCATCGGGAGTTTTCGGCTATAACAAAGGAAATGCACCCGCCCAGTCTTCCGATTGCGATTAGCGCCTGGGACTTAAGCGCTTGGTCCCAGCGCGGGGTCATATGTGGGGAAATGGTTAGAAGGGGCTGGCAGAAAGGGGCTAGGCCTATAATAAGGTCGGGAAGTGGGTTTTAGCCCATTTTAATGTAATTTGAGGGCCGGGGAAAGGTAACGATAGAGGAATAGAAGGGGAAAAAGGGAAAACAAGGGGGAGGGGAGGAATTTAAAGGGGATTTTGGGGGGATTTGAGGGGTAAAAAAGGGAATAGAAGGGGAAGACAAGGAGGATAAATAAGAGGGAAAAAAGGGGCCTTTGGGCATTTCTTCACCAATAGAGAGGCTTTATAAGGGAAATCAGTAGAGGGGATTTGATCGAAGGATAAAAGGCACATAGAGGCTTCAAGGAGACTGTGTTTTCAGGGGAAATGCATTCCTTGAAGACTCAACAACCATTTAGCCCCCTATTTTCTTGTCAAAAATTTCATAGGGGGGCTAACACTGTCCATCACTTTTGTCTTTATCATCACTATGTTTCTTGCCACTTTTCCCTTCCTTACTGTCATGTTTGGACCTTTTTCCTTGTTCCTCATCATCACTAGTTTGCTTAGATTTCTCTACTTTGACTTACCAAGAAAAATTGATTAAGTGATAACTGGAAACAAATATTCAACCAACACACCTTTTCCTCTTTGCAAATCACTTTTCTTCTTTGAGTTTAGCAAAAAATTATTTTTTGAATGAAAAAAAAGTCATTTCTTCAGTATTGTATTTGAGCCAAGAGGCTTTTGCCAAGATCTGCTCGTGGTTTTTTGGAGAAAAAATTCTTGTGTTTTTGGCATCAAAAACCTCTTTCCCTTAATCATTGTTTTCAAAAGACTCCTTCAAACTGATTAAATACCCTTTACACACACTCTATTTTTTTTTCTTAGGGACTGTGTGAATCTTCAATTTTTCAAAGAAAGAAAACTCTCTTAAAATAACACACTGACATTCTTCTTTAATAAACATGATATGTCTTGAAAAAGTAAGCTGTGTTTTCCCTTTAACTGCCTCCTAACACTTTATAAACTTTCAACAAGCCTCTAAACAATAACGTTCTTCCTTCAATCTCTGTTTTGTTTTTAGGAGTTTTGGCAAACAATGATGAATGTCCTTTATCCTCAATCATTGTTTTCCCTTTGATTTAGATGATCATGCAACTCTTTCAAATCAATTCTTAAAAGACTGTATTCAATTTACAAAGGTCTTCATCTTCTAACCACTTTTTTTCTCTGAGTTTAACAAAAAAATTACCCCTTGCAAACACTGTTAAGACATATTCCAAACCGATTAGAGGACCTCCAATCAGAGTCTGTTTTTTCTTCTAGCAATTGTGGGCATTCTTAGCTATTTAATAGCACAAAAAATCTCTCAAATTGGCACATTAACCTTCTTCATTTTCACTATTTCTATCATTTGCAATCATATTAAGAAGACCTTCTTTAAAATGACAAAGCCCTCATCCCTTATTCAATATCTCTCTTTGATGACTTTAATAGGCAAGTTTTCCTTTTTTGATGAAATTTGGATAGTTTTCTTCAAGCACTAACTCCTTTGTTTTAATAAACAAGCCTTTTGAAAAAATATCTCCAATAAAACTGTGATAATCTCTTACCTTTCAATCACTATTTTGATCCTTGAAGCTTGTAACCAAACCCTCCCTCAAACTGATTATGAGACCTTTCACAAAGTCTATTTTTCTGTGGTTATGATAAAATGGCTGTTGTGTAGATTAATCCGTCTTGCGGACAAGACCGATCTCTCTAGTACTAAAAGTAACTAGCAACAAACAGCCAATTATACTAATCTTTCTCTAAGCATATAAGATTCATAAAAGCACTATATAAGTGTAAGGCCTACCTTATGTCCAGCGCTTGCTTGATCTCATTGAAGTCCTTCCCGTGCACTGAAAGAACGTTCCTCGTGAATCTACAGTCACAAACAAGCAAAAAGATTGCGCAGCACCTGTATAGACATTATTATAAATCATGCTTATCATAATGATCAAGGAATTTATGAAATAAACCATGAATCAACAGTTTAATGAAAGAAATGAGTATATTTGTATTAACTTCAAATAAAGAAAACCTTTACAACCTGTGCCTTGATGTTGTGCAAGTCCTCCTGGGGTCCGAAGCAAGAATCTCTTCTAATTTGACAAGCATTGCACTCTTTGAACCAAGACAAATAGAGATGAGTGATTTAACCTCACAGAAAGTCTTAGTTAACTGAGTCTGAATCTCAACAACATTTAACTTCAAATATCTTAAGCTTGAAATTCCTTTGAGGCTACCCAAGGCCTCAGTTTATAGTGGAAAAGAGGAGGTTTCTTGTTCCAAATATGAAGGGATAGAATCCTCCTTCAAAGGGATTAGCTCCTTACATCAAGGGGTTAGCTCCATCAAGTGAGGGATGCATGAACCTTCTCAAAGCGTATCCATTCCTGAAAATTCCCATCTAGAATCCTCTAGAATTCATCTGAAATTCACTTTTTATCTTTACTTTCTCGCCTTTTTATGTTTTACAGAGGTCCGCACCCATAACACAAGGAACGTGCGGTATGGTTCTGCAAGCAGGCTGAACTTTAGGTGCGGGACCGCAGGGAATGCATAGAGAAAGTGTGATACCAATGTTTAGGGGATTTTAGGAACTTTTCTTTGATTTTGAAAGCTTGACATGAGGAGCTGATATGTTAGACTTGCAAAAGGAGGAAGTATGAGTAATAATGAGCTCATACTCATAGTAAAATGTCAGGATGACAGTTTTTAGTGTAACAAATTGCCCCCTAAAGTGCAAAGTCTAGAATAGATGAAGCTGTAGTCTGTCATATATGAAGAGTGCAGTACTTTATCATTTCAAAGATCATCCTGTGGACACCCCATTCGGAACCTGTAAAAACATTCAATGCAAAATATATACATATATATGTCATCACTGAGGTAGGCATTCCCATACTCAGATAAAAACTAACTATAAACTAACTGAAATCGTTCTGATACAGGAATGATTTTGAATACATCATAGTACAGATATATGTAGACACAGTATGGACGCAGCCATCTGTTTATAAATAGTCTACTGTGTAGATGACAACAAAATTCCTCGCATCCTGGATGGTGGAAACTAGATCCAGGGTCTTGATTTCCGCATCTCGAACTAGTACGATTCTATCCATGTGAATAAATGTGTTGAAGTCGAACATGGTAGAAACCACTTGATTACCAGTCAATGATGTAAACTGTTAACAAGTGTGAGAGAAAGCACCAATAATGTCAATGGCTCTCAAAGTACTCAGTACAATCCATGAAATTTGAATGAATGAGCTGAAGTCGAACATGTCACGGAATCATTCGATCGAAGGTCAATGATGCAACCTATCGTCGAAGGCAAGAAACCTGCCATTGAGGCATGCAGATTTCAAGGTACTGACGATTTCTGGATCAACTTCCTAGATAATGTGTTGATGTCGATAGAAAGTGATCTGTCGTAGGCAAGCCCACAACACAAAATCATAGATCAAGTTTTGAAAATATATTGGCAAGGACTGACTCAGGGATGGTCAATAATGGATGACAGATATTTTGCAGATGAATGGTTTTATTTGAACAGTTCTCTTGAACACATAACGACACTGCAGAAGGCTTGGTAACAATTGACCCAAAGCTAATACCCAGAAACCGGTTGAAGACTTTCAATGTGGTTTGATTAACTGTTAGGCAAAGGATTTCCCAACCCAGGTAAATATAAGTGTCGTGTCCAAGAGTGGTTGACTGAGTTTTCGAAAGATTTAAATAACAAACACGCCCATTTTTCTCTCTTTTTCCCCCACCATTTCTAGCAAGTACCTCTTTATTTTTGAAAATCTTGAGGAGGATAACATTTGCTTGGTTATAAGCTCATCCTTCGGATGAGTCCAACTTAGTTTAAAATTTGAACCCTAAGAAGGAGTGGTTCGTTCCTGTTGAAAATTAAACAGGTCCTTTACTGTTAAGTTTTAACGAGTCCAGTATAGGAGAAACTCGGTGTTTTTCAGTTTTAGGGGGTTAGAAGAAAAACTTAAGAAAACTCCGTGGATGTAATTTTTCATAAATTTAGTCTCTCGAGCCCGAAAAAGGATAAAATAATGCGAGAGAGAACTCTATTGACCGTATTTAGTCAACGTATACCTTTTTCGTAAATAGTCCATTTTAGTCCGTAAAAGGGGTAAACTTATACTGAAGGGACGACTGTTCATTTACTTTAACGAGTTCGAATAGTCAAGTACTCGGCAATATTTTCATATTTAGAGAGTATAAAAAGGGCTTAAAAGAGGACTCCAAGGTTTTTCTTTTTCGTAAATTTTTTGAAACAGTCCGAAAAAGTGATAAAAGTGTGCTCTTTGTTGAAAAATGATCAGTTCACCTAAAAAATCCTGTTTCTGCACAAAAACTTGAAACATTACACATACCTGTTTAAGATAAGTAAAAATGCTTTCAAAAATACCCTTTTAAAGTAAAAAATAAATAAATTAAAAATTCATTCATTCGAAAAAACTTATAAAAAGGACTTTTTCAATTTCATTTTTACCGTTCAGTTCTAGAGTGAAAAGTAAAAAGCTTTTGGGTAAGAAATTTCCCATGAAGATTCTGGAAAATTCAACCGTTGGAATCAAAAACCGTCAGCCCCAGGTAATCCACGACCTCCTTATCTTGTTTTTCATCCGTTTAAAATTTGTTTTTAGGCTTTAGTTTGATTTTTTAGGGCAAAAAATGGTTCAAAAATGCACCCGCGGGGTCCGCAGGTGGGACACAGGTTACCTGCGGACCCCGATTTTTTCCTAAAGGGAAAAAATCGTGGGTACTGAACCCGGCACACAGCCCGCGTGCGGACCTACGCTCTGTTTACAAAGAGCGGGTGTGGTACCCGCGCGGCCAATTTTAAAGCATGGTTTTCTCATTTTTCTGCCAAAATTTTTCAAATAAAAGTCTTCTAACTTGCCTTTTTCTGTATTGTAGGAGTAACAAGATGCTTATCTGGCGAGAACGTGAGCATGAGGAAGTGGATGAAGCTGTAATGCTTCATTTTCCCACAAAAAGGGCATTAAAAGCATGTGGCTTATACAAATTCTGGGCCATCTCAGGCATGAGGGCACAGGTAGAACTCTTGACATGGTTGGTAGAAAGATGGCATGTGGAGGACCATTGCTTCTTCATTGGTGGCCACCGTCTCGAAATTGAGCTGGAGGATATATACTTTTTGACTGTTTTGTCCAAGAGGGGCGAACAAGTATCCTTGTTTGGGACTAGGCCAGGTGGCCAGACTGTCGCTAGTCTTCAACTATAATTTTGCAATGATCAGGAAAATCCTCGGGACAAACGGATTGACATAAAACACATCATCCGTCCTGAACTGAAATTTATTGCTTTTACTGTCACCAAACTGTGTGGGAGTGCTGCGCTTCATGTAGCTACCGGTTCCCAAATGCGTGTTGCTGTGGACTGTTTTCGCGGCACCATCTTTAACTGGTGTGAAGCTGTGTTGGCCAATGTAAAAGGCCAACTAACCAGGGCAAAAAATGGGAAACTGAAAAACTTTGGATATGGATCCATCGTCATTTCTTTTTCTCTGGAGAGGATCCCCTTATTAGCTCCACAGAGTATTGCAGTTGATGCCGGTCAACCTCGAGAACCGAGAATGGTTCGTTGGTCCGCGTTGATGGCCCGTCATGATATTGAGGACACTGAGATCGTACGATTCCCTTCTTCATATTTTCGTTGGCTGGATCGCCAAATTTTTGTTATAGAGGATTTTCTGTATGCCAAGATAGATTTCCACGGTGACGGAGAGATGTCTCTCCTGGCAGGGGAACAGTGGGATGATTCAGGTAAAACACTTTTCAACATTTGCTAAATTCTAATAATTTTTTTTTAATTTTTTATCGTCTTGAAAACTAATAATCAAAATTTTTTTGAATGCAGATGTGGGTCCACATCGACGAGCTCATCTCCAACCTTATGAGAGGCGACAACCAGTTGCGCCCGCACCAGCCCCGGCAGGCCAATCAACAGAGATTTTGACTGATTTGGAGCATCATCTAGAGCGCTTGACTCTAGATATACCAGAGACCAGTATAGATGACATTCCTCTCAGGCTACAGAGATATGTGATTGGAGTTCCAGGACCTTTCAGGAGGTTCCTATGCAGGGTAGCCCGGGTGGTGGTTTCGTATCGTGATCATCATCAGTGATGGGATGATCGTGTAGACTCATTTTTTTGTCTTTTGTATTATCATTTTTGCCGATCATAAGGTGTTTCCAACCTATGATCGAAGACGATGTATATTTTTTGAACACACCCCTATACTATGATATATCACTATTTTGATGGCTATCTGTGTACATATGTGAATGTTGTTTGTTTTACTACTTTTGATTATTGCAAATGTCTATTTATCATACTAGAAGCAATTGAATCTGCTAATGTATTTAAATGTCTTGGAATATGCTGATATTCAATGTAATCAAACTCACGTTCCAAGAGACGAACTCTCAAAAACAACCGTAATAACACTGGATTTCTAATGGTATAAACCCTGTTAAGCTGTAATACAACAAGTTCAGAAACCAACCTTACAATCAAACTCCGAATTCCAAACAATATGGACTCAGATAATAACTCAATCACTGCACTATACTCGGCAATGTTATTTGTTGTTTGACCAAGGCTTACCCCATGCATGGATACTAACTCGTCAGAGGGTGAATAGATAACCTAAGCTGCGGAAGAAATGTTCTGTGTACTACGACAAACACCATCAGCAAAACCAATGTAGGTTTGAAGAGACGTCGACATCTGCAATATCAAGAGTAAAACTCAGATAAGCAGTAATAGTGACAAAACACACTTCTAAACTAGGCACACTTTTCTAATCTAAAACACAACAGCAGTAAATAAATCTAAACTAAAAAAAATCTCCACACCTCGTTTAAGCATAATATCGCTTTAGATAAAGCCCATTTCTGGGTTTATCCAAAGGTACACCGTCAAAATCTATCAACTCATAGGCCCCTTTTGCTAACTTTCGTTTCACAATGTAAGGACCATGCCACATAGGCACGAATTTCCCAGCTCCTAGCTTGTCATTAGCTTAATCATAAAGTAAAACTAGGTCTCCTTCTGAAAAATTTCGAGGGGTCACATTTCTATCATACTGAGCTTTTATCCTTTTAACATGAGCCTCGTTTGCTATTGCAGTGTTTCGTCGATTCTCATCCAATTGGGCTAAGTACAAGAAACGTTTCTCCTCTTCAGACGTAGCTGGAAGTAATTCTACGGCTAATTTTAGTGACGGAATTTCGCATTCAATTGGTAACACAGCTTCCAAACCGTAAACCAGTTGAAAAGGAGTGAAACCTATTGATGTTTTGACTGAGGTTCGATATGCCCAAAGCGCTGAAAATAACATGGAATGCCAATTCGTCTTGTGAATACCAATGATTCGTTTTATCATGGTGACTAAAACTTTATTAATAGCTTCAACCAGACCATTGGCTTGCGGATAATACAGAGTGGAACTATCGTGGCGCAAGCCAAGATGTTCTGTCAGTTCAGTCATCATGATATTCTGAAAATGACTTCCATGATCTGTAATAATAGCCTGAGGAACACCGAACCTAGCAATTATATGATTAAATACGAATTTTGCAGCAGTCTTGCCGTCAGCTGAATATGTAGGCATCGCCTCGGCCCATTTTGTAAAATAATCTACTGCTAGAATAATATAGGCATGCCCCCCGGCCGAGTGAGGGTTACATGTAATAAAATCGATACCCCATTTCGCGAAAGGACCAACAGCAATTATAGGGTGAAGAGGAGCGGGTGGCGCGCGTATTTTCCGATCAAAAATTTGTCAGTTGTGGCATTTCCGAACCGCATAAATACAATCTTTGAACAATGTTGGCCAGAAATAACCTGCACGCAATATCTTTTGGGCAGTGGCATACCCAGACATATGACCACCACATGCTCCAGAATGGCAATCATTTAGAACCTTCTCAGCTTCTTCATGAGTTAGACAACGTCGGAAAACAGAATTCGCTCCCTGTCGATAAAGAGTATCACCAATGAGATTATATTGCTGGGATTGGAAGCGTATTTTTCGTCGCTGAGTTCGTGAAATGTCCGGCCGAAAATATTGGGTTTGGAGATATACAATAATATCCCCATACCACGGATCAAGTGTACTGATAAGAAACAAAGATTTGTCCGCAATGGACTCTTCTGCCACTGTTTCAGTATCAGTAGAGGGGAAATTGCACATTAGTTCCACAAATACCAAAGATTTCTTTGCCTTGGATTTTTCAATTTCCAAGTCAAATTCCTGCAGGATAACTATCCATTTGGAATATTTTCCCCCTAGAAATTGTTTGGTCAAAATATACATCATAGGGTTGCAATTAGAAATTACCGTGGTTTTACGTAACAAGATGTAATGTCTAAAACGTTGGACAGCTTGAACAACTGCCAAGGCCAATTTCTCCACATGTGTGTATTTGATTTCAGTCGGATGCAGATTTCGACTAAGATAATAAATCACATGTTCATTGTGAGATTCATCTTCCTAAACTAGTACCATCCCAATGGTGGAATGAGAAGCAGCGAGATACAAAATGTAATCTTGGTTGTAGTTGGGAGGATGCAATAACGGTGCATGGGTCAACGCATGTTTGAGTGCATCAAAAGATTGATCAGCGATCTCGTCCCAAAAGAACGGAATGTCCTGTTTCAACAACCGGGTAAAACCCTTTGTAAGCTCAGCATAGTTAGGAATAAATCTACGTAAAAAGTTTGCTTTCCCCTGCAAACTTTGGAGTTGGTGTAAAGTCGAAGGAGGAGGAAATTTAACGATAGCTTCGACCTTCGATGGATCGACGTGAATGCCTGCTTTCGAGACAAAAAATCCCAGTAATCAACCTGATTCTACGCAGAAAACACATTTATGCGGATTCAGCCTTATTCGATAATGTCTACATCTCATAAAAATTGCTCGTAAATGAGTGGGATGATCGGCCCAACATAATGAATGAGCGGGTAAATCATCGAGATATGGCTGAACGATGTGCTTAATGTCATGAAATGCATAAGACATAGCCCGTTGAAAAGTTGCTCCAGCATTCTTTAGTCCAAAAGGTAGTTTACAATAGGCAAACGTTCCCCACGGACAAATGAAAGTTGTTTTAGGTTGATCTGCAGGGAGTATGTTTATTTGATTGTAGCCTGAAAAGCCATCCATGAAGGAAAACAATTCACTGCTAGCACAATCGTCAATTATCTGATCGATATAGGGAGTTGGATAATTATCTTTTGGACACGCTCGATTAATATCCCTATAATCGATACATACTCTTATCGTTCCTTGTTTTTTAGTCACAGGAACAATATTCGATACCCAATCCGTTAAAGGAATTGGATAAATGAATCCCGCTCGAAGTAATTTTTCAACTTTAGTTTTTATAGCAGCAGCTTTTCTAGGATGAATTTGACGTAATCGTTGACGAACAGGTTTAGCATCTGGGTAAGTCTTAATTTCATGAACGACGATCGATGGATCAATTCCTGGCATTTCTTCATAAGACCAGGCAAACACGTCACGGAATTCTTGAAATAGGGCTTTATAAGTCTGAATTTCTTCATCTGAACAACAAGCTCCTATATGAATGTTTTCAATTATTCCCGGTTTCACTGAAATGTCAATTGGAACTGTTCTAGATATATTTTCCAAATTTAACTCAGAATCAGGATTTTGCAATGGATTCTGAGGTTCCTTGGCATATTCAGCAGTAAAAATTGAAGCGAAATAATTTTCAAAATGATCTAATCCAGGTAAAAATGAAGATCGGTGATGTAGATCTTCTCATGGTAAGTCATCAACAGACAAAAACTCATGAATTTGCTCATCTGTATGAACAAGTTCAGGAAATGTCGTTGTAATTGAACTAGATATAGAAAGTGATTCCTCTTGGATCCCATTCATTGGATCAATTTCGGTTGAAGAGGGGTCAGAAAAAGACTGTACAACCTGGTACGCAATTTCAAATGGACTCAAAGGCATCACGCCATCAAATGAATCTATCTCAGATTCGGAAGGTACGATCCAAGGATCATCAAACATAATAGTGTCTGATGAAATCATGTGAATATTTGTAGTAGAAGGCGATACATTAGGAGGAGGAAAGGAAAAAGTTCCTAGTAAACCAGAATCTTTAATCAAACCTACTCCAACATCCTTATAAGGGATAGCCGTTTTACCAACATGCTGGATTGTTTCTGTAGAGGCTGGGTCGGACGAGAAATAAGTTAACTGATCTATTGTGACGATATTTCCTTGATATGGAAATTTTATGAGCCGAAAGACTGAAGAGACAACAACAGTCATAGCATAGGACCAACTACGACCCAAAAGAAGGTTGTAATCTAGAGGGGCATCAACCACTTCCACATCTAGATTAACGATTTTTCCTTCAACCCCTATGGGTAAATCCTGCAAAATACCATAAGGTTGAAAACCTCGACCATCAAAAGCTTTTAGAATCGTTGGAGATTGGTTAAGTGTAGGAGAACCAAGAGATTTCCAACACTGAATCGACATAATACACGTTGAATCTCCCTCATCAATCACAGTCTGAAAAATAGGTCTTTTTTTTACTAACACTGGAATCTGGAAAGCCATTTGGTGAGGAAGGCGTGGTGTACTATTTTCTAAATCGAAGATTATAAGGTTATAATACTGAACATCAATAGCTCCTATGGCAGACAATAATAATTTACGCTGTGCTAGACATGATTGCAGCACTTCCCAAGCCGACATTGCTGAAGGAGAAACAGCTAAATCTTCAACAATATTGTAATTCTGAGCAGCTCTCGCATGTGGGTTGAAAGCTGATTTACGAAGAACACCTTTAGCAGGCGGTTTGATTATCAAGTCTGGATTTTGTTTCTCGATCTGTAGCGGACCGGAAACAAGAGGAGTTGTATTTGATGTATTCGCATTAGAAGACTCTCCTTCTTTGCCATCAACGGGATTCTTAGAACCGTAATCTTGCGATCGCGTCGCAACCCTTACATGAGACATCATCATGATAGGCTCTTCTAAAGTAGTCGAGGAAGAACCAATCATCTTACTATCTTGAATTGGAAAAGGATCCTTCAAGACATCAGGTTGTTGCGATCCTTTAACGAGTTTCGTAACTTCCTCTCGATATGGACATTCTTTTGTGAAATGATCTTGTTCACAAATGAAACAAGGATAGCAAGGTTTACGTTTCTCATCATTGGATTCATCTTTATCAGTTTTTTCTTTCGAATTCTTTTTTTTTTTGTTCCTCCCCTTCTTTTTACCACCGGATTTTGATTTTGTCGTAGATGTTTCAGCAACATGAATGTCGGCAGAAACTTCGGGAGAGGATTCTCCTTTCGGGGAATCAGGTAAAGTTATAATTGGAGAAGAATTATTTGAGGATTTCTTCTTACTTTTAGAACTAACTATACCAATCATATTGTCAGCGGCATGAGACCCTGAAGGAGCGGCAACTATTTGACCTTGTTTTGGAAGGTCTAGGATTTTTTCATGTAGAGTACCTGACTGTGTATAAACGAGGTCAAGGTACTAAGCCTGAGCAATTACTTGCTCTTCAGTAACAACACCAGCCTTAGCTACATCTTCAGTGATCTTGGGTAACAATTATTTAACAAACCATTTTGCCAAAATTTGATCCGGAATATAAACTTTCACCAAACGTCGTCTACGTCTCCATTCATGAATATGATCAGAAATATACGTGGAAGTAGATTGTTTTAGAGAAGTTAATAATTCTATGCCGTTGTCGTATCTGACAGGCAACTGGAAATGAGTCAAGAAAGAAGTTTCTAACTGACTAAAATTATGAAAGGAGCCTCGTGGCAACTCAATGTACCATTTGGCTGCAAGACCTATAAGGGTTCTTTGGAAAAGACGTAAGCGAATCGAATCATCAATGATTGAATTAGATGCACACCAAAGGTGATAAGTCATAACATGATTCGATGGATCCTCTCCCGACTTACCTTCAAATTTTGGTATATCACTGGGCAACTTATGAGGCATTGGCGGCCAGTTCTGATAATAGAAAATAGGATCATTTGTAAGGCGTGTCAAATCAGGTAAGTCCAAAGTTGCGATAAACGGTAATTGACGGTTAGGGTCACGAAAACCTTGAGAAGCCAAAGCAGATCCAGGAGGTGGATACCCAGGATAACTAGGAATCGGATTTGCATTAGGTATTGTGTAACCTCCCGGATAACCAGGATGAACCGGACCATACTGAGGTTGTTGATAAGTATAACCAGGGTACGGTTGATACTGATAGCTTGGATTCTGTACATAGGGACCGAATTGCGGCTGTCCCTGGTACGGTTGATACGTAAATTGAGGTTGACTCGTAACAACTGTACTTGTACCGGCTTGTCCTGCAGGCATCTGAACCGAAGTCTGAACTGAAGGTCCTGACTGAGGTACAGAGACTTGAGGGATTTGCACGGATACAGGGGTGGCCAAAATCGGGGCTACAGATACTCCAGAAACAGGTGTGACAGGTTGAACAGACGTTGTAGCAGTTGCAGCAGTTTGGGGCGGAGTCTGAGGTGTACTAGGCCCAGCCTGCTGAACTGAACTAGGTGCAGGAATTTGAATAGCTCGCTGAACAGGCTGCTGGGTTGAACCAGAAACCAATGGCTGGCCAGGTTGATAAGGCAACTGCACATTAGGCTGCAAAGGCTGTTGATATTGGGATGGATCCCACACCATCATTCCGGGGTATTGTCCCGTAGAAGGTTGAACGTAAGGACCAAAACCTGGTTGAACGTAGGGTTGATAATAAGGTAAAGTTCCGGCTCCTTGAACAGATGGTTGACCAGAAGGCTGTTGGTAACCTTGCATTGGGTACCGCCCTTGAGGTTGATAACCTTGAGGCACGTACTGAAGTTGGGGTTGTTGAGGACCCTGAGGAGCATATTGAGTTTGGGGTTGACCTTGAGGAATGTACTGTCCTTGAGGTTGGTAACCCTGAGGTATGTACTGTCCTTGGGGTTGCCCCCCAAAATAATATGGATCCACAGTTTGTCCTGGGAAAAAGCTACTTTGAGGTTGTGCCCCGGGTGGTAACTGACTACCTTGAGGTTGCCCCCCAGGCGGTAACTGACTACCCTGAGGTTGCCCCCTAGGCGGTAATTGAGTTCCCTGAGGTTGACCCCCAGAAGGAAACTGACTGCCTTGAGGTTGAGGATTAGGAATATTACCAGACATCATATAAACTTGTTCTGCGTTCGACGTTTCAATTTTAAGTCCACCAAGACCAGATGATAACACGTTTTCGATGGGTTGAGGAGCTGCTCCCGAGAAAGTACCAGACAAAGACTGATATCCCGAAGGAACAGAAGGACCACCATGTAAAAATGATTCAGGCATTTGAGAAAACATGGATGACTCTCCAGCCATAAAAGATGACGGATAATAACCTCTGGGTGTAGGATGAAATGGAACTCGAGGTGGATAAAAAGCAAGACCCGGATTCTCTAAAAAGTCAGTTAAAGAGAGATACCAAGGATTAGTTCGAATAGGGCTATAGAAAATAGATTCACGCTCCCTAAGATTTAACGATTGAGGGGAGTTGGGAAGAGATACGTCTTCGTCTGGATTAGTAAGTTCTTCAATAGAGATAAGTATAGAGGGAAGATTTTCTGTAATAATACTTCTTACCCTAGGTGAAACTGGATCGCTAGAAGTTGGTGGGATAAATCCTGAGGATGTTTCTAACACAGAAGAGTCAGTTTCAGGTTCAGAGATTTCAGGTTCGTCAGATAATTCACCAGAAGGAGAAATATTTTCAGTAACTTCAGAAACTGAAATCGGTTCTTGAATGTATTCTGTTGTAGGTATTTGATGATCAGGATGTATAACTATAGCGGAGCTTTCAACTTCTGTTGATCTAAGTCTACGGCTACTGTGTGGTACCAGAGCTCGAAGCCCTTCAAGTTGACCTGGTGAATATTCGGGGGGTTTCCCTTGTATTCTCCGGGATTGTCTTGGCAATTCCGCCACGATTAAAAATATCTAATCACACGCAAACAAAGAAAAATTTCAATAAAAACACCTAAAGTCTCTAAGAAACAAACAATTGAATCATTCGCTTAAAAATCTAAGAGTTCAAACCACACACAAACAAGTAACTTTCCGTACTAAAATCACTAGTTGGTGATGAAATCCAACTTAGTAGAGTTTTAACATGAAAAGGGCGGTTGGAACAGTTACCCCGACAACCTGCTTAATGAAACAGACTGGCACAAGTTTCTTCACATAACCATCTCGAGTGAAGATAACCCCCCAGAGAGTCCAAGTGAGTCTAGTCGACGTCTGTTCCAGGTACAGTGGGATCTTCCCTCCACCGTCACCTTAGGAAAGAATCCTAAAGATTATGGCCTCTAAGGTTACCAACAGAAACAAATATACCTGGGGGAACAGTCTACGATCCGACACACACGCAAGGGCAGAGTAACAAAGCTCAATCCCCTTGAAGGCTCCTTGAAATAATCCAAGGTTTACCGACAAGTGACCCCAGGCTCCTCGACAATGGTCTATCCGAGGTTTACCGTTTTTAATACATGTATATCTTCTATCGTTCCCAATGAGGAAGGATTGATTACCCCACTGGTTCAGATATGATATCGTGCTTAACTCCTTTAAGAGGAGCTTCCCAGAGCATACATGCAACAACTAGAATTCTTCTAATCGCAAGATTTGTCTACTTGTTTGTTTTAGCTACCTTGGAGAGTTAATTACTCCCTACTCCAAGATACTAGCCTAAGCTATGTTGGTGATAAGACCCCTAGAAATAAAATATTACTAGATGAATTTTAGTTAAGCGTTACTTTTATGAGCTGTTTCTTAAGTCAATGGGTGCGGAAATGAAACTTTGGATGATGTGAAGACTCGACTTCCAAAAAACACTAAAATGCACCTATGATGATATTCAATTCTTTTTCTTTCAATGAACTTTCTATCTAAAGAAAGAGTTAGAGAATTCAATCCTTTTAATTCCTTCTTTAAACATGAAAAATGATTGAAAGAAAATATTTTGTCTTTTCAATAAACTATCAAAGCTCACAAGAAAAATCCTTTTCTTTTCCAAACTAGAAGCTACAAAAACAACTTTCCTTCGAAAGAAAGCTACAAAAACTAAAACTACTCAAAACTACAAACTCTAATCTTGAGATCTAATCTAACTTGAGTAAAAGCTTTTAAGAGATTTTTTTTTATGAATGTTTCCCTTAGTTGTTCAGATAACAAATAGATCAAAAACACTCAAAATATGTTTTTTATAAAAATGAAATTCAAAACTCTGAACCAAGTTTTTTCGAAGATTTGCAAAGAAACAAAAGGCTTAATTTCTCAATATAGGATGTTTTCACAATCAGGTTGGATTCAAAAGACAAAAAGAGATCAATGTAATCTGAGATACTGCAAATTGTCAAAAGTTCGAATCACTACAAAGACCAAGTGGAAAAACAATCCAAACTGCAAAATCTTCTAGAAAATCATCAAAACATCAACACTGTTGGAGTTCATTCACAAAAAATTCTTGACAGAAACAATAATCAGTTTGGGCAGAAACCAAAGATCTAAAAATAAACTAGAAAAAGAAATCTAGAGATTTTCTAAAATTTTTACAGGGTCCGCAGGTAACCAGTATTGACAGGTGCGGTCCCGCACTGTATCCTTTACAGAAGGTGCGAACCTGCTCGCACTGTGTAAATAAGGCAGAGTGCGGTCCTAGGAAAAATTATAGAAAAACTTAAAATATTTCTAAATTTTCAAAAATAGGGAAAATCTAAAGTACCCAGACATATATGTATCAATTAAAAACTAGGAAAAAATGTTTCCTCTAATCAAAAATAAAAGAGAACCAAAAACAACAAGTTCTTTCCCCAGTGGAGTCGCCATTTTGTTGTGTAGATTAATCCGTCTTGCGGACAAGACCGATCTCTCTAGTACTAAAAGTAACTAGCAACAAACAGCCAATTATACTAATCTTTCTCTAAGCATATAAGATTCATAAAAACACTATATAGGTGTAAGGCCTACCTTATGTCCAGCGCTTGCTTGATCTCGTTGAAGTCCTTCCCGTGCACTGAAAGAACGTTCCTCGTGAATCTGCAGTCACAAACAAGCAAAAATATTACGCAGCACCTGTATAGACATTATTATAAATCATGCTTATCATAATGATCAAGGAATTTATGAAATAAACCATGAATCGACAGTTTAATGAGAGAAATGAGTATATTTGTATTAACTTCAAATAGAGAAAACCTTTACAACCTGTGCCTTGATGTTGTGCAGGTCCTCCTGGGGTCCGAAGCAAGAATCTCTTCTAATTTGACAAGCATTGCACTCTTTGAACCAAGACAAATAGAGATGAGTGATTTAACCTCACAGAAAGTCTTAGTTAACTGAGTCTGAATCTCAACAGCATTTAACTTCAAATATCTTAAGCTTGAACTCCCTTTGAGGCTACCCAAGGCCTCATTTTATAGTGGAAAAGAGGAGGTTTCTTGTTCCAAATATGAAGGGATAGAATCCTCCTTCAAAGGGATTAGCTCCTTACATCAAGGGGTTAGCTCCATCAAGTGAAGGATGCATGAACCTTCTCAAAGCGTATCCATTCCCGAAAATTCCCATCTAGAATCTTCTAGAATTCATCTGAAATCAACTTTTTATCTTTACTTTCTCGCCTTTTTGAGTTTTACAGAGGTCCGCACCCATAACACAAAGAAAGTGCGGTATGGTTCCGCAGGAAAGCTGAACTTTAGGTGCGGGACCGCAGGTAATGAATAGAGAAAGTGCGATACCAATGTTTAGGGGATTTTTAGGAACTTTTCTCTGATTTTGAAAGCTTGACATGAGGAGCTGATATGTTAGACTTGCAAAAGGAGGAAGTATGAGTAATAATGAGCTCATACTCATAGTAAAATGTCAGGATGACAGATTTTAGTGTAACAATGGTGCCCCCTGAAATCAATGTTTTAAATGACTTCTTTCAACTGAAAAAACTCTTTATCCTCTAGTCACTATTTTATCCTTGATTTAGTAAACTTGGTGCTCTTTTAAAATCACTGTTAAGATACCTTTTAAACAGTTTTGAAAGACCTCTACAAATTCTGTTCACTTTGGAGACTATACAAATCCTTTCTCAAAGCATCTTGATACATTGGATATGAAATTTCTATGGGAAAAGTACTTGGCACCTTTTGAAATTTCTTTGGTGACTTGTGTTGATAGTGGCCCGGGTGCCTAGCTAGTGGGTTGTTCAAGGGTGGCCTGGGCGTATTAAAAATAGATTTTTAGAGGTATTTTTTCACAGGTTTAAGGATTGAAGGTGGAAATTGAATGTATTGGGGGGCATAAGGCAAGTGAGAGTTGTTGCTCATGTGTTTGGATGGCTTTGAAAAAAGAGAAAAACACACGGGCCCTACCATTTTGGAGTAACGTGCCATTCAGGAGTAACATTGGGTTGGGCACTGGGCCGTTCAAATTTGGGCCATGTAGAGGTGGCAAAATGGCAATTCCATGATTGATTATGCAAGAAAATGGTTTTAGAAAGGTATGGCTGGTGGAAGGAGGACTTACCAGTGTTTGAGCGATCGGAGGAGGTAGTTGAAGGCTCAAGCACCAGCGTTCAGGAGGTGTACTGGGCTATTTAGGGGTACTACATAGGCACACTATGCAATCACACAGGTGCGCCATGCTATGTGTCAAAATTCACTACAAAAAACCTACAGGTGCACCGCGCAATTTTCCATGTGCGTCGCACGTTTTTGCAGCCCATTTTGGAGGCGTTCCCGGTGTCGGAATTGGGCCCGAGATGGCTCGTTGGAAATATATGGAAGTATGATTTCAAAATATTCTTGATTTGTTTCCTTTGGTGTCCATTTGGTTTTTCAAAAATTT
Organism: Pinus albicaulis; assembly: GCA_034641835.2. NCBI lineage: Eukaryota > Viridiplantae > Streptophyta > Pinopsida > Pinales > Pinaceae > Pinus > Pinus albicaulis. The sequence continues at coordinate 46,260,323 of CM076575.1, read as the reverse complement.
ATTTTTCCAACACCTGTCAAAAATGGTGAATCCTGGTGTAGAAATGCGTAGTGTTGTTTGCAAGCCACTTTTGGATGCCTTCCCGGTGTCGGAATTGGACCTGAGATGGCTTGTTGGAAATATATGGAAGTATAATTTCCAAATGTGCTTTATTTGCTTCATTTGGTGTCCATTTGGTTGTTAAAAAATTGACTGTCCCAACACTGGTCAAAAATGGTGAATGCTAGTGCAGAAATACATAGTGTTGTTTGGAGGCTACTTTTGGATGTCTTCCTGGTGTTGGAATTTTGCCCAAGATGGCTCGTTGGAAAGATATGGAATTAAAATTTCCAAATATGCTTGAGTGTTTTCATTTTGTATCCATTTGGGTTTTCAAAAATTTATTTTACCAACACTGGTCAAAATGGTGAATTCTGGTGCAGAAATTCTCCCGTGACATCTGTATTTTTTACATTTCTCCCAAACCATGATACCTGTGTAGAAATTGAAGGAGGTTTTGCTTATTGAACCTATTATGGACAACAAAATCTGTCAATTTTGTCCATTTCATATCTTTTTTGTCAGAAAATCATTTTGAAACAAAATTCCTGGGCGCTCCTTAACCTTTGTTTTATTTCTCTTAAATTGCATTTCTCCATAATAATTTTCGGAAGCCCTTGTAATATAAAATTTAGCCCTGTGGGACCTCTTACCATTCACCAGGGTTATAATAATTTGACATAATTTCACAAATTATTACCAATAGACTCATAATAGAAAACATCATATGTCCTTTCAAACTCTGTCTTTCATCATTTCGAAGATCTCAACGCTCTTTAAAAGAAAAATTTCCTTATGAATAAGTGTATTTGTAATTCGAGCTGTATTTTAAATATTGTATCACCATTCCTTGAGCTGTATTTCTCTGAATTTTTTATAAAATATACTTTATCTGAAGAGGACTTTAATAACACAAGGATGTTTCTGACCTTTGAGACTTATTCATAAAAATATTGTTTATATGAAGTGGAAGGAGTGTTAAAAATAATACTTGGACTGTTGTTTATAGAGGATTCTAACATGTTTGCAACTTCTTCAAAACAACCCTTTAGAATCATAATGATACCTTTATCCTTATCTGCCAATGAGGGTCCTTTGATATAAACATGAAACTTGTTTGAGCATCCCTTTAACCATTTGTATGAGCTAATTTGCACGGTGAAAGCCTTAAGAGAACTGACCCTCTGCCTTTTGTGAGGGAGGCCATATTCAAGTTGACAAATCAACTACTCTTTCCCTAGGTGACTTTGCTTGTGACATCTGTCTCTCTAAGCACTGTGTATCCTTTTAATTTTTAAACAAGAAGCATGGTTTTGATCATGAAAGTGTTCTTTTTCTATCTGTTGGGAAAGGCACTTGGATAGATAGCAATGCTCTCTCTGAAAATGTGACCTTGTATCTTTTGGAGGAAATCCTTTGTAAACATAAGAAATAGAGACCTTCAGCACCCTTATGCCACTATATGGTTTCTATGTGGAAGAGGTTTTCAACACAATGAATTTTCATTTGTATTAACCATTGTTTCTCAACTGTTCTTATCAATAAAACCCTTTCAAACAAAATCTTATATCTTTGCCATGCATCAGTTGTTCATTCTTTTGGAGAAAGTAGTGTAAACATTTTTTTTAAGTCACTTAAGACACCTATTAGCTCTCTGCTCTTTGAATGAGGTTACATCCCTGATCTATCTTTGGAGGGAGGCCTTCATATACACAAGGTCATGGGCCTTTTAACACCAGTGTACTATCCTTTTTTCTGTAACATAAAAAGGTCTTCAATTTAACACCTCTCATTAACTTACCACTTCTTCTTTGTCAAACTCTCTAGGGTCTTGCGGCTGCAACATAGCTTTCAGCCACCTCACTATAGGTGTGCACTCTTTTGAATTGAAACTTTCACAATTTCTAAACACTTTAGTTCCAGATCTTCTCCATCCTCCTTTGAGCCTTTCTCCAGCACATATTGTTCAGTCCAGAAATCATGCATTTCTCTATCATCTGGATCTGGTTCTAAAAATTCTTGTTCCAGATCAATGCTTGCATATTTTTTATTAACTCTTTCTCTAGAACAATCATCTGGATTAGGTTCATCTTCAGTTTGTATTTGTCAGTGAAATGAACCCAACAACAAGGGCTGTAAAATACTCTCCAGTCGATATTTATCAAAACTCTGCAAAGGGCTTATGTGTGCCCACTTTCATGGAATTCTCATTTCCATCCAGAATGTATAGAAACTCTGACCCAGGTATTTGAGAATGACTTTGAGGACTTCTAGATATTGTTGTTAGCCATACCAAAAGCCAAAGGGAACCACAGATTTCGAAGATAATGAAAGGACCAAAGACTCTTGTCTTTGCCATTATAATGGGTGAAAAAATTAAGCTTATAACACTACCGAGATGAAATCCAGCCATCGAAAAACCCACTGCTCTTGCTTGTTCATTACGGGGAAACCACCTTGAGCCATGTTTTTCATGCATGGCATAACTACACCTTTTGCAATTTGAAAATATCATTTCAAGGAGTAGCTGTGCTTTTTCCTTGATTTAGTCAATAAGGGGAAATCATCACAAAAACTACTGTTTCAGCTCTTTTAAATTACCCTTTAGACCTATCATGAGGCCTTCTCTTATTATCTGCTGATGGAAGTCTTTATAGACAGAAACAAGAGGTTTCTTCAACACCATAATATCACCGCTTTTCTTATGATGTAACACCAGAATTCAACTTATAATATTTCAATTGTTCCCACTGATTTTCAACTTTGACTTTCCAATTTAAGACTTTCTTAAACATAATCCAAACTTGCTGATGCATCTTTTTGTTTTATCCCTTGGAAGGAGGTGGCCTACAAGAGCTCTGAGACCACTGAAAACACCTTGAATCTCTGCTTTTAAATGAACAAGGTCTTATTTATCCTGTTCCTAACCATCTTCTCTTTATTGGAGGAGGTTATCAACATGTTTCCCAACCATATTTCTTGACTGTGTTTGCAAAGATACATTGGATTTTCTCTTTGACTAGTGTTTCTTATCTTGGGCTCAAGACAACATGAGAAGAAACTGTCTTATTATGCTCAGTTTTATGATGTATTCTGGAATACTTGTGCATATTTTCTTCTAAGAGAGACATTGAAACATTGTAGATCAACATTATATCAGTTTTGCTTTTGAAACATGCACTCCTGCTTTGTTATCATTGTAGCTCTTCATTTGTTTAATGATGGCAAATTTCTTCAACATCGGAGACTTATTTGGAGTTGTCTCTTTGTTCTTGTCTAGATACAGTTTGTCATTTTATTTGCACCCTACAAAAATGCAAAAAATATGACTTTGAACCTTTGAAAGCTCCTTTAGTGTCTTACGGAGATTTTTCCCAATCTTAATCATATTCTTTTAGATTGTGCACATGATTATCTCTTTCTGTATTAGATTTTTGTAGAATTTCTTCCGGACTGAGACAAAAATACCTCTTAGTGGCATGACCTAGGGGTATATCAAGGTTTTCTTTTGTAGATTAAGCACTAATTCAGGGCTGGCTGGTATTGAACAAAGGATTCTGGATCAGGCTATTTTTTCGAGGAAGGGATTCTCTAAAGCACCACTACCTAACTTAGGGGAAACTTTCATTGATTCTGATTGTGTTTGACAAGAAGATCAAGGATAGGAAGGGAGACACTTTGTCAAATATTGGACAGTGAGTTTCATGAGAACCAAGGGGAAAATGATAGTAGACAAGCAAGACCAAGACAACTATAGACAGGGATATTTTTCTAAAACAAGACATGACTTTGAAAACTGACAATTTCTCTGATCATAGGCTGACAGGAAGGGCTAGGAAAGAAAAAATTTGTTTGGGGGTTTTCTAGATGACAAATTGACATATGGAGATCAGCTTCTAGAAAACTCAGCTAGGAATCTAGTCATCAACAACAGGTGAAAAATACTGATGACTAACAGTGTCTCCATTTGGGGAGGGAAGCTCCTTTTTAGGAGGTGTCTATAATTTTAGATCTTTGGCTTAGGAAGACCAGCGCCTTATCCATTGGCGCAAATTTAATTCTTTCTTGATGTTATTTCAGAAAATTGACAACATGATTAGCCTCAAAAACATCTCTACCTACCCAACTATATTTCCTAACATTTTTTCTTCTTTCAGGTGCATTTGGAGTGGCAACCTTTTGACATGATATTTTTCAGAAAATAAACTATATATTTCTACACTTATATCTTCCAGGAGTTCAGATTAAACTGATGAAATCCTTTGATTCTCTACCTAAGCTAGATCGACTGTCAAAATTAAGTTGTTTGACAAGATTTTATTCACTATTCTAGAACATGAAATTGAAAAATGACCAAATTAGGATTAGACGATCTAATTTTTCATGTGTTTGTGGCATAAAAGACAAGCTACACACAAACATTATTCTGCATGAAAATGAAATCTAGAAAAATTAGTTCTAGGATACATAGTTTGTTTTTCATCCCTGTTTTCCTCTTTGGTTCTGTTTTGAGCATGTGGAACCAGTATCTTTTCCTAATATATTTTCTTTGACAAGTCAAGATTACATAATTTGACTATCTCTTCTCTCACTAACTTATCAACAAATAACTTTAAAACATGTTCAGTTATGATTAGGCTAGATAACTGAACAATACTTTTGAGCACTAGTAGCGACATTTAGACTTGCTCGCTTTCAACATGACTATTTTTGGGTATGGGGCTGTACCATTGATTTTTAGAAACTGCCCTCTTTTTCTACTTTCTACTATTTTTTTATTTTCTTCTTTTTCACTTTTTCTTCAAACAATCTAAAACTGAAAAGATGCTCACAAGGCTAAGCTTATTTTTCACAACTATCTATCTATCCTAATCTAAACTATACACAACATACATTCATCTGGTGAACTCTTCTTTCCAATATAGCCAGTCAAGTAGATGATTGCAAGGTTGATCTTGGTTCAGCTCTTTGATGATGTTGAAGAAATGAAAAGGCCACTTCCACCTCACTTGTTTCCGGATAGTAGTGCTCCAAATTTTCTTTAAGCTTTGCCATAAACTGTTCTTGGCATGTTTTACTCCCTCTTTAAAGGCCTCTAAGGAAACAACAAAGGGAACTTCGAATAATAATTGGCCTAGAGGATTTGAGAAATAGCCCTCATTTAGGATTACTCCCTCCTTTACTTGACTAACCTTGGGATTCTTTTGAGAAATAATCCCTTCTCCCTCTTTATGATTATTTGATTTGGCAATTTCAGACAGTAATGTTATGCCACCTTCAAGCAATCTTTGTATACCTTGATTTAGTGAGATGATTCATGTTTTTGAGCCATTATCCTAATGAGTAGGACTATTATTTGGCACCAAGTCTTCTTCAGAAGAAATTTTAGTATCAGCATCAATATTTTCTGTACTTTTAGTATGATAAAAATCATCAGTAGAACACATATACATATATTTTTTACAAAAAGGTTTGGATGTTGGCTGTATGCTTAGGATTTCATTGGTTTCTTCTTTTGTTGAAAGGATTGGTGTCTTTATCTTTTTTTGGGTGGAAATATGATGTCTATCTTCCTTTTGTGAATGCTCACAAGGATGAATGTCTTTTTGAGGAAGTATTTCAACCTCAACGACTATTTGTTCTATTGTTTCTTTATGAGAAATTTCTTTAGTAGGTAAGGCAGTAGTGAATAAAATTTGATCTATTTCCCCTTCAGTTAAAGGAGGAGGTATTTTCTGTTTTCTTTGGATTGGGAAACAATTTCTTTCCATTTTTTGTGGAAGTTGATCTTGTGGCTAAATGTCCTCTTGTATTTTACAAGGAAAGGCATATGGATTGTTATTTGTTTCAACCTTTTCAAAGAGCTCTTGTGGATCCTCTCTTAATTTTTGATGGATTTCATCTGGGATCAACTCTTCTTGGTCATATTGATGGTTAGTTTGGGTAAGAAAATTATGGATCTCCTCTAAATAATCCTCAGGATGCCAATTTCCTAAGTTTTCATCAATGCTTACTTGGTGTTGTATGATGTCTTCAGATTGATCACAACAATTTTCAGCCAATGATAGAGATGGACAATGCCCTATATAGTGTTTACAAAATAATTTGTGGAAATCCTTCAAAGAAAACAAGATGCCAGGTTCTAAGCCTTCATACCATTCTCTTGCCTTTCCTTCTAATGTACCCATGAACATTTTCATGAGGCAGTCCTCATGCCATTCAAACTTTAACCTCCCTACATGTATATGAAAATTGATGAGATGTAACAATGGGTCATCAACCTTTTCATCTCGAAAGATAGGTAGGTTTTCTATTCAATTTACGTCTTTAGGAATTTTGTGTGGGAATCCAGGGATATGTTCTCTGCTCATCGGATCATATCTCCTTTGTGTCCTTGGATCCATCTTTGTTAATAAAAAAGGGTCACTGTGTCTTCTCAACCAATCTAAAGTTCTCTACCAGTGGATTCTTTTGGTCTAATGAAGGTTGTGGATTCACCAGGTGGAAGATTAGAACTGTGATGTCCACCATCAGCATGATTGGGATTGCTTAATGCATTCCCAAGATATTTTATAAGGACTAGTGGAGTAATAGGCCTACAGGAGGCTAGTGGAGTTACCAGGTGGATGTTTTTAGTTGTTTTTAGAGATATGTGTATGGTCCACCACTAATACTATTAAAACGCCAATATATGGATGTATTTTTTGGTTTTCTGAGTTTCATGTAGCCTTAAGGTTTGTAAGAGTGTCCTATATTTGGGTCATCATTTTGCTAGGATGGTGAGACAACTAGATTATACTCTTTGATAATACTTCTAGGTTGAGATATTTCTGAAGTTCTAAGGTATACTTAGTTTGTCACTAACTCATAAGGTCCCACCATGATCGCCATTATGTTAGAGAGTAGTGGGATAAGTCCACAAGATATTATTCTCAAAGGTCTCTGAAGGTTTAGGGAATATAAGTTTGTTTATCACTCAGAGTCCCATCGTGATCGCCATTATGTTAGAGTCCCGTAATTTTGCTGATTGGCAAGCCAAGTGATAGGGTAACATCAAACCAAATTTGGAGTCCAAGGACCTAGCCTTCCTGGACTCAGAGAGGGCTCTCTCTATTTTTGTAAGGGATATCTATGTGTTGTGCTTCTTGTGAATCTGATTTTAGGCTAGTTATGAAGTGTGTTTTCTGGTTTTTCTTTTAGGTTTGTGAGGGAGGAACTGATCAAAGACTAAGATAGATAAAAATATTTTCATATCAACTGGGATATGGAGTCGAAAAGGTCGAGAAAGCTTTAGATGGTAATACAAGGTATGTTGAAGGGCCGATTTGATCAAGGTAAAAATGGATCTTTTTTAAAATGAAGTGGGATGGACACTAATTTTGTGAATTACAAAGGCTTTCAAACATAAATGAGTTCAATATCTGTCATAAACATGGTAGGGCTAACCATTAATCATGATGAATGTAACTATAAACCCATAAATGCATAGAAATAAAAATTCAAGCAATACATAGAGATATATGACTCTCTAACTTTAGGAAATTGCTATCAGACTTTGGGGAAAGAAAATTAAGACAAAAAAATAACTCAAACCACTATGAGGGAACGCCTAGACATAGTATTTCAAGCTATCGGGCATTTTGAAATAAGATTGCATAGTTTAGGAAAAGGGAAAGATCGATACAAGACCTCTTTGGTTCAACTAGGACAATCAAGCATTCAAATAAAGGTTTCAGAGGTGGAGCTATGACTAGCCATGAGTAAGCAGAGCATACCATGAATCATACATAGCATGCATAAAACCATAAATGAAACAATAAATTTCTTCAGTGATCAAAGAGCAATAAAGAATTCTTTGATATGACTAAGAAGGAGGAAAACATAGAAGCTATAAAGAAACAGGAAATATGAGGTGCCTCCAAGGCATGTATCAAATCTATTCTCTACTGTCTTATAGCAAGAAATAGCATGAAAAATGAATGAAAACTAAGAAGTATAATAGAGAGAGACACTATACCATTATACCAAGTCAAGGAATCCAACATCAGTCCTCTTTCATCTTCCAAAAGCATTCAAGAAACTCTCCAATGTATGAGACAAGTATTTCTTCCAATCTTGTATAACCTTATATTTCTCTATATCATCAAGTTTAGCCTCATTTACAATTAAAGCCTTTGGAATATATAATCCAAAGTGAGGAGAACCTCCTAGTGCAACTAGCAAGCGCATTGGCCCATCAAAAATATCTGATTTTGTCCATGAGGCTTTGCAAAGCCGAAGGCACAAAATATCTATGAAAATATCTAAAAAATGCTAAAAAAGGGAATTATATTGACTTTTTATGACTGAAAATGTCCCAAAATATCTTAACGCGCATTTGGAGAGGCCACTTCAGAAAATTGCCTTTTTTGGCCAAAAAGCACTAAGGGCGCACCATCAGAAAATTACCTGTCTTTTGGATGACTTTTGAGGGCCTTCCCGATGTCAAAACGAGGCCCATGATGGTCGTTGGAAATATATTGATGTCTAATTTCTATAGCGACTTGAATTTTCCCAAACTAATGCCTAGAAGTCTGTCAAATACTGAATTGAGTGAAAAAACCCAAAAACTAGGCCTTGCTGATATGTGGGTAGAGTGTTGAAAAAGTGAGTGTTTTCCACCTCTTTGGGGGACCAAAACAAATTCAATTTCTCTTAAAATTTCTGAGTATATGCCCCTAAATTTAATGCATCCAATGGTACCACTCTCAACAGCTGAGGATGCTCCAAACAAAAATGGCGGCACCAATGATTTTATGCAATTAGGCCCAAAAATGTCAAAAAACAAGAACATGTCCAAATTTGCTCAATTTTGGTGAGCAAGTACCTCAAGGCTTCTTAGAAACATGCCTAGAATCTTGGGCCAAATTTCCAAGTATAGATGTGTCTTTTCCATTTTTTCTCATCGGGCGCCCTCTTTGGGCAATTTTGAATCTTTTTTGGTTTTCTTCCTTGTTGTTTGGCGTTTTAGCTTTGGTGAAGAAATCATGGCCCCTTGCCTAGGAGAGGCATCTAGCACATACTTTGGAGAATTCCCTTTGTTTCTGGGAATTATCACTCTAGAGGTTCGTTGGGTTACAACCTCCACAGAGCAGGGGCATGCTACTTAACAGAGACTCACACAACCATGCACGTTCAGAAAAACTAAATAGAGTAGAATGAGAAAGTTACCCGTTGGTCCTACGGTTGAAGAAGATCCCGTAGGGTTCAAACCCCTAGCAACCGTCCTTCCTTCTTAACCTGAAAGACAAGAAGAAACAAGCACAAAGGACTGGTTGTACAGCATATATATACTCTAAATGTCAGTGAGATTCATATAAAACATTAAATAAATCATAATGAATGCTTGTATAACAAATATTCTCATACATAAAAGTATACACTGACACGTTTATTTCGGGAACAACACGGTACTTCTGTATTATAAATAGCATGTACAAAAGTAACGAGTGGAGAGATCACCTGATCCTTCCACGGCCTTCGCAGACCGTCCTCCGGATCCGTCCAGCCCTTGCCTCGCTAAGACTCCTTCCAACTGGTGCATACGAGATGTCATATAAGGGGATGAGCATCTCAAGGAAACAAGGGTTTCCTACAATGAACTGGGAAAGTGCAGGAGGCACGGGGAATCAGACTTGGATAGGGAATACCAACAGAGTATAATATCAATAATTCTCTCTCTCTTAGGCCATACACATGAGGGGTTTTTATACTCCCTCCAAGTAGTTTCAACAGTTGGAAACAGTTGGCCACGTGCTGGGGTGGTTGAACTACCTGAGTAACCATCAACCCAGCCCGAAAATAGGGAATTTTTATATATATTTTCATAATTTTAATGGCATACGCGAAAAAGTGTAGCTGGACTCGCATATACACGCGGAAAAGTACGGGCATAGTCGCGTATGGGGATTTTTACACTGTTTTTAAGTGAATTTGTCCAAGTCTGTAGGAATGGGTGCCCAAAACCATCAAAGAAATCATGAATCATATCAAGGTGAGAAATGATGCTATAACAGATGCCCCCTAATATATGAGGTCAGAAGGGGTACATGATGGCCGAAATGTATTATGCACATAGAAATAACTTCGCAAGGACAAGAGAGGACTTCACCAGATTTCAGCCTGCCAAAAACCAATGAAAGAAACCAGAGATTCAACTCATGCTGAGGCGGGCATACCCATGCTCAGTCAAAAATACATCATATGGAAAGTACAGAAATAGATCCAACATGTATACAAGTATAGCTGAACTGAAAGTACACAATGAATCATCTGAGCATGGCCCAGAAATAGAAGTCTGAATCAATGTCCAAGTATCACATATAGAAAGCTGATCAAAGATGGTGCAACTGGATGTCTGATCAAATAAGTAACTGAATCTCCAAGTACCGGATCATAAGAGGTGGATCAAATGGTACAATCATGCAACTCGGGGACCAACATATAGGATGCTGCTGTACTGAACTGCAACATATAAGGGTGGACGGCATCACTGGCAGATACTGAAAGGACTGTCAAAAGTGAACCGAAACATGCTGATGCAACCCGAGGTCTTCACCGATCACTATGGCACAATTCTACAGAATGGGAATAAATGAGCTGAAGTCGACCATGTGAGAAATCGTTGGATTACCGGGCAATGATGTATCCCGTTAACCAACGCGAGACAACCCACCGATAATGATAATGAGTTTCAAGGTGCCCCAGTACAATCTGACAAGTGCGAATGAATGAGTTGAAGTCGAACACTTGAAAGAATCTACCAATCAGGAGGCAATAATGAATCCCCACTGTCGATAGCAAAGAGTCTGCCACTGATGACTGCAAACCCTAAGGTACTGACAAAAGGACTCTAGACCTTATTTCCAGAGCAATGAGTCGGAGTCGATGGGAAAAGATCTGCTGGAAGGAAGGCATTAAGGCATCCCACATCAATCCAGCGCGAGTGTAACCCGCAGGCCAAGATTTGGAAGGAATCGGACGAAGTAGAGTGATGGAACCAAAACCGAAGTACGTTTTCGACGTGCACAAGATGAAGCTAGCGCACGGAAGAAACCCTCTGAACCAACCAATAGTGAAAGCTGACACAAAGGCGAGAAATCCACCGATAGGGTCAAATGGAAATCAAGGTACTGCACGAATCCCAAGTGTGATAATGTGTGCTGACGTCGAACACAGGGGAAACCACTCAGTCAAAGACCCATGATGATGATCAAATGCTGAGCACAAGGTCACCTATCAATGATGGAAATAGGCCCAGGGTGCGGCTCTAGGTTTTCTCTCAGAGCAATGTGTCGTATTCGATAAGAGACAAACCCACCGGCAAGAAGTCAATGGGGACCTTCTCAAACCAACACGAGCAGAAGACCAAAACATCTGATGTGATAGAACAAGATACTGACAAGACCGGGAAGGCCGACTGAATAATGAGTCAAGAGACACCGCAGAATGGCCGACTCTGGTTATACTTCCCTTGAACAAAAGCACGACTCGTGATGACCATGGCAGTAAAAAGTGACACTGTATAAGTCTGTTATGCAGGAGGCAGAACAAACTCTCCATATGATTGGAAGAGATAACCAACCGGGGGAGAACTGACAAGTGAAACATGGTAAAGGCTGAACCTAGGTCAAAACTAAAACCATCCCAAATGAAGGAAATATATATATAAGTATATGTGCTTTGTTCAAGGGCGACAAACTGACTCTGTACTGCCATCAAAACAATGAAGATACATCCCGTTCCCGCTCTTTTTGTTATATTTGATTTTTTTGTCTTTTTCATATAATAAGCCTGAAAAAGAATAAAAGAATGCTATGGTATAATGGATAGAACGAGTATCAAGAAAGCAGATGCACTAGTTCCTGGGATTGGAATAATCCTATGCTCAATGCAAGGTGGCGAAAACTAGTCAGTGATACTCAGAGGAATGTTCCATCCATGGGTACAAAGGTGTCAAGTCGTGATAGCTAAGTGCATGCAATGGTTAACTTGTACAGAAATTCAAGGTCAAAAGTTGGCATAAACATCGAGTCCAAATGAAGCCGGCTAAAGGCCAGGATAAACAAGTAGCCAATATGCAATGCAGTAATACAACTTAACGACTCCAGGGAGCCTCTAGGGTAAAAGCCAGAAAAATGATAAGTGATGAAGAAGAAGAATGAAGCTTCAACACATAATACATGGCGGGACTAAAGAGGACTCCCGAGCCTACATAAAAAGCAGCATGGGCAACAAGTGATAGCGAGGAACTAACTAGGAAGCCCATGTAAAGGAAGGCTCTACCATCAAGACATGATTAAATAATCGGCGAGTGAAATGGGTGTAATACTCATGACCTGATGGGATCGACCCTAAGGCAAGTGATCAGTATGGAGGCTAGTATGCAAGATGCAATGGAGAGTGATTTCCCTAACCTATATGCCAGTGAAGATCATATACCTGCCGTGAAGAGTCGGAAATCATGGATCAAAAACCGGGAAAAATCTCAAAATCGTCAAAATGTACCTGAAAACATACCAAACTGGGCACTTCCAAGAAATTGAGTTATGCAGCTTAAGATAGATTGAAAAAATAGGCATAAGGAAATTTTGCGAAAATTTTCAATTTTTTAGCCATAAATAGACAAATTACCTCTCATTTGGTTCATTATTGCATAGCTGATTTGGAAAAAGAGCTCTGGAGCTAAAAACTTGTTTCGTCAAATCAGGAACAACCGACCGTCGGAATTCAGCGAAACTTCAGGTAGGCTCCTTAATCATCCTGTTTATTCATTTTGTCCGTTTGGAAATTAAAATTAAGTGATTTTTTTCTTTAAAACCCTTGCTAAAATATGTGTACCTGTGCATACGCGGGTTTATTGAAGGAAACCCGCGTATACACGCGATTGTGTAAAAGAAAAACCGCGTATGCGCAGGGCCAAAACTTAAAAAGCGTGGCTAATGCATAATTTGATAAAATTTCTCAGGATGACCATCTCATGGAGGGAACGTGAGCATAGTGCAATAGACCAAGAGGTCATGCAGGATCGCGTAGCACAAAATATCCTCCAAAATTGCGGATTGTTGAAATTTTTTAAAATGCCCAATATGAAAAGCAATGTGCGGTTGCTTGAAATGCTCGTAAATTACTGGGAACCAGATCAGGATTGCTTCATAATTGATCAGATGCCACTACGCATTGAAGTGGAGGATATATATTTCATCACTGGACTCTCCAGGAGGGGAGAACCAGTAGACTTGCACGGAAAACCCCTGGGAGGGTTAACCGTGGAAGATTATGTCCACGTATATTGCGTAGATAATTCCAAAAAGGTTGGAATGCAGATTGCAATTAGAGATATCAGGGATTTGCACATGAAGATCCTCCTTTTCACCATCAGCAGAGTGGCAGGATCTGCCTCACTACATCAGGCGTCCAGGACGCAAATGAGTATAGCTGTAGAGTGTTTGACTCATGTTTATGATTGGTGCACAGCCCTGCTACTGAACATGAAACAACAACTGACTTCTATTCGCCAAGTAAAGACCAAACACTTTGGCTATGGTACCATTTTGACAACATTCTTCTTTGAGAGGATTCCAGCTTTGAGACCCAGAGTCATCTCTACTATCAGTAGCCCGCGGGACCCAAGAATTGCCCATTGGGCAGACATGATGAAGAGACTGGGGGGTAGTGAGGTACCCCGGACCACATGGGACGATGAGTTCTTCCTGTGGTGGGGAGAACAGATCATCGCAGTGGACGACTATCCCTATGCCGGGATGGATTTCCGAGGAGATCCAGATCTAGTACTTCCACCTGGCACAGCATGGGGAGCAGTCGGTAAGTTTTGCAAAATTTTTTGACTTATATGATTTTTTTGGATTTTTTCAAATATGTATGAAAAAATGAAAACAAACATGTTTTTTATTGGATTCATAATGACTGAAAATTAAAAATGATCATGTTTCAGATGTTGGACCAGTTCGTCCTGAGGGCCTACCACACCATAAGCGCCGCAGAGGTGAGGCAGAGACAGTGGATTCCGACAGGACTCTCCAGGGCGTGCAGAGAAACTTGGAGGGACGGACCCGCCAAATCCCTATGGCTGCCGTGGAGGACTTACCGGAAGCCGTCCAGAGACGGGTTGTAGGAGTACCCCGAGACTGGGTTAGATTATTCCGCCGAGTGGCCACTGCAGTTATGTTCTATAGGAACACGACTTCTGGGCAGGGTCCTCAAGAGTAGACAGATTTTATATATTAGATGACTGTATATTCTTTTTTGAGACTGAACATGATGGGGCATAAGCCCAAATTTTGTACGAGATTATGGATCCAAATTTTGTAAAGTTTTTTTGACACTCCGATGATATATATACAACGATATTTGATGTGATGAGATAAATGTATCAAATGTATGATGTCTTTGATGATTAAAAATTTATTGTATTGAATGATTAATATGCCAATCTAATGCTTGATTAGCTAATGAGTCAGAAAACCAATTGTCAGCTCGAGGAATATGAATGAATGTTAAAAATTGAAATGACCTTTGTAACAAACACACCCTCAAGAACAATCGTAATAAAAATGGATCTCGTACCCGATAAGTGTTGTTCAACTGCGACACCACCAGCTGAGAGTCCAAGAAAAATACCAACAAATCAACACCCAAAGATATTGCCTCCGAGAGTAGATGAATGACTGCAGTGTATTCTGCTACATTATTGGAAGCAGGACCAATGCAGACTCCTCTTGATACCAACAGCTGACCGGAAGGATAATGAAGCACCCAAGCCGTGGAAGCTAAGTTCCGGGTGTGTCTACTAGCACCATCGGCGAAACCAAAATGACTCATGACATCCAACACAACCTGCCAAAGCAGATCAAAAACATCACCACCTCATCAAAAATAAAAAATCAATCAGATATGTACAAAGCAAAAACTACTATATACAAAAGCAAGATGCCAGGCCAAAGCCTAGGCATAATACTTCTTCAAATAGAGCCCATTTCGGGGCTCCGGCAACTCGTTCCCTTCGAAGTCAACCAAGGTATACGCTCCTTTCTTAAGGACTTTTTTAACGATATAGGGGCCATACCACATCGATTTAAAATTTCCTGCCCCCAGGGCATCCTTTTCTTGGGCATAGACCAAAACAAGGTCACCTTCCGAAAAGACCCTAGGCTTGACCGCCTTATCGTACTGAACCTTTACTCGGTTTTTATGCGCTTCATTCATCGTGGCGGCATCTCGACGCTGCTCATCGAGATGTTCCAGATGAAGAAGCCGTTCTTCCAGACTAGAAGTGTCAGGAAGAAGTTCAACGGCTAATTTAAGAGAAGGAATCTCACATTCAATAGGAAATACGGATTCCACCCCGTGCACTAACTGAAACGGAGTAAAGCCAGTTGCAGTTTTCACTGACGTCCTGTATGCCCAAAGTGCAGGATATAGCATAATATGCCAGTTGGATCTATGTTTATCAATTTTCCTTTGAAGAATTGTCTTCAAGGATTTATTCACGGCTTCCACTTGCCCATTGGCCTGAGGATAATATGGAGATGAATGCTCTTGCCGGAAACCCAATTTGAGAGCCAACTCAGCCATCATACTATTTTGAAAATGACTGCCATGGTCAGTGACAATCTCTCTAGGTATACCAAAACGAGCGATAACTTGGTTGAAAAGGAACAAAGCTGCAGTCTCACCATCGTTCCCAAAAGTAGGCATATCCTCGACCCACTTCGTAAAGTAGTCTACTGCTACAATAATGTACTTGTGACCTTTTGTCGAAGGCGGGTTACAAGTAGTAAAATCAATACCCCACTTTTTAAAGGGTCCGACAGTAACGACTGGAAAAAACGGAGCTGGATGAGCACGCATTTTTCGAGTATACACCTGACAAGGATGACACCTTTTGACTGATTCAATACAATCTTTGAAAATCGAGGGCCAAAAGTATCCAGCACGCAAAATCTTTTGGGCTGTAGCAAGCCCAGATAAATGAACCCCACAAGCTCCACTATGAGAATCATTGAGCACAGCCTCAGCTTCTTCGAAAGTTAAGCAGCGTCTTAGGATTGAATCAACCCCTCGACGGTATAAAGCATCACCAATAATCAGATAATTCTTGGCAAAGTGACGCAGCTTACGACGCTCATCTTTCGAAAAAGAAGAGGGAAACTTCGCAGTCTGGAGATACACAATGATATCCCCATACCAAGGATCTTGTGGAGAGATTAGAAACAAGTGTTCGTCTGGAAAGGACTCATCATAGATCATCTCCTCTCCACAAGGAAACTCGGAGATCAATTCCGCAAAGAATAATGACTTCTTGGATTTGGCAGACATGAACTCAAGATCAAATTCCTGTAAAATCACAATCCATCTATTATAGTTGCCCCCAATCACTCGCCTGCTGAGGACAAACTGAAATGGATTGGCAGCTGCCAAGACATAAGTTTTACGGAGAATAATGTAATGCCGGAGTCACTGCACAGCATGAACTGCTGCTAAGGCTAATTTTTCTATCGGAGTGTATCGAAGTTCAGGTCCTACTAGTCCTCGACTAAGGTAGTAAATAACATGCTCTGTAAGAGCATCATCTTCCTTAACCATAACCATACCGATGGTAGATTCTGCTGTAGCCAGATACAAAATGAGAATCTCTGCTATAATCAGGTGGACTCAGTAAAGGAGCAGAGGTCAATGCCTTCTTCAAGGCATCGAATGAGCGTTGAGCGTAGTCTTCCCAAAGAAAAGGAACTCCTTTCTTCAACAGTCTCATATATCCCTTTGTAATCTCAGCATAGTTGACGATAAACCTCCGAAGAAAATTAGACTTCCCTTGGAGACTTTGAAGCTGACGGATTGAAGACGGGGGAGGCAACCGAAGTATTGCCTCAACCTTGAAGGGATCTACCCTTATCCATTTCTTAGACACAATAAATCCCAACAGCCGACCGGATGTAACCGAGAAAACGCACTTGTTCAGATTCAATCGAATTTTATAAAAACAACATCTTTCAAATATTTTCCGGAGGTGACCAGGATGATCCATCCTCTTTCGAGAATGAGCAGCTAGATCATCTAAGTATGCCTCGATAATCTTCTTGATGTCGTGGAAGGCGTAAGACATGGCCCGCTGAAAGGTAGCTCCAGCATTTTTAAGACCAAAAGGCATTTTCTTGTATGCAAACGTACCCCAGGGACAAATAAATGCAGTCTTATGTTGATCTTCAGGACGGATAGTAATTTGATTATACCCGGAAAAACCGTCCATGAAGGAGAAAATCTCGTTACCGGCACACTCGTCAATGATCTGATCGATGAACGGTGTGGGGTAATTGTCTTTAGGACATGCCTTATTTAGGTCTCTGAAATCGATGCGCACTCGAATCGTTCCTTAATTTTTATCTACCGGAACGGGGTTTGAAACCCATTCAGTTAGAGGAACTGGGAAAATGAATCCCGCCTTAAGCAACTTTTCAACTTCAGCTTTGATAGCTGCTGCCTTCCTAGGATTGACCGGACGAAGCTTTTGCCTGACCGGCTTAGCGTTTTCATACGTCTTGATCTCATGCTGGACGATAGATGGGTCTATGCTAGGCATTTCCTCATAAGAACAAGCAAATACATCCCTATACTCTTTGAAGAGCTTGGTATAGATTTGAATCTCTTCACGGGAACATTCAGCTCCAATGAAGACATTCTCGACAATATTGGGATCCCTGGAAATGTTCACCGGGATAGTAGGAGAGATCACAACCATGTTCCCTTCAGCATATACCTGTGTTGGTGCCAAAGGGTTCAAGACTGGGTGAACAGGACCAGGAGACTGAGGACTTGGAAAACTAGTTTCAACTTCGTTCAAGTCAGGTAGGAAGTAAGACCGATGAAGCAAGTCATCCCACGATCCATCTATACCAGTCATGGCTTCCAGGATTGCCTCTTCAGATGGAAGAGTAGTATCAAGGCAATCCTGGGCTGAAGCAGAACTAATCGTCCAAGCCGGAGCCACATCACCATCCAACTCTTCCGGTGAAAGAGGAGCTGGGGTAGATTCTGCAGTGTCAACAATAAACTGATATGCAATCTCAGCTGCAGAAATCGGAAATGCCATTCCACCCACTTGACCTTCCCCTAATGTGGCAGTAGGGGAAGGTAAGGTCCAAGGGTCCGAAAAATAATGAGTTCGAAAGAACTCTCTTCGAAGGGGAGCCCTGGAGGATGAAATAGCATTAATAGACACAGTAGGAGGACGAAGATCGAAAGAACCCATCAGGGAAGAATACATTCCAACTCCTAGATTCTCAACAGGCGCCTTAGTATTATCCAACTTAGGAACAGATGAGTCAGAAGGCGCATCCAGGTCTACAGGAGGACAGTCCAGTTGATCCACTGTAACGATCCTCCCTTTGTGGGGGAAACATACAATTCGAAATAGTGAGGATGCAATATCATCCGTCTCATATATCCAGTTCCTCCCCAGCAGAAGGTTGTAGTCCAAGGCTGCATCCACTACCTCAACTTCTATGTTAACGGTTTTTCCCCCAACACAGATGGGCAAAGCTGGGACAATACCATGGGGTCTGTGAGAATGACCATCGAATGCAGTAAGAATAGTGCTAGATGGAACAGCTTTGGGAGATCCAAGTGTCTTCCAGCATACGAGAGACATCACGCATGTAGAAGCACCCTCATTAACAACCGTTTGAAAGATATTGCACTTCCGATACGAAGATTTAATATGGAAAGCCATGTGATGAGGAAGTCTCTTCTTAAAATTATTCATATCAAAAGTAATCAGAAGAGAATTTTTCGGATCAATAGCCCCAATGGTAGTGAGTAAAGCACTGCGATGAGCCGGACAAGACTGGAGTACCTCTAAAGCTGACATAGCACAAGGACTCTACGCCAGATCTTCTACAATCGAGTAGTTCTGGGTAGCCCTCGCGTTCGGATTAATCGTAGAACGCTTAGAAGATGCTTTTGGCATCCGAGGCATAGACTCAACAGTAGGCTTCGTGATGTGAAGCGGCTCAGTAGCATCAGGAACTTCCTTAGCTTTCGAAGATTCCTCTCTGCCATAATCACGGGATCTCGTAGCGATATCTGCGTGAGCACTCATCATAAAAATGTTCGATGGGATTTCCCCTTCCTGGGTACCTCCAGAGGAAGCCCCAGGATTTTGGTTCGCGCCCACAACTAATTGCTGCCCTTGGGGAAAAGGGTTTGTTAACACAGCCTGGGAACTAGAAGAACCCTGCTGGGATAACAGGCGCTGAGCATCCTGAATTTTAGGGCAAAGGTGTGTGAGATGGTCTCCAGCACAAAGCTTGCATGGAAACTTCACTTTCTTTTTCTCCTTTTGACCCTCACCAACACGCTCGTTGGTTTTATTTTCATTGCCCTTCTCGTTCTTGCCCTTCTTCTTGTTATTTCGTACCTTCTTCTTCCCATCGGATTGTTGATTTCCTTTGGGGTCAGAATTTTGGACAGCATTTATGGACAAAGACTGGGAAGGTGATGAATCAGCAGGCACAGCCTGACCAGAAGGAGCAGATTGTAAAGACAACTGCTGCAGTTGAGAAAGCAGGCTGGCTGCACTACTATTGACCGATCCGACAAGCTCGTCACCATGCGGACCAGGTTTAGGTTTCGACAAATCCAATTTGGAGCGAGGAGCATTGGGAAAATACTTATAAAGTACCCCAGACTGAGAATAGATCAGTTCTAACTGCTGGGCCCTAAAAATGGCCTGCTCCTCAGAAAATACCCCAGACAGGGATACATCCTTTGAAATATCTGACTGCAGTGATTTCAGAAACCACTCGAGAAGGAACTCACTTGGAATATGAGCTTTGATAAGCCTCTTCCTTCTCCTCCATTCCTGAATGTGATCAGAAATGTGAGTTGCCTCATCCTGCTTAAAATTAGCCGGGAGTTCGGTCCCAGCCTCATATCTGACAGGCAACTGAAAATGGTTTAGAAATGTGACAGCCAGTTCTCCAAATGTGGCGAAACTGCCCCCAGTGAGCTCTATATACCATTTGGCATCATTTCCAGTTAGGGTGCATTGAAATAATCTCAACCTAATCGAGTCATCGATCAGGGAGTTCGACGAACACCATAAGTGGAAAGTGGTGATGTGGTCCGCCGGATCCTCTCCATTCTTACCTTCAAACTTTGGAATGTCTGAAGGAAGTTTGGTCGGGACCGGAGGCCACCCCGGACTATAACGAATCGGGTCATTAGTCAACTTCGACAAATCTGGCAAGTTTAACGTTGCTAGAAAAGGTAAGCGAGGTGGAGCCTGAGGATTCCATCCTTGATGGGATGGATTCCCAACATTCTGAAAAGAATAGCCTGGATTTGATGAGGCACTAGGCTGCCAGAAAGGACTCGTAGAAAACGGAGAAGAACCTCCTCCCCACGCCGAGTTACCAAAGCCCAGACCAGTTCCCCCCGCTGAAGTATTGACTGAAGAGGAAAGCCCCTGGTAGGGGTTCCAAGCATTAGACAGAGGAGAAAAAGACTGATAAGCACTCAATGAAGGGAAAGAAGCATTCCCTTGATGACCTGCGTAAAATTGATTCCATGCCCCCGCTGTAGTAAAGACAGGATTCCATCCCGTAAAGTAGTCGAACTTTGCCCCCCAGACCAAGGGTTGAAACTCTGGGTCTGGGACGTAAACGGAAACGACCCTAAAGAAGGATTGGAACTAGGAATGTGTCCAGTCCCAAAGGGGAAACCCTGAAACGAAGCTAATCCACTAGCCATGTTAGACATGGGTGTAGATCCAGCTGCACCGGCGGAAAAGGAAAAAGAGGGATTTCCACTAATGGACATCCCTGAACAGAAGGGACCAGAATGAGAAGCATATGCTTGGGTGAACCTAGAGCCAAACATAGCAGCACTAGAAGCAATCGAAGATGAAGCAATAGTGCCCCCTGCCTCGACAGAAGCAGGGGTCTGAATTCCTGCAGCACTCATGGTAGAAGCCGCGTTCCCAGTCGTGGCCATCGAAAGATAAGAATGATACGGAAGATCCGGCGGTCTCTCCGAGTCCGGTCCGATGTACTGAACAACAAACGGATAATCAGGAGGAAGAGGAGATGGACTTGTAGCAGGAGGCTCAGGTATATCCTCAATCTGAAAATCTTCTTCCTGAGGAAATAAAACTTGCGAGGTGAGCGGAACGCTCCTCTCGGGACCGACACCAAAATCAGCTACGAAACCTTCAGACCTTGGTGGAGGATCTCTCTCCACAGCTTCAGACGCCACAGGGTGGTAACCACCTGCTAAATCGCTCCTACGCCTTCTCGAAGAAGGCTCTGGACTCTCGGGAGATAACCCCCGGATTCTCCTCAAACGTCGAGGCGCTTGATCAGCCACTTTTATAGATTTTATAAATTAGACCCAAAAAAGTGAAAAGCTAGGCAAGCTAGGAGCAAAGAGCACTCACTAAAAATAAAAATCTCTGAGATACAGTCAAGCAAACAGCCTCCAAGTATTTCCACTCCGGGTGATGAGGACCGGACACCAAAATATAGGAAAGCGAAGTATAGGACCTCCCGAAAGCATTCTGGGATGATTAGGGCCCAGAACAACTAGCGAAGGTATCAGAAACAGTTACGCCGACCTCCTAACGACAAACTTTGCCAGCTCAAGCACCCAAGCTTCGCAAGGGCACCCCCCAGAAGTACTGCTGAAAGTGATACGACGTCTGCCTCAGGTACCACGGGTATTCCCCCCCGCAGTCACCTGTGTGGAACCTAGGAGTGGCAACTATGGACACCAATCCATATCAGAAGCCAGGCGGTACGGTCTTGAGGTCAGATTCAGCTAATCGAAGGGGGGGTATCCCTCTTCTCAACCTTCACTTCCCCTCGCGCTTGACTCTCGGATGAGAGCTTTCCTGGTCCACCTCACGGAGTTGGATTTCGCTCAATTAATCAACTTCTATGTTTGTTTGAGCGGCCTTGGAGAGTTAACTCTCCACTCACCTATTCCAAGGCCCTACAACCTAGCTAGTTGGTGATTGACACTTAGAAAAACTTGCTAGTTGATTTTAGATTAAATCGCTTATTTTAAGGGCTGCTATGTTAAGTCACAAGGATATGGAGATGAAACGAATGGTGTTTTGACGCAAAAGAAATTTATAAAAACTTAACTACATGCACATGCAGTTCTTTGTCTTTCGATGAAAAGTAATCTCTATACAGGTTCTACGAGACTAAAAATTGTATTTTTCTTTTCAAAAAGCAAACTCACACTCACAAAAACTAAGAAGCTAACTAAATGCTGAAATGCACCTAATGCAAATCACTACGAGCATGTAAATCCTAAGATGCAAAAATCTCTTAAAACAGAGTGAAATTTCCCAAAAAGTCCTTCAGTTTTAACTCATATTTTGTTGTCCAGAAAGCTAATTCTTGAAAACAAGAACTCTTAAAATGAGGACACCAAAAACACTTAAAAACAAGAAGAAGAAATCAAACGAGAACTCCTCCTCAAAATTAAGCCAAAAACTAAAGCAAGAAACTTCACAAAAGCTTCAAAAGTTGTAGCAAACGAAAATGAAAATGCAACAACAAAAGAAAATAACAAGTGAAAATGTTTTTTAAGCCTTTGAAATGAAAAAACAAAAAGCAAAGCAAATGTTTTTTGAGCTTTTTTGTTTTATAGGGAAAGAGCTCGAAAAGACCAAGCACAACTATCAAAATCCAAACCAAAACGGGACCGATTTCAAGCACAAACTTCAACAATGCTCCCAAACCTTATAAAGCTAACTCGTAGCAAGATCAATAAGAGCAAGAGAAGACCAAAAACTCAGCCAATCAACCTAGACAAATAGTGCAAACTCGTTGCAACCAAAAACTCCAAAGAAGCAAGAAAAGTTCTTCGAAAATTGCAACAAAACCTAGCCTATGGAACTCAAGAAAACCAATTAAAAATGAAGCAAAAATCGCATTGCGAAGCACAACAAAAATATAGGAGTGAGTCAGTGAGCAGAAGCTCTCTGTTCTGATAAAGCAGAACAACCAAGAATGCTCAGAAAGCGATCTTGGAACTCAATCCAGAAGTGCCAGCACCAGAAACAACACTTTGCCAAAAAGACTAGTTTTCACTCAAACGAAAGAGAGAAAAGACATGAAACCACTTCCTTCACACTCCAGTAAGTACAGAGACTCTGTAGAAACAGGCCTCCACAGCCAGAAACGACCAAAAAGTCAAGAATCCCAAAAATTCAAAATCTGCCTAGGTATACACGGCTTCACATCTGTGCAACCAGCGTGCATACGCGTCTGTTCTAAAAAAAACTCGCGTATACGCGGTTTCCTTCAGAAAAACTCGCGTGTATACACGACTGTGTGCAAAAGAAGGCACGTATGCAAAGGTAAATAATGAAAAAAAACAAAAGAACAAGCCTGGAAAAGACACCAAGACTTCAGACTGACTGCAAGAAAATAAACTGGACTGCAAATGAAAGTTAAAACTGCTGGGATCCTACCAAACAGCTGAAACAACCCAACAGGAGAATCACAAGAATGTGATCCCCAGCGGAGTCGCCAGTTCTGTTTCGGGGAATTATCACCCTAGAGGTTCGTTGGGTTACAACCTCCACAGAGCAGGGGCATGCTACTTAACAGAGACTCACACAACCATGCACGTTCAAAAAAACTAAATAGAGTAGAATGAGAAAGTTACCCGTTGGTCCTATGATTGAAGAAGATCCCACAGGGTTCAAACCCCCAGCAACCGTCCTTCCTTCTTAACCTGAAAAACAAGAAGAAACAAGCACAAAGGACTGGTTGTACAGCATATATCTACTCTAAATGTCAGTGAGATTCATATAAAATATTAAATAAATCATAATGAATGCTTGTATAACAAATATTCTCATACATATAAGCATACACTAACACGTTTATTTCGGGAACAGCATGGTACTTCTGTATTATAAATAGCATGTACAAAAGTAACGAGTGGAGAGATCACCTAATCCTTCCACGGCCTTCGCAGACCGTCGTCCGGATCCGTCCAGCCCTTGCCTCGCTAAGACTCCTTCCAAACTGGTGCATACGAGATGTCATATAAGGGGATGAGCATCTCGAGGAAACAAGGGTTTCCTATAATGAACTGGGAAAGTGCAGGAGGCACGGGGAATCAGACTTGGATAGGGAATACCAACAGAGTATAATATCAATAATTCTCTCTCTCCCTTAGGCCATACACATGAGGGGTTTTTATACTCCCTCCAAGTAGTTTCAACAATTGGAAACAGTTGGCCACGGGCTGGGGTGGTTGAACTACCTGAGTAACCATCAACCCAGCACGAAATTAGGGATTTTTTATATATTTTTTAATCATTTTAATGGCATACGCGGAAAAGTCTAGTTGGACTCGCGTATACACGCGGAAAAACATGGGCATAGTCGCGTATGGGGATTTTTACACTGTTTTTAAGTGAATTCGTCCAAGTCTGTAGGAATGGGTGCCCAAAACCATCAAAGCAATCATGAATCATATCAAGGTGAGAAATGATGCTATAACACCCTTCATGCTCTATGTTCCATGTTTGCTTTCCCTCATCATGGCTTGCTTGAGGGCTGTCTTGTTTATCCTTGTCACTTATTTCTTCATGACTGTCATGATTTTTCCCTTCACTATTTTTCTATCCATCACTTTGCTCTTTATCATCACTATGTTTCTTTCCACTTTTCCCTTCCTTACTGTTATGTTTGTACCTTTTTCCTTGTTCCTCATCATCACTAGTTTGCTTAGATTTCTCTGCTTTGACTTACCAAGACAAACTGATTAAGTGATAATTGGAAATAACTCTTCAACCAACACACCTTTTCCTCTTTGAAAATCACTTTTCTTCTTTGAGTTTAGCAAACAAGTATTTGTTGAATGAAAACAAAGTCATTTCTTCAGTATTGTGTTTGAGCCAAGAGGCTTTTGCCAAGATCTGTTTGTGGTTTTTTGGAGAAAATTTTCTTGTGTTTTTGGCATCAGAAACCTCTTTCCCTTAATCATTGTTTTCAAAAGACTCCTTCAGACAGATTAAATACCCTTTACACACACTCTGTTTTGTTTTCTTAGGGACTGTGTGAATCTTCAATTTTTCAAAGAAAGAAAACTCTCTTAAAATAACACACTGACATTCTTCTTTAATAAACATGATATGTCTTGAAAAAGCAAGTTGTATTTTCCCTTTAACTGCCTCCTAACACTTTATAAACTTTCAACAAGCCTCTAAACAATAACTTTCTTCCTTCAATCTCTGATTTATTTTTAGGAGTTTTGGAAAACAATGATGAATGTCCTTTATCCTCAATCATTGTTTTCCCTTTGATTTAGATGATCATGGCACTCTTTGAAATCAATTCTTAAAAGGCTGCATTCAATTTACAAAGGTCTTCATCTTCTAACCACTGTTTTTCTCTGAGTTTAACAAACAAATTACGCCTTGCAAACATTGTTAAGACATCTTCCAAATAGATTAGAGGACCTCCAATCAGAGTCTCCTTTTTGTTCTAGCAACTGTGGGCATTCTTAGCTATTTTATAGCACAAAAACTCTCTCAAATTGGCACATTAACCATCTTTATTTTCACTGTTTCTATCCTTTGCAATCATATTAAGAAGACCTTCTTTAAACTAACAAAGCCCTCATCCATTATTCATTGTCTCTCTTTGATGTCTTTAATAGGCAAGTTTTCCTTTTTTGATGAAATTTGGTTAGTTTTCTTCAAGCACTAACTCCTTTGTTTTAATAAACAAGCCTTTTGCAAAAAGATCTCCAATAAAACTGTGATAATCTCCTACCTTTCAATCACTATTTTGATCCTTGAAGTTTGTAACCAAACCCTCCCTCAAACTGATTATGAGACCTTTCACAAAGTTTGTTTTGTTGTGGTTATGATAACATGGCTCCCCCTGAAATCAATGTTTTAAATGACTTCTTTCAACTGACAAAACTCTTTATCCTCTAGTCACTATTTTATCCTTGATTTAGTAAACTTGGTGCTCTTTTGAAATCACTGTTAAGATACCTTTTAAATTGTTTTGAAATACCTCTACAAATTCTGTTCACTTTGGAGACTATACAAATCCTTTCTCAAAGCATCTTGATGCATTGGATATGAAATTACTATGGGAAAAGTACTTGGCACCTTTTGAAATTTCTTTGGTGACTTGTGTTGATAGTGGCCTGGGCGCCTAGGCGGTGGGTTGTTCAGGGGTGGCCTGGGCAGTATTAAAAATAGATGTTTAGAGGTATTTTTTCACATGTTTAAGGATTGAATGTGGAAACTGAGCGTATTGGGTGCATAAGGTGGGTGAGAGTGGTTGCTCATGTGTTTGGATAGCTTTGAAAAAATCGAAAAACACACAGGCCCTGCCGTTCAGGAGTAACATTGGGCCAGGCACCGGGCCATTCAAATTTGGGCCATGTAAATGTGGCCAAATGGCAATCCCATGATTGATTATGCAAGAAAATGGTTTAAAAAAGGTATGGTTGGTGGAAGGAGGGCTTACCAGTGTTTGAGCGATTGGAGGAAGTAGTTGAAGGCTCGGGCACTGGTGTTCAGGAGGTGTACTGGGCTGTTCAAGGGTGCTGCACAGGCGTGCCATGCAACCACATAGGTGCATCGCGCCATGTGTCAAAATGCACTACAGAAAACCTACAAGCGTGCCACGCAATTTTCTAGGCGCGTCGCGCGTTTTTTCAGCCTGTTTTGGAGGACTTCCCGGTGTCGAAATTGGGCCTGAGATGGCTCGTTGGAAAGATATGGAAGTTTAATTTCAAAATGTGCTTGATTTTTTTCATTTTGTGTCAATTTGGTTGTTCAAAAATTTATTTTCCAACACTGGTCAAAAATAGTGAATCCTAGTGCAGAAATGCATAGTGTTGTTTGCAAGCCACTTTTGGATGCCT
Organism: Pinus albicaulis; assembly: GCA_034641835.2. Lineage (NCBI taxonomy): Eukaryota > Viridiplantae > Streptophyta > Pinopsida > Pinales > Pinaceae > Pinus > Pinus albicaulis. Next base: position 46,233,311 of record CM076575.1, on the reverse strand, counting down.
TCCCGGTGTCCAAATTGGACCTGAGATGGCTCATTGGAAATATATGGAAGTATAATTTCCAAATATTCTTCATTTTTTTCATTGGGTGTCCATTTGGTTGTTCAAAAATTGACTATCCCAACACTGGTTAAAAATGGTGAATGCTGGTGCAGAAATACATAGTGCTGTTTGGAGGCTACTTTTGGATGTCTTCCTGGTGTCGAAATTTGGCCTGAGATGGCTCCTTGGAAAGATATGGAAGTATAATTTCAAAATATACTTTATTTTTTTCATTTGGTATCTATTTGGGTGTTCAAAAGTTTACTTTTCCAACACTGGTAAAAATGGTGAATTCTGGTGCAGAAATTCTCCCGTGACATCTTTATGTTTTACATTTCTCACAAACCATGATACCTGTGTAGAAACTGAAGGAGGTTTTTCTTCTTGAACCTATTATGGACAAAAACCTCTATCACTTTTGTCCATTTCATCTCTTTTTTTTCAGAAAATAATTTTGAAACAAACTGCTTAGGCGCTCCTTAACCTTTGTTTTATTTCTCTTAAATTGCATTTCTCCATAATAATTTTCAGAAGCCCTTGTAATCTAAAATTAAGCCTTGTGGGACCTCTTAGCATTCACCTGGGTTATAATAATTTGACATAATTTCACAAATTATTACCAATAGACTCATAACAGAAAACATCATATGTCCTTTCAAACTCTGTCTTTCATCATTTCGAAGACCTCTTCGCTCTTTAAAACAAAAATTTCCTTATGAATAAGTGTATTTGTAATTTGAGCCGTCTTTGAACCACTGTCTCACCATTCCTTGAGCTATATTTCTCTGAAGTTTTTATAAAATATCCTTTATCTGAAGAGGACTTTAATAACACAAGGATTTTTCTGACCTTTGAAACTTATTCATAAAAATACAGTTTATATGAAGTGGAAGGAGTGTTAAAACTAATACTTGGACTGTTGTTTATAGAGGATTCTAACACCTTTGTAGCTTCTTCAAAATAGCCCTTTAGACTCATAATGAGACCTTTATCCTTATCTACCAATGAGGGTCCTTTGATATAAACATGAAACTTGTTTGAGCATCTCTTTAACCATTTGTATGAGCTAATTTGCATGGTGAAAGCCTTAAGAGAACTGACCCTCTGCCTTTTGTGAGGGAGGCAATCTTCAAGTTGACAAATCAACTACTCTTTCCCTAGGTGAATTTTCTTGTGACATCTGTCTCTCTAAGCACTATGTATCCTTTGAATTTTTAGACAAGAAGCATGGTTTTGATCATGAAATTGTTCTTTGTCTATCTGTTGGGAAAGGCACTTGGATAGATAGCAATGCTCTCTCCGAAAATGTGACCTTGTATCTTTTGGAGGAAATATTTTGTAAACATAAGAAATAGAGACCTTCAACACCCTTATGCAACTGTATGGTTTCTATGTGGAAGAGGTTTTCAACACAATGAATTTTCATTTGTATTAACCATTGTTTCTCAACTGTTATTACCAATAAAACCTTTCCAAACACAATCTTATATCTTTGCCATGCATCAATTGTTCATTCTTTTGGAGAAAGTAGTGTAAACAATTTTTTGAAGTCACTTAAGACACCTGTTAGCTCTCTTCTCTTTGAATGAGGTTACATCCCTGATCTATCTTTGGAGGGAGGCTTTCATATACACAAGGTCATGGGACTTTTAACACCAGTGTACTGTCCTTTTGTCTGTAACATAAAAAGGTCTTGAACTTAACACCTCTCATTAACTTACCACTTCTTCTTTGTCAAACTCTCTAGGGTCTTCTAGCTGCAACATAGGTTTCAGCCACCTCACTATAGTTGTGCACTCTTTTGAGTTGAAACTTTCACAACTACTACATTCTTTTATTCCAGATCTTCTCCATCCTCCTTTAAGCCTTTCTCTAGCACATATTGTTCAGGCCAGAAATCATGCATTTCTCTATCATCTGGATCTGGTTCTGAAAATTCTTGTTCCAGATCAATGCTTGCATATTTTTTATTAAATCTTTCTCTAGAACAATCATCTGGATCAGGTTCATCTTCAGTTTGTACTTTTCAGTGAAATGGAACCAACAACAAGGGCTGTAAAATACTCTCTAATCAATATTTATCAAAACTCTGCAAAGGGCTTATGTGTGCCAAATTTTATGGAATTCTCATTTCCATCCAGAATGTACAGAAACTATGACCTAGGTATTTGAGAATGACTTTGATGACTTCTAGATATTGCTGTTAGCCATACCAAAAGCCAAAGGGAACCACAGATTCCGAAGATAATGAAAGGACCAAAGACGCTTGTCTGTGCCATTATAATGGGTGAAAAAATTAAGCTTATAACACTGCCGAGATGAAATCCAGCCATCAAAAAACCCACTGCTCTTTCTTGTTCATTATGGGGAAACCACCTTGAACCATTTTTTTCATGCATGGCATAACTACACCTTCTTCAATTTGAAAATATCATTTCAAGGAGTCGCTGTGCTTTTTCCTTGATTTAGTCAATAAGGGGAAATGATCACAAAAACTACGATTGCAGCTCTTTTAAATGACCCTTTATACCTATCATGAGGCCTTCTCTTATTATATTTTGATGGAAGTCTTTATTGAAAGAAACAAGAGTTTTTTTCAACACCATAATATCATCGCTTTGCTTATGATGTAACACCAGAATTCAACTTATAATATTTAAATTGTTCCCACTGATTTTCAACTTTGAATTTCCAATTGAAAACTTTCTTAAACATAATCCAAACCTGCTGATGCATATTTTTGTTTTATCCCTTGGAAGGAGGTGGCCTACAACAGCTCTAAGACCACTGAAAACACCTTGACTCTCTTCTTTTAAATGAAGGAGGTCTTATTTATCTTGTTCCTAACCATCTACTCTTCATTGGAGGAGGTTATCAGCATGTTTCCCAACCATCTTTCTTGATTGTGTTTGTAGAGATACATTGGATTTTCTCTTTGACTAATGTTTCTTATCCTAGGCTCAAGACAACATGAGAAGAAGTTGTCTTCTTATGTTTAGTTTGATGATGTCTTCTGGAATACTTGTGCATCTCTGCTTCTGAAAGAGACACTGAAACACTGTAGATCAACATTATATCGGTTTGGCTTTTGAAACATGCACTCCTGCTTTGTTATCATTACAGCTCATCATTTGTTTAATGATGGCAAATTTCTTCAACATGATCGACTTATTTGGATCTGTCTCTTTGTTTTTGTTTGGATATAGTTTTTCATTTGATTTGCCCTCTGTAGAGATGAAAAAAATATGACTTTGAACCTTTGAAAGCTCCTTTAGTGTCTTATGGAGATTTTGCCCAATCTTAAGCATATTCTTTTAGACTGTGCACATGCTTATCTCTTTATGTATTAGATTTTTGTAGAATTTCTTCCAGCCTATGACAAAAATACCTCTTAGTGGCGTGACCTATGGGTATATCAAGGTTTTCTTTTACAGATTAAGCACTAATTCAGGGCTGGTTGGTATTGAACAAAGGATTATGGCTCAAGCTATTTTTGTCGAGGAAGGGATTCTCTAAAGCGCCACTACCTAACTTAGGGGAAACTTTCATTGATTTTGATTGTGTTTGATAAGAAGATCAAGGATAGGAAGGGAGAAACTTTGTCAAATATTAGACAGTGAGTTTCATGAGAACCAAGGGGAAAATGATAGTAGATAAGCAAGACCAAGATAGCTATAGACAGGGATATTTTGTTGAAACAAGACATGACATTGAAAACTAATGATTGCTCTAATCATAGGCTGACAGGAAGTGCTAGGAAAGCAAAAATTTGTTTGGGGGTTTTCTAGATGACAAATTGACATATGGAGATCAGCTTCTAGAAAAATCAGCTAGGAATCTAGTCTTCAACAACGGGTGAAAAATACTGATGACTAACAGAAGGCACTCATGTGCCCTATGGGATGACTACACTCCTTGTACTTTATGTCTTATATTTCAGGGAGGGCATTGGGCAAACCATGTTTGTTTCATGTGATTTATTGTTTCCTTATGGGATGAGATGTTTGCATCTCATGAGAACCTTGGTGGAGGAAGTCATGGATGGATAGATTGGTGATCAATTGGCTCATGGGAGAAGCTTGTCCTTTGATTGTGTCACCAATGGAGGAGGAAAGAAGTTGTAGCACTCACCTTATCAGTTGCTTGAGGACAAGCAACATTTTGGAGGGGAGGATTGTAATATTCCCAATTAGCCTCAAGCTAATTGAAATATTAAATTTTTCTTTACTTTTCTGTTCATGAATAAATGTAAAAAGGAGGAACATAAAAACTCCTAAAATCAATGAATAAATCAATGCCCCATGTGAACAAGGCTAAATCTGGGCTACCTTAATAAAACACCCTTACGTGTGAAAGGGATTGAGACATTTGACTGGGTCAACAGGACCAAATCAACAGCACTGTCTAGAGGGGATGAACCTCATTGATGCACAGCGTAGTCCTAGTTGGAGGTGGCACATGTGAAAAAAGCTAAATCATTGAGATGGTTTAGGGTTTGGCAAGATATCTATATTATAAAAGGAAGAGGAGGGAAACATGAGAAGGTTGTTGATGACCATATTATTTCTGAAGAATTTTTCTGTTTAGACATTTTTCATTCTCTTGGATGTTTAGCAAAGAATAATGTTGTTTAGCAAAAGGATCTCCTCTTTAGGAATTGTTCTCTTTCCTTGAGGAGATCTTGGAGGAGACTTTCAGTTCTTGTCCACTGTCAGGCTTAAGGCCAAGCTTCTTCTTAAAACTACAATGCAGATCCTGTTGAGGGTTTGGTTGTCTTTGTAACCTACGATAAGTGGAGGCTAGATCTATTCAAATCTAAGCCATTCTAGTGCCTCTTTTCAGTGGGAAAGCCTTATATCCTCCTGGGAAGAGAGTATTGGATGATTGGAGCACAGTTTCAGATCTTGGCTTGAGGCCAAACCATGTTCTAGAGCCTACAACGTAGTCAATCTTCCTAGACTGCGTTATTGGCAAGAGGGAAAGTTGGAGGGTGTTTTGGCACATTTTGGAGGAGAGATCTCTAGTGTTGGGAATCTGCCCTTCACTGTAGTGATCTGTGGATTATAGATCTAATCCGTGTAATATGAAAATCTGGTTTGAATACTGTTATATTTTCTTCAGAATTTCTGTATCATTATGGAGACCTTCTGCCTTAGATCTCAGATCTACTCCATGTACTTCACTTTTTGCTAAAAACCCCAAGGGGTATTTGTAGAGGAGCCTTTCTAATGTATAGATCTAATATAGATCTAAATTTTTGTAAAAAGATCTGATCTAGATCTGAAGTTTAATATACTACTATTTCAGCCAATAAAAATAATGTTGTCAAGATTGTTCAGTCATATTCTATGGTTGCAGCACCTCAATCTTGAGGATTTCTTCATGTAAATTCTTCTATTTTATATTATATAGCTCATGGGCCTAAATATAACTCTGAATTGCTGATGTAAATGAAATTATTGAGCCTCCATATTGGCCTCCTACTGTTGTTCAGTTAAACTGCGTTATTTCTGAAGCAATGTTGTTTTATATATTTCTGCAGTCCCATTCTTAGGTATTTTCTAGCTATTCTAGGTGTGGGAGACTTCCTTACCTCACCTAGAATGATTTCTTTCTGATCTCCTCTTGGATTTAGATGTCATATTGTCCCATCTAAGGGATCCAAGGGTTGATTTTGATTTCTATAGCATACATTTCTGGAAATGCATTTTTCATGCATGCATTGCTGAGCAATCCCATTTTGGGATATTACATATTTTACACAGGTATTACAGAATGAGAGATCCATTCACATCTTCATAGCATATGTTTATGACTATGAAAAGTCTTGTTTTAGACATATTTTTGCAGAGAATATTTTGAACAAATGGAGCAGAATTTTGGGAAACCGAGAGAGGTTTATCTAAAAAACCTTTTCATATACAATAACCTATTTCCCTTTTTACACATCTGTCTTGTATTGAGATATTAAAAGGGATAACAGAACCCTATTTTTCATAATTTCATGACAAAAAAGATTAAAGATAGTTAGTGTCTTGGAGGCCACCTGTAATGTTCCTAACTAGCCCAAGCTAATAGGAACATTTCATTCTGTTTTAATTTTATTTATTGATGAATAAAATGTAAAGGTGGACATGAAAAACCCCCTTAAATCAAAGAATGAATACATGCCCAATGTGAAAAGGGATAAATCTGGGCCTTTGTAATAAAATCCACTTGTGTGTAAAATAGGTTTGAGCTAATTAACTGTGTCAACAGGACCAAATCTACAACGCTGTCTAGGTTCAATGTATCTCCTAAAGGGGCAACACAGTTCTAGAAGGAGGACCTCATGTGAAAGGGGTTAAGTGATTCAGGGTGGTTTAGGGTTTTTCACATCCTCATCTTATAAAAGGAAGGAGAAGGCTCAAGGAAAAGGTTGTTGATGATATTTAGATTTTGAGATTTCTTAACAAACTCAACCTCTCTTTGTTGTTTAGCTAGAGAGAGAGGGATTTCCTATTTAGGAAATCCTCTTCCTTCCTTGAGGGCCTCTTGGAGGAGATTGTGCTGCATTGATCCACTATCTGAAATTTTGGCCAAGCTTCACCTTACATTACAGCGCTTCTCATGTTGAGGGTTGAGTTTTCTTGTGAACAGTAGTAAGTGGAATCAAATATATTCATATCTAAAGAGTTCTATTACATCTTTTCAGTGGGGAAGTCATCTAAATCACTGGCAAGAATGTAATAGCTATTTTGGGGCTTCAGATTCTTATCCTGGCATTAGGAAAAAGTGTTCTCCACTTCTTCAGTGCATTCCCTTGAGAAAATTGTGTCCTTTTTGCAGGTAGAGTTGTAGTGTGGGTTTTTAATCAGTTTGGAGGAGAGATCTCCAGTGAAAGGGCTCCATTCCTTCACTGAGGTGATCCGTGGATTGGCCAACCAATCCATGTCCTATTTTAGATTTGATATGCTGAGCATCATATTATTCAGAAATTTTTGAATATTACTGCAGATCTATGTTGTAGATCTCAGATCTATTCATTGTTATTCATCTTCTATTGAGATCCCCAAGGGGAAAGTACTAAAAAGCTCTCTTTGCATATAGATCCCATTCTGATATGTGATTTTTTATTCAGATATATTTTAGATCTAAAATATGATGAAACACTACTTCAGCTTCCTGAATATTATGCTGTCTGGTTTATTGGGCATTTCCGTGTAGCATTTTACTGAGTTTTGAGGCCTTTCTTCATGTATAAATATGTGTTTTCTCATATAAAGCCATTGAATAATATTATGAAATTGTAATATTTATTTTCCATCATTATTTCAGTTAAACCCTTCATAAAATCATGTTGTAGAAGCTTCAACACTTTCTTCATCATTTAAGTCATGGGAAATCAAGGTTTTTAAGCGTAGTTTGGGAAGGAGGAACTGTTTAACTTAGATAGAATTATTTGTTTGAGATTAAATTTGGATCATAGGTCCCTCATGACCTAATATATAATAACCTCCCACAGTTTCTCTTATTTTTATTCAGATCACTGAATATACTCATTTTAGGGCAAAAAACATCACTTTTCCCCACCTTTTTTCCCATAAAACGCTGTATAAGGTTTTTGATGCATATTTAAATGAATTTTAAGTGTTTTTAAATCTGCACCAGACATATTTATGTATCTACACATTGTTAATAACTAATATTATTCCCAATATATAGTTGTTTCTGAAAAAGGGATATTACAGTGGTATCGAAGCAAGATCTTTGGCTCAGCCTGTGGCTTTAAGCCAAAGTGATGAATCTATGAAGGAGGAATATTTAAATCTCTATAGACAGAGTCTTTAGATGACCAGGTAGATTCTATATCTCATCTTTTTTTCAAAGGTGACATATCCAGTAAATGCCCCTGCAGTCAATCTCTGGAATAGAAATTTGATATTCTTGAAAAAGGGAACTTTTCAGCGGTATCAGAGAAGAGAAGAGAAGAACAAGAGTTCAGAATGCTGAATAATATGATTTTTGCCTCATCATATTCCAGATCCATGAAGAGGCTCTTCAAAGAGGATAGGCAGACAAAGGAGAAAGAAGAAGAGAATGAAACTCCTAGAGGGTTTCAAGGAGAAGAAAGTTGCAGTGAAACATATAGAAGGTTTCGAGAAGGAGAGGAAGATCCATGCACTTCCTACCCTCACGAAGAAGATGCATTGTACAAAAAAAACAAGAGCATGGCTCCACCACTTGGAATAATGATAGAAGAGGAGATCTCCCTGCTCCTTTTCCAAACCATGAAGGGTATTGAAGAAGATCTCAAGGATATTGAAAGGGTGGAGACTTGTACCAGTGCTGGCACAACCTTGGAAGAGTAGCCTTTAGTAATGGAGGAAGGCTACACAGTTGTAGAATAATTTCTTGCTTCTACATCCCACCAAGGTATAATTATCAATCCATCTGTTATCATTTTAGCACATTGTATGAAGAGATCTAAATTTCTATATGCTGCTGGGATAGAGTAACAAAGTTTCACTGTGTTGTGCAAGAGCAGTAAGGAAGAAAGGAGGCACCATTCCTCATGGGATCATTCAAATTGCAGCTTCATTCATGAAGCAATGAAGGAATAAATGATGAATGGTAGACATCTTGAAGTGAGAAACCTTTTCTCCTTTCTAGATGCCTCTTTCTCAATGAGCACTCCCCAGATCAAAGAGAAACTTCTACCTGCAAATCCAGAACCTCAATGGTTTTGGAAGGACAAAGATGAGAGCTATTTTCTTGAAGATCTCAAAGGTATTGCATTTCAAAAGCCCTTTAAATTCAAAGGGTGTAAAACCATGAGGACACAACGAGGAGATGAGGAAGAGGGCCAGCCTCATTCCTATCCATCACAGAAGGTTGAAACACCTAGGAAGGTGACTGGATTGCGCAGTGGAATCATGGAGGGTATTCCCCACTTATGTATTCAGTCATCTCTCATTGAGGAGGTCTCATTATATGAATATTATGGCACCATCTATGGGTAGCATGTGCCATCACTGTCAAGGGATGAGACCCTGGAGATTGCAGAAGGAAAAGAGGAGGGCAAGCTTCACATGGTAAGAAACATTTGTCCCTCTTTATCTCAATATAATGATGCAAGAAGGAGGCAAATAGATCTATTCAAGAAAAGCAAGGACACATTAGTCCATAAATCCTTCCATGATCTATGCCTTTATGTCTCCTTACTTGAAGGAATTCCACCAAGGAGTTCCCATGATGAGCAGAATGGCAAAGTGTTCCCTCAACCTTGTACATAAATATCATCTCTCTCTAAGAGGGAAGCCAACACAACATTGGAGACTTTGGGTAAGAAGCATGCTTATGTAAATCACATCTTATTTCGTGATTTCATGTATTCCCTTACTTTACATTTGCAGGCCATAACTCCCAAAAGGATTGTTTTACCTTACAAGCTTCATGGCCAACTATGGGCCAAGATTATTTTCAAAGATGGCCACTCCCATGATGGGATAAGGGAGATATTAAAACATGATTGGTGCTTCCCTAGGGCACTAAATATACATTTCACTTTCAACCATGGTGGAATGATGAGGGTAGCAAGTAAGTGGCATGCAAACCACTTACCACATCTAGATCTGAAGCAGGGAGGATATTCCCTGCACTAGTTCCTATTGGGTGAGTTTGGGTACCACCCAAGGTTTTTGAATTTCTTGCCTCATGCCTTTTATTTCAAGAAAATAATTCATAAGAAGAAGGCATGTTTATTTTGGTTGATGAGAAGAGGGTATGGACACTCCATGATGAATTCCATGTCCATACATCTACTTGCATCCATGATGTATGTACATCTATTTCTATTTAGAATGACTCTCATAATCATGTATGTACTTTGGGTTGGGAGGAGATGTAACCTTCTCATGGGATGGCATAAGGGAGCATATTTATATCATGATGTTAATGATGCCCCAATATTTATTGTAAACATGAGATGAGGAAAGGTACAATGGGTGTATGAATCCATTGGGAATGAAATTTCCCAAAATCATTTGTATTTCAAGGAGAGGATAGAACCTTACATGTCTGCTGTATTATATATTGTGTTTTCTTATGCAAAAGGTCATGTATTGGGCTTATGTCATGAGAAGAGATCTCTCACAAGGGAGAATTTGGAGCATGGCATGTGTTATTTGAATCATATTCAGCCAACACTTATTATCCTCCACTATTTTCAAGCTTTGAAGAAGCTTATTATAGCAAGTAGGTGGTGGGGTGGCCACTTATTATGTGATGATTTGAAGTAGCATGGGAAGGGAGAGTTTCCACATGACACCTTGGCATGGAAGGGGTAAAAAAGGAAGAGTCAAATCAGCTCACTCTTTCTTATTTTGAGGAAGAGAATAGATCCATGCACCTCTCCATTGATGGGGGGAGGATTGTTGGTGAAAAACATGATCATGTTACTTATGTTTTATATTCTAATTTCATGTAATCTTACCCTATGTTTTTGCAGGCCATGAATCCAAGGAGGATTTTTATATCATGTGAGCCTCTTGGCCAATATTGGGCCCCAAAAATTTCTGAATTGGGCCACTCCCTTGAGAAGAAAAGGGATATTTTTCAAGATGATGGGTGCTTCCCCAAAGCACCAAACATATATCACACTTTCAGCCATGGTGATATGATGTGGGAAGCAAGCAAGTGGTGGGAAAACCACTTACCATATCTACATTTGATGCAAGAAGGGGATGCCTTGCGTTGGTTCCACATGTGGGACTATGACCCACCTCCATATGTGCAATTTTCTGTTTTGAAGCACATTATTTTGATTCCCTATCTTGATAATGTATTTATAAATTTCATGGGGATGTATGGAGAAAGGAGGAAGGATGGAATGTGCCTCATGGGATGGCTACTCTCCATGTACTTTATGTTTTCTTGTTTCAGGGAGAGCATGGGGGCAAACCATGTTTGTTTCATATGATCTATTGTCTCCTTATGGGGTGAGATATTTGCATCTCATGAGAACCTTGGAGGAGCAAGACATGGATGGATTGGTGAGCACTTGGCTTATGGAGGAAGATTATCTTATGTTGGTGTCACCAAGGAGGAGATTTTTTAGCACTCACTTTGCAATTTCTTGAGGACAAGCAACAATTTTGGAGGGGAGGACTGTAATCTTCTTAATTAGCCCAAGCTAATAGGAACATTTGATTATGTTTTAATTTTATTTATTGATGAATAAAATTTAAAGGAGGACATGAAAACCCCCTTTAAATCAAATAATAAATACATTCCCAATGTGAAAAGGGATAAATCTGGGCCTTTTTAATAAAATCCACTTGTGTGTGAAACATGTTTGAGCTAATTGACTGGGTCAACAAGACCAAATCTACAACGTTGTCTAGGTTCAATGTATCTCCTAAAGGGGCAACACAGTTATAGAAGGAGGACCTCATGTGAAAGGGGTTAAGTGATTCAAAGTGGTTTAGGGTTTTGCACATCCTCATCTTATAAAAGGAAGGAGAAGGCTGAAGGAAAAGGTTGTTGATGATATTTAGATTTTGAGATTGCTTGAGAAACTCAAAATCTCTTGGTTGTTTAGCTAGAGAGAGAGGGATTTATTGTTTAGGAATTCATCTTCCTTCCTCGAGGGTCTCTTGGAGGAGATTGTGCTGCATTGATCCACTATCCGGCATGTTAGCCAAGCTTCACCTTACATTACAGTGCTGCTCATGTTGACGGTTGAGATTGTTAGTGTCAGTATCTTCATCCCTCCGTCAGTGATCAAATTCTCTTGTTGCATTGCATATTAGGTGTCTCACTCAGTCAGTTGCATTCCATTAGGAGCATGGATCATCTGACAGTAGTGACTTGTTATACATTTTCCCTCATGTCCTTTACCTGCTGGCCCATTTCCATTCATCAAGATCATCTGCAGTCAATTTTTGTCTTTAAATTTGCAAGAGTCATTTCTAGGGTTTTAATTTCATTAGGTCTAGGGTTTCATCAAAAAGGTATTCAAAATGTCCAATAATGGTCAGCAGGTTCATGAGGAGGTTGAATAAAGTTCCAGTACCAATCATTTTCATAATTGCATGCTCAGAAATGTATTTTTCCTCAAAACCATATTTTGAGGAAAAACATAGTATTTTAGGTTTTTATGTATAAATTTCATGTAATTTCAATTCTCTCATGTGTAAATAACCTCAATGGAAACCTTGGTCACTTTTCCAGGCTTCAAAAGCTCCATCCCCTACAAGGAAAACAAAAAATCAAGTCATTCAGTTAAATTAGAGGCACAAATAGAGTAAACTGCCCAAAAAACAAAGTTGATCAAAAGCTCTTGTATATAAACTCATTGATCCTCATTATAGAGCTCATTTGCATTCAAAAGAGAAAGATTAAACAAGAGAAAGGCGTGTTGGAGATAAGGAGAAAGTTTGAATGAAAATTGGGCAAAGTTCAAGGGTGCGGCACATTGATTGAGAGGTATGGCGAATACAAGTGGCACGACGCATTGAGCCGACCTCCACAGTGTAAAAAATACACTGGCGCGGCACGTAGGGATGCAAGATTTTTTCACCACGATTTCATTCAAAAATTCAATTTTCTTGGCTTCCTCTGGTCCAAAGTAAGTCAAACAACCCCTCCAATGCCATAAACGTGTATCTTATGATTTTTATGAAGATTTAATAAAAAAAAATCTCAAACCCTACTTCCTTGCTCAAGACATGATTGCCTACGGTTTGTAAGTTGGTTTTTTGTGGCCATCACTCCCTCACCTTTTTATTCCTTCACTATTTTTCTAGTTTCATCAAACCATTTCCCTATTCCCCATATCCCTAAATTCATCTACCCCTATCCCATATTCCCATCATCCTAAATCCTAGCTACAAAATTCCCAAACCCCAATTGCTATCCCAAAAGCCTAGAGACTGTCCCTAAAACCCTTCAATTCCCCAAGTTACAATTGGAAATATTCCCAACATTCCCCTTACCCTCTCCCTTCATATTCCCTCACACATTTTCATACACTTGGTAGCGAAACATCGAAGACACCTAAAACTCTTCATACTCATCTAAGACAATACAAACTTTGGCAAACATGGAGACAGATTCCTCTTATGACCGAGATGAAGGAAACACAATGACTCTATAACCGAATTGCATGCACCAAGGAGACCAAAAGCTATTGGAGAAAGCCAACAAAGAAAAGAACATGTTGAGGCACATGGCCAATCATTATTGGGCGAGAAACCATGTTTGCAAAGCAAGGATTAAGATCTTGAAGGCTAAGTTGAAGAAGGCCTCAAAGCGTCGGAAAGGCATGATAGAATTTAGATCTTGGCTGAGGCTTCCTTGGCCCACCATAGCACATAATGGAGGACACTCAGCCCAAATTTCAAAAAATTTGGGACACTTTTTGCAAATTTTGAATTTTTGGCCTAAAAACAGACTTTTTAGCTCTATGCGTCGCGCCACTTGGCGCGCGCTTTTGATAGGAGACTCATTTTTATGAAAACTCTACATTTTTGGCTTTTTCATGGAAAAATATGCATGCCTACCTATGTCCAAGAAATTTTGACAGGTTTTGGGCTTCCAGAAGGGTCAAAAACACCCCAAAATGACCTTTATGCCCCTTTTTTGACACACGGGAGGCAGTGTTGGGAGAAATCAGTTTTGGAGGGGAAAATGAAAGCCAAATTCTGAAATTCCACCTGTGTTGGAAATTAGACAGGTAGAAATTTCCAACAAGCCCACATGGAGAAAATTTGGACACCGGGAAGGCCTCCAAAATCAGCTGCAAACTGGCGCGATGCATAGGGAAATCAGGCGTGACGCATTGGAGGTTTTTGCTCATTTTTGACCCAGAAACTCTGTTTTTCGCCTAGTTTTTGACATTTTGACTTTCTTAATTCCAAATGTCAAACTCATGATGTAATTTGATTTAATTTGATGTATATTGATGTAATTTTGTTAAATTTTCACTCATGGAGGTAGATTCATCCATCAAAAGGTGATTTGCAACTGAATGAATTAGTTTCCTAGTTTATAGAGGCAAGTTGTTCCACTGCCTACTTTCTAGTTCTCAGTTTAGATTTTGTTGGAACAACTCCTAAACTTGTGAGATCGACCCCTAGAGGCTAGGGATGAGTTATTTTTTTTCTATATCTTGTGGTTTTTCAGTCATTTGCATGGTTGGACTCTTGGGAATGCTTTAAGCATCATTGTACATTCATCTCTGCATTTTTGGCAAAGGAATAGACCAGGGTTTGCAGCACTCCATGGGATTCATGTGGCATTTTTTTTTGATAATGTGTTTCTCTCTGTCAATTTAAGTCTCCTGGTGATATATGTATACCATTATCTCTCTTATTTCTTCTTAAATTAAGCAAACAAGGATAAAGGTAGAATTCATTAAAATTTGCAGTGCTCTACCTAGGGTTTGTTTAATTTCCTATGGTTTCAGTTGTTTGGAGAGGATCCCTGAAGGTTCTTTCCCTCTTCAACTCCTCACCTCTCTCAAATCTCCATTTATTTCAAATTTTAAGTGTCAAATCAATTGCCTACCTTGCCCCATTCAGATCTCTGCAGAACTGAGCCTCATTCCCCAGACCCAAAATTTTCTTTTCCTCTTGAGCCAAAAAAATATCCATTAAATTCAAATAAAAACTCTTCTGCATATATACCTAGCCTAAAATCAGTTTTCATTTAAGTCATCTCAAGCCTCATTGATCATTTTACAGAGATTGACAAGGAGAGAGCCCTCTCTCGATCTGGTAGGGCTAGCTACCAGGTTAAGCATGGTTTGATGTTACCCTAGATTCTTCCTTTCTCAGCTTGAGGTAGATTTAAGCCATAACATATATATCTTGTGAGTTGCAGTAAGTGGAATCAGATCTATTTAGATCTAAAGATTTCTATTGCATCTTTTCAGTGGGGAAGTCATCTAAATCACTGGCAAGAGTGTAATAGCTATTTTTGGGCTTCAGATTCTTATCCTGGCATCAGGCTAAAGTTTTCTCCACTTATTTAGTGTATTCCCTTGAGGAAACTATGTCCTTTTTTCAGGTAGAGTTGCAGTGTGGGTTTTGCATCAGTTTTAAGGAGAGATCTCCAGTGAAAGGGCTCCAATCCTTCACTGAGGTGATCCGTGGATTGGCCAACCAATCCATGTCCTATTTCATATATTATCTGCTGAGCATCATATTCTTCAAAAATTTCTAAATATTACTATAGATCTATGGTGCAGATCTCATATCTATTCATTGTTATTCATCTTCTACTGAGATCTCCAAGGGGAATATACTAAAAAGCTCTTTTTGCATATAGATCCCATTATGATATGTGATTTTATATTCATATATGTTGTATATATAAAATATAATGAAACACTACTTTGGCTTCCTGAATATTATGCTGTCTGTTTTATTGGGCATTTCCTTGTAGCATTTTACTGAGTTTTGAGGCCTTTCTTCATGTATAAATATGTGTTTCCTCATATAAAGCCATTGAATCATATTATGAACTTGTCATACTAATTTTCCATCATTATTTCATTTAAACCCTTCATAAAATCACTCTGTAGAAGCTTCATCACTTTCTGCATCATTTAAGCCATGGGAAATCAGGGTTTTTAAGCCTAGTTTTAGAAGAAGGAACTGTTTAACTTAGATAGAATTATTTTTTTGAGCTGAAATTTGAAGCATAGGTCCCTCATGACCTAATATAAAATAAAATCACGCCATGTCTCTTATTTTTACGCATATCTCTTAATATACTCATTTTAGGGCCAAAATCATCACTTTTCCCCACCTTTTTGCCCATAAAACACTGTATAAGGTTGATGATGCATATTTAACTGAAGGTTAAGTGTCTTTACATATGTATCAGACATATTTATATAGCTCCACATTGGTAATAACTCATATTATTCCCAATCTATAGCTGTTCCTGAAAAATGGATATTACACCACCTCATCAAATAAGAATTTCTATCAAATTCGAATAGCTCTTATTTGTCACCAAAAATCCACAAAGATAGTGCCAAGTTTATTCATTAGTCTTGAATGCATTATATTTAATTTCTATTTGTGTAACACATTTTTAAGATATTTGGTGAATAATTTGCATAAATACTTCATCATTTGATGTAATAGATGTTGGGATTTTAATGAGAAAGACTACCATCCATTTTAAAGTTGTTCATTGTGTTCAAGTGACCTTTTGTAGTAATACAAGACAATTTTTTTCAGGATTCATGCGTTGGAAAAATTGGTGATGTTCTTCTTTTGTTTATATGTAATTTCATTGTTTTCCTTTACTGTTCTATCTTAAAGCTTAATTAAATTACATAAATGGTGAAAATCAGGGGTCTTGAAATATACACCATGTTCTAGTTTTAAGTAATTTTAAATATTTTCTTTTGAAGTCAAACTAAGGAATTATTAATTTCTCTTTAGTTTCAATTGAATCTTACTTTTTCATCTGTTCCATGCCATTTTAAATCTAAAATATCCAACTAGTTCACCTACCTTACCCTATTTCACTTAAGCTTGATACTTTTTCAAATTGATCACCCCAAACCTCTTTGACTCCATTTCCCAATGTCCTTCCCTTGTTGTTCCAACCAAACCAATTCAAAAACCAAACTTTGAGCTCATTAACTAGCCTAACATTTCCATAAAATAAAGCTAAATCTAATAGATAGATCCCTCGTTGAGTTTAGAATGGTTGGCTTCTAGACTTAAAAGTGGTTTTGATGTTACCTCCATGATTTTTTCCTCAGCCTTGAAAATGCAGAGTGATAACATAGTGGATACCATATCGGGGAAAACATTTTATCTTCCTCGGAAAAATGTATCAGTTCTAGATTTGATTACTAATGCTGGACAATGATCAGACACAAGGAGGCTAAATCATTCACCTGACGAATCCATTTTCAAAGTATCTAGAACTTCAAAGTTTTTAGGGGAACTCCACTGTCAAAGAATCCAGATTTTTGAGCATTCATGGCGACTCCATTACATGTTGATCAAATTTCTTGCTAAACAAGATGGCATGGTATGTGGTAAACCCTCTATCTTGTGAAGTTTTGAAATAATTCAAGAATAAGTTAGCAGAGTTTAAAATTGATGAAGATTTTTTAACAGTTGTGTTTCATTGTTTGAAATCGAGCAAATTTTCTCCTAAAGGTAAAAAAAATCTTGAGTTAGCTGCTGAAAGATTTGAGAAGGGTATTGAAATTTTGGATTTTTAGATTCAGTCATATAGTTTCCAAGATCCTAAAAAAGTCTTGGAAAATATTCCTTCTCCAAAACAAGAGGATATTGTATTGCCTTTTGATTTGGAGATTGATGAGAATTATGTTTTCAAGTACAGAACTGAAACTGTAGAGTTAGAATTAGGGTTTAACCTTGAGGATACAACTGATGAAATCATCCATGATCGACTAGTCATTGAAGGCCTAAAAGCTAACACAATAAATCATGCTTTTATTGATCCTATAGCAGACTACATGAAGGTTCTTTTCATCTTAAGTGTTCAACCATGTTTTCACTATAAGGACCAGATCCATTAGCAGTTTCCATTACATGTTACAACTTTGATTTTGTGGACAAATATTCAAGTTGTCCTTGTGATTATTCAAACATGCAGTCAAGCAGTCCACTTGTTTCAATAGCTACTTGACCGGCTTCATTGGAATTTTTGTATTACTTGATTCAGCATGATTTTTAGCAGTATAGGGTAGGTATTAGTGTGTAAATAAGATCACTTATTTGACCATTGTTCCAAGAATTATTTCATGTTTCTGTTTCAGATTTCATTTCAGATTTCAATTCAGTATGTTTCAGATTTCAGTTTAAGATTTTTAGTCACAGATATTCTATGCCAGAGCATGTTGCAGGCTTTGTATCAACCCAATGGATTAGGCTACTAGTCTACGATGTTCTTGGCACCTCACAGGGAGATTTCCATCCCTAGATGGAGCCAATGTTAGGGTCCTATAATTTTTATAGGGTCACTTGATTATAGTTGATGATTATTATATTTCAAATTTTGTAAAATAATATTCATTGTTGTAAATTATTTCCAAAAAAGGTCAGAACCTTAAGAAAAAAAATGCTTTCAAGTCAAAATGCAACATTAGAGGATAATTAAGTATGTTTATATCAAATTAATCACATCATTACATGTGAATAATTAATTATAATAAGGCCTTGGTACTATATATTTAATTTTATTATAGAGTTGAGAGCGAAAAAAAGGGAATTTGTCTTGTAGTGTTAAGCTATGTGCTTTAATTGACAGCCCGATCATCAACAACTTACATCGACGACTCACAAGGCTTTTCTCCCCCCTACCCATCCTAGATTTACTGGCGGAGGGGGGGTCCAAATAGGTGGTTTAACTCACCCCAGTCCCACACGACGTGTTAGCCTTGCATTATTTCTATCCCCCCTCTCAATACTATATACCACTCCTACCCCCCTCCAAAAACGGTTTTTTCTCCTCCTGCCATAATTCACACTCCTAGTTCTGTCACCCTTCACTTCCACTACACCCCCACTCCCCTACTGCCATGTATCTCCTCCCGCCTGATCCTGCTCCCGATTTCCGTTCCATTCTTTCACCTTCCTTTCATGCTCACATGTCACCTATTTCTACCAACCATGTGCCTCCACATCATTTCTCACCTCCGTGTCACCTCCCACCTCCATGTCATATGTTCGTTTCATGGTCAGTTAAAACTATGTTTTTTCCCTCTACATCAAAGTAATTTTAAACATGGTTTACAAAAACATAAGAAAAAATTTTCAAAAACTGAAAGATGTTTTATTTTACAACATCCTAATATACAAAAACCCCCCTCATTTTTATAAAAGATATTATTGTTTGTGATATTCAGAGAAATATTTGCAGGCATATTTTCCCATTTCTTCCTTTTTTCAGTCACTAGCAATCCACAAAGATAGTTCCAAGTAGATTCCTTATTTCTGAATGTGCTACATATCAGTTATATTTGTGTAACATAGTCTTAATATATTTGGTGAAGAATTTTTATAAATGCTTCATCATTTGAAGTAATAGATGTTGGGATTTGTAATGAGAAAGACTAACATTCATTGTAAAGTTGTTCATTGAGTTCAAGTGATATTTCGTAGTAATACAAGACAACCTATTTTAGGATTCATGTGTTGGACAACTTGGTGATGTGCTTCTTTCATTTATGTGTTATTTCATTGTTTTCCTTTACTATTTTTTCTTAAATCTTAATTACATTACAGAAACGGTGATGATGAGGAATTGTTGAAATATACACCATGTTCTGGATGTAATTAATTTTAATGTTTTCTTCTGAATTCAAACTAAGGAGTTATTAATTTCTCTTTAGTTTCAACTAAATCTTACTTTTTCTTCTATTCTATTCCATTTTAAATCTAAATGATCCAACTAGTTCACCTACCTTGCCATGTTTCACTTAAGCTTGATACTTCTACAAATTGATCAACCCAAGCCTCTTTGACTCCATTACCCAATGACCTTCCCTTTCTGTACCAACCAAACCAATTCAAAAACCAAACTTTGGTCTCATTGAATAGCCTAAAATTTCAAGAAAATAAAGCTAAATCTAACAGAGAGATCCCTCTCTGAGTTTAGAAGGGCTAACTTCTATACTTAAAACCAGTTTAGATGTTACCTCTGTGGTTTTTTCTTCAGCCTTTAAAATATATAATGATGATAAGACATTGTCGTAGAAGTTAATCTTTTGAGTGGTCAACCTACTTTAGCTTGATTTGTCTATAAACTACCCCACGCTCAGCATTCTCATGTTCAACAACCCTATCTCCAAAAACCGAACATACAATATCCATATGTTCAGCAACCCAACATCCCTCATCAATATGTTCAAAAACCAAATATACAGTATCAATATGTTCCTCTACCAAATGTCTCTCAAAACTATGCCCAACAACCCTAGCTTCTTGCAAGTACTATTGCAACTAACCCTCATTTTTTTCTTCAAACCCAAACTAGTCTGAATCTCCCTCTGGGTAAATTTGGTCCTCACCCCAATCAAATGCATACTCAGTACCAGCCACTTACTCAAGGTCAGTTTCAGCAACCACAACTTGTGCCTCAGCTTGGTGTTCAATATCAACAGATTCCTTAGTACCAACAGGCCCAACTGGGACATCATACTGGACCCTACGTTTATCAAGGACTACAGGCTGGACCCCATGTTCAACAGGGACCATAAGATGGACCTCATGTTCAGCAAGGACCTCATACTAGACCCTATATCCAGCAAGGTCCAGAACTCAAAATCTGGTAGGGGCCTTATCAACAGCCCCAACAAGGTCCCTATGTTCAACATCATCTGCAACAATGTCCTTACCAACAATGGGGGCAGTATACATATCAAGGCCAAAATATGCCCTCTTGGGAGTAGAATCCATATCAATGAGGTTGGAACCCCCAAACATTTTCTCCTCATCATCCTCCCTTGCCATTTTTGGCTATGTTGGAATTTTCAGATGTGTCAAAGCTTACAAATGACCCCATCCAACATCAGTTGCATTGGCAACTAGTTCCAACCAAAATCCTGAGAGATTGTCCTAAATTTGAAGGCAAATATGAGTAAGACACCTAAACCCATGTCATGGTGTACTGCTTATTATGCTCTTATAACTCTTGGGTTGATGATTCAATTCGTCTTCATCTTTTCCAGTGCACTCTAACAAGTACTACAGCCAAATGGTATATTGAACTCTCTTAAGGTGTTTTCTTTGATTTTAAATCCTTGGCTATGTCTTTCCTTACTCACTGCTAGTTACCTGTGTGGTATGAAACTAGCACGCACTTTCTCATCTCATTGCAGCAATCAATTGCTACTCACATTTCAGATCACATTCACAAATGGCAGCGTCGATGTCGCCTCATAAAATTATATATCTCCGATCAGTTGTTGACTGAATAGTTTACGAAATCATTCATTCCAAATATTGCTAAATATATTTCCATGGGTGGATGTGTCACGGAAGAGGACTTCATTTCAAGAGCTCAATACCTAGATTTGGTTTATTCCCAATCTAGAACTCTATATGAGCTCTTTCCTGATGCACCACAATCTTCAATTGAATCGAAATCATCTTAGTCACCTACTATGCCTCTGGTTGATGGTGTTATTGGGGTAGTGGCCCATGCTGATAGTAATGAACCCAAAGCTTCATCAAAGTCTATGTACACTATTATCGCTTCACCCTCCACTCCTTCTAGTAACCAGAAGAATCCTAGTAAAATATCTAAGGTAAATGTTTTCCAATATACCAGAGCAAAAAAAATCCTCGAAAGGTAGGCAAAAAGGATAAAGGAAAATCCAAATCTGATAACCCTAAACATGATTCGAAAAAGTCATCTGCTAACGATTCTTCAACGTGCAAGCCCAAATATCATTGTTTAATATGTGATGATGATCATTACACCAAGGATTGTCCTCAATCTGCCGAATTTTCTCGTCTTCTAAAGGGTGCACCCGAGACTCCGCTTGTCTTAAAAGAGTGTTTCCCTTCTCAGCGGACGCAAATGGTAGATCAACCCCAATTGTTTGGAAAATCTCAAATTTTCATGGCTGGAACGTAACCTATATCTGTTACCATGAGATCTAAAGAATACACCAATCCATCCAAAGCTCCTATGGAACCGAAAGTCACAGATCACCCTTCCTCTTCTACACCTCCTAGTTCAGGTTCTCTCCAGATCGAGAGATCTAGTAGTGAGTCCATCGCCCAACCACCCCTAAATTTTTTCTTCAGTAATCATCTTACAATCCGAATGTGATATTTGTGCTACACTACAATATTGTATAGGATCTAGCTCAAGCAGCTTCAGCACTAGAAGTATTTCAGTCATGTTCATCACAACGGAAGGCACTATTATCTGCTATTGGAGGGATTTATCTGGTAGATTCCAATCTCATTATTTTTTATCTTGAGAACTTTTTTCCTCACCTCCCATCTCAAGTAGTGTTTTTTTTATCAACGTTTCTCATTAATGTCAACCCAAGCAGCACCAAGGGCTACCCCAATCTTGCATGGGAACTTTGACTTCAAAAATTACTCTATTCCGAGTCAAGGATATTTTTATGGTTTCTACTTTTTGAGATGTTTCCATTGATTTATGGCACGCCACATAATTCTTCATGGTTTGAGAGATATTCATGCTTTAAGTTAGTAACCCCAGTTAGTGGGCTAAAACCCCATGGGGTTGTGGCATGACACTAATCATTGGTTTTGGTCATTGAATAGTCAATAGTTATTAATTTTTTAAACTCCTAAAATCCCTCCAACATTCACTTCAGTCAAGACCCTCTCGACCTAATCATCTATATAAATTGTGACCCTCATATACTCCTGATGCAAGGATTTCACTACTTAACAAAGGTCATCCTGGAATTATCGCTATAAATTTTTTTTGCAGACTTTTAGATGTTCGAAAAAAGAAACCCATTTGAGCCGAAACCCTGATGAAGCATGTGACTGAATTTAGATGTTGGTTTGCTATATTTTCGGAGATATGATCTGAGTAAATTAGGGTTTTGCAGGCTCTCGAATTTCATGTCAAACAGGTGACCTTGGGACAATCGTCATAACTTTATCTCTGAGAATTGGATTCAAATTTTGTAAAAGGTGATAGAAGGAGGGCAGATTATAGTTTGTTGGATATATTTTCCTAGAGTGAAATTTGAAATAGTGACACATGGCACTTCGTACAATTTCACTCTACTTAAACAATCTATAATCAGGTCATCGTAGCAGATTGGGCATAACTATTTCTTGAAGAATACAATATTGATCAAACCTATGAAATTGGAAATAAGACTCAGAGGGCTACCACGGGGCATAATTTCGGACCTTGTAGATCGAAAATTACATAGATACATCAGATTCAATATCGAGCTTCTAGAAGGCAAGAAAAAATATACATTCAAGGATCACTTTAGTAAGGACAAGACATCAACAGTCAAAAGTCCACTACAACAAGGTATGTATGATTAGTGTTTGAATTTTAACTTGAATGTCATCTTTGATATGTGTTTTTGTAGGAAAGTGTAAGTATTTTTTATGTATGTTTGATTTGGCTTTGTTCATAAATGTTGAACATATTTACATTGGAATTTTGAATATTTCTCTGACATATGGTTTGCAAGACAATGTAAGTATTTTTTTTTTCATATTGGTTTGGGTCTTGTTCATTAATGCATGTGAAGGAAGGAGGACACAATAAGACAACTCAGAGACATACTAGAAGGACAATGCAATGCCAGAGTACCATTACTTGAAGCAAGCACAACAATACTTCAACAGCTGCTAGTGTTCAAAGAAGTAGTGTCAAGTCAAGTATCAGGTCGTGTCAAAAGTTAGTATTGTAAAAATAATCATTGTAAAATTCTAAAAGAGTCATTATTGTAAAATATTCATTATTGTAAAGGATTCATTATTGTAAAAGATTCAATCTTCCTAGAGTTGGAGAGGCATTTTTGGGAGGTATAAGTGTCATTGTTGGGTAATGTTATGGTTGGGTTACATGTCATAGTGTGATTGGGTGATTTTTCTAGGTCAAGAAAATCATTGTGAATCATATTTTATCGTGGAACATTGTCCCTGGTATGGGAGTCCACACTCTTGTCTTATTTCCGATCATTAGAGGGTGGTAGGGAGGTGCTAGGTTAGTGCATGAAGTCACCTACAGTTTGGAGCATGTGAACACTTTAGAGTAGTAGGTCGGTCCAGGATGTCGAGGCACTCATTCAGTTGACTACTAAAGAAACCAGGGTGTTGGGGCGTCCTTCCAGTGGGAGCTAGATAATAATACTTCTCTAGAATTCTAGGAAGTTTTACCTTTCATTTCAGTTGGGGCTGAAGATTAAATAATTTATTAGAAAATCGTTAGGTGGTTTTTGACCCCGAGGGTGTTTTCCACCTAAAATTTGTGTGCCTATTGTGTTCTATTGTTTACTGTTGTTAATAGATAAACATCAAGAATAATTGAAGATTAACTAATGCTCTAAAAATATTCAAAAGTGCTAATTGATAAGAAATATGGATTCACCCCCCCCCCGTCTTAGTATTTCCAACAATTGGTATCGGAGCTTGGCTCCTTCAATAAAATTTTAACACCTTGAAGGAGATCATGGAGTATACTAACAATATCGTTCCTATGTTCAATGGAAATAACTGTGCACTTTGGAGTGGAAGAATATAGGTTCATTTGTTGGTGCAAGGATATAAATGATGGAAAATTGTTGAAAAGGGCTTTACAATGACCCAGGATGAACAAGGTAAGAAAAATATGGTATATGATGCAAAGGCTAAATATCTCATTATCAATGGGCTTATCGAATTTTTCTATCTTAAGGCACTGAGTTGAAAAACTGCTAAAGAAGTATGGGCAAGCTTGAGAATATATATGTAGGTGACTCAAACATGAAAGAAGAAAAGCTTATAATTTACAGGGAAAATTTTGAGCAACTCAAAATTAAGAAAGATGAAAATATTGATGCATACTTATAGCATGTCGATGAAATAAAAAATGCATTGGAAGGTTTGGGAGAACCCGTCGACAGAAAAATTGTAGTCTAAAAGATCCTTAGAACCTTTCTGGCAAGATTCAACCCAAAGGTATCTGTCTTGGAATATAGTTTGAATCCAACAAATCTCAGCAAAGATGAATTTTATAGAGTGCTTATGGCATATGAAATGAGGACTGAAGAAGAGGATGACACATCTCACCTAGAAATAGAATTCGCCGAATCTAAGATGACTTCTAAGGGCAAGCATACTCTGAAAGTGAAAACTCGTAGTTGTAATGAAGAAGAAAAGGAAGAAGATGAAGAAGAATTTTTAGATAAATAATTTTCCTACTTCATGCGAAAAATTAGAATAGGTACGAGGAAATTCAAAGGTAAAAATCCATTGATATGTTTCGATTGTGGTGAGGTTTGTCATTTTACAGTCAAGTGTCCTCATAAAAATGAGGTTGTTACGAAAGGAAAGAAAGGTTTCGGGATTTCCAACAAGCAAGGCAAGAAGAAATGGTTTAAGAAGAGTTTATTATCCAAAGAAGATAGCTCTTCATCTGATGAAGACAGTGATAAAAAAGAAGAAATCAACGAAAGAGTATTGTTTATGGCCAAGAAAAATAAGCAAGAAGCATCTGATGAAGAGGGAAGAGAAGAAGAAGAGATGAATGAGGTTGAAGATAAAAATGAAGTGATCGGGGTTATCAAAGAGCTCAAGGTTGAGAAGAAGCATGTCAAAACTCTTGAATACGAATGTAATATTCCTAAACTTTAGCTTTTAGCTAAATGGAATATTATAGATAATGTTTTCACTAGGTTGGTGAATAAATGAGAGGGGAGGCCCATAGATCTCCTTAGCAGTAATAAAAACACTTCAAGTGTGAAACGATGCCTTCTAAGCGGCCTAATAAATCACCTTTGAGTATGAACAGGGGTTGGATCATGTTGAAGAGGTCAACTTTTACCAAGTCAACATCACTGTTATGGAGGAGTGGACATTAAATGAAGAGTAATGCAGTTTTGGAGGGATATGGATTGTATGGAGGAAATGACCTAATTGAATGGGGCCAAAGGCAAGGAATCTCATAATATATATAAGGAAGAGGATGGAAGCCATATGGGGTTATGTTTTGGATTATTATTTTGTATGCAGTCTATTTATACTTCTTGCATTCTTCAGTCATTTAGTTGAGATTTCTATGTTGTTTAGCACTGGGTGTTCCTGAGTGGGAATCCCACCTATTTCCTTGAGAGGCCTCTTGGAAGAGCATTTTAATTCATTTACACATTCAGTTTTTAGACCAATATACAACTTTCTTCATCAGCGGAGTTTCTGTAGGATATTGTGTTCTGTTGCAAGGTCCAATAGTGGAGGGTTAGATCGGGTGCCTTTAGAGCTAGTTTTGCAGTGGAGGAAGGTTTCCATCCATTGGAAGGTCTGTAAAGAAGCCCCCTGAGATTTACTGACACATTTAGCAGTAGGCTAAGGATAATTTATCCCCTACAATGCAATATCAGCCCAGATTTGCATTATTTTAGGGAGTAGTTTCATGGGTAGTTGTAGTGCATGTTTTGAGAGGTGATTTCTTCAGTGGAGGAGCCATTATTTCATCAGGAGGATCTATTGAATCAGATATGTAGTTATCTACATCAAATTTAGCCATATATTCTCATTTTAGTTGTTGCAACATATCTTCAGCCCTAGGGTTGCAGCTTACATTGGCACATTGTGTGCATTTTCCGAAAACCCTCTTGGGTTGTCTTGGTGTTATGTGGAATTATGAATTATGGATAAATCATTCTTCCCTAGACAGATGCTTATCTAGAACAACAGATTAAATAATTTTTGACTACTTTTCCTAACTATGAATAGACACACAAAATTAAATAAGAATCTTGTTTGGTCTCAATCTAGTCTCCTAAATTGAGTTCATTTAATTGTCAACCAGGGTTGGTAAACTGCTGAAGTGAACTGCACCGTATGTGCCTAGGTGTTTTGTCTCTTAATGCATTGTGTTTAGTGTTTTATGATGTTTTTTGTCTTTTGTTATGATTTATGATGTTTTTGGTCTTTTTGGTAGTTTTATGTTCACAAGGAAAAATGACTAGAAAGCTAGTGGAAAGAAGCTAATGATTAAAACAGAGTGAAACCTGATTGGTTGATGACAAGTGGTGAATGCAAAGGCAACTACTGAAACAAAATCAAATCCAAACTATGACTAAATAGAAACAAAGCTTGATAATGAATTTTAAGCAAATGATTCAAAACATAAACTCAACTTGTCAAATTCTTTCATCAAAGGTATTTTGAGAGAGAGCTTGAGACATGGTCAGCTAAGCATGCAAATTCTCCTAACTAAACAGTTAAACAACTAACTTATAATGATGCAACATTTTATCCATGATTAGAGATTTTTTGAAACATATTTGGAGTAAAACATTGATACCATCATAAGATCTCTACTTTAAGACTAGTTCCTAACTCTATTCTGCAATTTAGTTTGATAACACTACACTTCACTCAAAGGTTATAGATTTTTAAAGTAGTCTTTTGAGGAAATGTTTGTTTGTGAGATGATAAGGAAGTTGCAGAAGTACTTCAGGCCTTAAAATGATATTGTCTTCTGTTCATATGGTTATGAATCAATTATAGATTTTAGAACAAGAAGAGGTTTGTAAATAATGAAAGCTGTTTTGTTAAGTTTAACAACTGAAGTAATCTAATATGTAGTGAATGACAATTGAATGTGGAGTGCAAATGCAATGAGTTAAGATAAAAATGAACTTAAGATGTCACTAATCTAAAACAGTGTTGAACTACCAAGTCATTATCAAACTTAAAACAAAATAACTGAGCATGAATTAAGTGCAATTAAACTCCGGAGTATCCTAACTAGGCTATCATGCATTATTCTATGGAATTATACAGTCTGTTTGTCCATCATGATTGGTATTTTGGAAGAGTTTCTTAGAACAATCCTAACTATACAATTCAGTGCAAATGCAAACATAAAGACTAAAAGCAATTAAAAACTAAGATATCATAGCTATCTCCTACCCATCATTATGATATTTTGGAAAAGCGTTTTAAGAGCAAGAACAGCTATGCTACTTAGTGCAAACACACAAGTGAAACGTTCAAGATCACAATCATGCTTAAGACATTATAAGGATTTTTTGGAAGAGTTTCTTCTTTTGGAAGAGTACTTAGCATAAGTATAACTGTGATGGTGAACAAAAGAGATTGCAATTAAATCCTACAATACTATAGCCATTTCCCATTCATGATCATAATCTTTTGGAAGAGCTTCTTCTTTTGGAAGAGTTTTTTAGAATGAGTATAACTATAGTAGCTAATGAAAACAACTACGAATTCAACTTCAAAAACGTAAAGGCAGCTAGGATACTTATCTAAATTACGCAAATAAAACCGTGCAGGAGGCAGGGGCCCTCTACCACCAGACGGAATCTAACACCAAATCAACTCAACGCTTTCAAAACAATACTGTCTGCTTCATTAAAGGTGAAATAACTTGAACAGAGCAATCTGCGTCTTCAGAAATGTAGCACAAAATCTAAGCAAAATTTGGAACAAAATCTAGCCTAGCTCTCGGTTTCCCAAGTGTTTTTATAACAAATTTACATAACAAGACTTGCAACAATTCCAGGATCATTGTCTTTCCTTATCGAAATCACATTAGGACTCTTGAAGTGGCTGCGTAAAAAGGAAAAGGACATCTGGACTAGGACAGTCCTATTAGAAGTCTGCCTTCTTAAATGTGTTCCCACGTACCAAAACCATATCCAGAATTTGTTTCTTCCTTCATGGTGAGCAACGAACAATGTAGACATGACGTGGAATATACCCATATGCGGTTTTTCTTGAGAGGCCACCTGGAACATACCCAAACGTGAAGACAACTGCAGAATTTCCAGTTAGCTACGAAATGTCTGCATTCTGCAGCTAGTTCCGGTCAAAATGCATTACAATGACAAAAATCACAAAACTTAGCAAGTCAGTCATGTTAATCATTATAAAAGTAATTTTAACTAAATTCATTGATCAATTGGGTCTAGGATAACAATGGACAAAGGAAAATGAGGTAAAGTAAGATGAAAGAAAGCACAATCTTGAGGCTCAACATACCCCCACTGCTGACTTCTTACATGTCCTCATGCAACTTATCCTATAAACTCAGAGGCTTTTGCAAGAACATCTAATCCTCTCCTTCTCCTTTGCCTGGAAGCTAGAGATCTTCTGGGTTTTCTGATGACAAGTTTGAACCTTAAGTTGATAAGTGCCCTGATTAGATTCTTGTTCCTCTTTTTCAACTTTTCATTAGCCTTTTCCACTTTGTCTATATGTAGGGATAAGGTTGAGTTCATATCAGTTTTGAGTTTGACTTGTTCCTTCAGAATGTCATTCTCATTTTTGATGTGTCTATTAAGTATTTCCAACTCATACCTATCCCTTCTTAACACATCTATTTTGGACAGTGGAGGACTAGGGGTTCTCTCTCTACTCTTTGAAGCTTTCCTTTCCAAAGTTTCAACATAGTCATAGACTTCTTGCTGAGAAGGGTCAATTTCAGGGGTTCCTTCATTAAAATCCTCTTCAACATATTCTTCAATAGATGTTTCCTCATCTTCTATATTTATCACCCCTGTTTGTTTGATTTAAGTTTTCCTTAGTTTCCCCTTTAGTATATGGCTTCTTCTTGGCTGGGAAGATCCCTCTCATTTCTTTGTGGCAGATTTCCTGATTACCTTCTCTTTCTTAAGTTGTCTCTTGATTTGAGTCAACTTCTCTAAGATGATTTCCTCACTACTTTCCTGGACTGTTTTTTCAATTTCAATTTTTGAAGCTCTCCATTTTCTGCTTCTCCTTGTAGCCTGTTGTTCAGGTGAGGGCTCTTTTGGCTCTTCAAAATGATTTCTTATCAAGAAAATGTCCCAAGTATCATTTTTTTTGGCTAAATGGTGTTCAATCAAAATTTTAACCAAGCCATGATTATATAGAGTTGTCTCTAAAAATTGAACCCTTCTTTGAACACAAGAAGCCATCTTTTTCAAACTTTGAAGCAAGAAATAGGGTAGGTTTAAGTCTTCCCCCAGAAAATGCATTATCAGTCTAATGTGGTAAACATAAGATGTGCCATATCTACCCTCACATGTAATAATTTTTTGCAGAATAAGCAGTATGTTTCTCCATTTATTTTTCAAGGCAGAACTTGGAATTCCTTTCTTAAACACAGTGATATCCATACCTGGTGATTTTAGAATTTGCTTCCAGGATTCATTATGGAATTTTATGTTTTTGAACCATCTCTCTCCATTTCTAAGCAATCCCGTAGCTTCTGCAATGAAAACTTCAGTGACAGTGAATTTAACATCCCCCACTTCAACCTCAGCTCCTTGAAATGATCTTGCAAATGTTTTAGTGACTTCTTTGTGGAAGCCATTAAACTTCTCAAGAAATTGTAGCCATCCTATCTGTTGCAACATTTCTTTACATTGAGGGTAGCCTTCTAGGTATTTTATACCCACTGGTTCAGTTCTTACAATGAAACCCATAATTTCTTCTTCAATGTTCAGATTAATACTCTTTCTACCCACGAAAACAATAACTTTCACCTTCGAATTGATATGCCTCAGGTTCTTAATGACAATGGCTTCAAACTTCATAATGATATACCTCTGCGTTATAGTGACAATGGCTTCAAACTTCGGACTGATATGCCTCTGGTTGACAGTGACAATGGCTTCAAAATCCTCACTGATATATCTCTGTCTCTTGGTGATAATGGTTTCAAATTCCACACTGCTATACCTCTGTCTCCTGGTAACAAATGGCTTCAAATTCTTCACTGCTATACCTCTGTCTCCCGGTGAAAAATAACTTCAAATTCCACACTGCTATACCTCTGCGTTTACAATGATAATGCTTAGTCTCTGTTCACGGTGATAGGGCTTTGATATTCAAACTGATATACCCTTTGCTCTACTCACGGTGATAGGAATATCTCTATTTTGTGGAATGAAGTGCTAGCTACAGAATGGAGTGATGGAAGTAGTTACGGAATGAGTAAATGGAGTGAGGTGGAGGAAATGAATTAATGATTGAAAAGACGACGGAGATTTTTACAACGGAAAATAAAATCATCATTGAATGATTTGGTTGGGTGATGTGAAGAAATTAAACACTTCAGCCATTTTAACCGCTTAAATGATGTCGGGTATGGAATTTGAAATGAGAGATTTTAATCCAAAGTTTGTGGAGGGTATTTTGGTCATGATCAATAAAAATAATTAAAACAACTTTTTCGAATAATTCATAACTAAAACTATGCTAAAGTTTATGAAATGCCATTATAATATAAACTTATTACCTCTGCTTTTCATTTGATTTTTGTAGTCTTTGTCTTCTTTGTTCACCTTTGGAAGAGTCTTCATAATTCTTCTTTATTCTTCTTATTCATGGATACACTGGATCATTTTGTTGCAATTCTAATGTTTGCTGACTAATGCCTTCAGGATTTGTAGCCGCGGAATGAATTTCTGGCTGCATAAAGTCTGATCAGCTGCAGAATGTCTGTTAAGCTGCAGAATGTACCTGTAGAGCAGTTTAATCATGGAATGGAGTGTTTTTGGAATATAAGTGAAATGTTATATGGTATGAATGAAGATGGATGATGAGACATGATATGTATGAAGTGGATGATGAAATGGAATGGATTCAGTTTATGAAATGGAGTGAAAGAACATAAGAACTGCCCTGCAATCCATGGCATGTATTATTCATTTGCAGTAAGACATCAGATTTTAAATTTTGACATGAAAATGAGGTGAATGGAGTATGGAATGGGATGAATGAAATATGGAATGAAGTAGAGTATGAATGAATGAATGAAATGGAATATGGATGGATAAGTGAATGGAGTGAAATGAAATGAGATGGATCATAAGCACTATGGATCTGAACTTATGATTTTGTAACAGCTGCTTGCAAAAACAAAATGGAAAAGTTAGAGTGTCAGAGAGACTCTGATTTTCACCCTATATTTTCTGTATAAACATGCCAATCAGTGATTGGTTTTCATGTTTATACTTTTATTTATTTATTTATTTATTTATTTTTATTTTTTTCAAAAGAAATGCTTCAGAAAATTCAATCAAGTTGATGAAGAAGAAAGATTCTTCTTCATTAACTTCACATCACTGCTTTCTTGGAACTTCTGGAAAAATTCTTCTCTTGAGAGTGGTTTGTGATACAACTTCAATCTATGACCATTCACAAGAAAAGTGACCTCTTCTTCATCTATAGTTCTGATTTTTACTGCCCCGTTATCAAAAATTTCAACAATTTCATATGGCCCAAGCCAATGTGTCTGAAATTTACCTTGAAAATCCTTGAATTTTGAATCAAACAAGAGAGCCCAGTCACCTTCTTTGAATTTCTTCTCTTTGATGTACTTGTCATGCCATCTAGCCCTTTGATGTTGGACTAGACTTGTTTTCTGAACTGCATCTTGTCTGATCTCATCCAATTCATTAATTTGATCCAATCTATGCTTCTGTGCCTCCGTCAAATCAAGTCCTAACTGAATTTCCATTTTGAAGGTTTGAATTTGGAACTCTATGGGAAACAAAACTTGATTTCCATAAACAAGCTCATAAGGAGTATGGCCTATTGTGTTTCTCCATGTAGTTCTATAGGCCCACAAGGCTTCAGGAAGCCTATCCACACAATCTTTTCTATGTAAATGGACAGTCTTTGTTAGGATTCCTTCAATAACTTTATTGGTAGACTCCACTTCACCATTTGCTTGTGGATGATAGGGAGTAGATTTTCTATGCCTGATTTTGTACCTCTCCATCATTTGCTCCACTAGCCTTGATGTAAATTGAGCTCCTTGATCTGTAACAATTTCCCTTGGGACACCAAAACGAGTAAAAATATCCTCAAAAAGAAAAGTAACTACGGATGATTCATTAGCAACAAGTAATGGTTTAGCTTCTACCCACTTAGTAACATAATCAGTGCAAACTAATATGTATTTCTTTTGTCTTGATGGAGGACTAATAGGTCCTACAAAATCCAAAGCCCATTTTTCAAAAGGTTCAATGTGTACCTGAGGTTGTAATGGCATTTCACCTGAAGGAGAAGGTTTCCCTACCCTTTGGCAACTGTCACACCTTTTGACATACTCTTTAGCATCTTTAAACAAGGATGGCCAATAATATCCTAAATTAAGGATCTTATAGGCTGTCCTCTTATCATCAAAGTGTCCGCCACAAGGTTCATCATGACATGCTTTGAGAATCTCAGGCATCTCATCTTCACAAACACACCTTCTAATGATTAAATCTGGACCTGTCTTGTACAACTCATTAGCAACCCATGAATATTTTGCACTATCATGAATGATTTTTCTTTTATCCCTTGCATTCATTATTGAAGGAAATTTTCCTGAAACTAAATAATTAGAAATATCAGCAAACCATGGAGTTTGAGTAGAGATTGCAAAAAGATATTCATCAGGAAATTGATCTTCAACTGGAGTGTCATCTTTGATATTTTGGAGTCTAGATAGGAAATCAGCTACTGTGTTTTGTTTTCGAGGCCTATCTAGAATGGTAATGTTGAATTCTTGTAATAGCAATAACCATCTTATAACTCTGCCATTAGTAATTGATTTGTTCATTAAGTATCTAATTGCAGAATGATCAGTGTGAACAAAAGTTTCATAGCCTGTTATATAGTGTCTAAATTTGTTTATGGCATGAACAACGGCTAAAAACTCTTTTTCAGTTACAGTATAGTTTAACTCTGCAGGAGTCAAATTTTTACTGATATAATAGATGGCATAGGGAATTAAATCTTTCTGTCCCAATACTGCTCCTAGAGCTGTATCGGAAGCATCTGTCGAGATATGAAAAGGTAACTTCCAGTTAGGTTCCCTTAATATAGGTGCTTCAGAAATTTTGGTTTTCAGGGTTTCAAAAGCTAACTGGCAATCAGAAGTCCATTTGAATTCACAATCTTTGGTAAGTAATTTGAAGAGTGGAGATGCTATCTTAGTGAAGTTTTCTATAAATCTCCGATAATATCCTGTAAATCCTAGAAAACTTCTAACATATCTTTGACAACTTGGAATAGATAAGTTAGAGATGACTTCAACTTTTGACTCATCAACTCTAATCCCATCCCCTGAAATGTGATGCCCTAAAACAATACCTTCAGTAAACATCATAAGACATTTTTCATGACTAAGTGAAAGATTTGCTTCCTGACATCTCTTTAAAACTTTTTCCAAGTTTTCTAAAGCTTCTTCAAATGAGTTTCCATAAACTGTGAAATCATCCATGTACACCTCTACACAATCATGTATTAGATCTGAAAAAATTCCTAATACTGCCCTTTGGAATGTTGCAGGTGCATTGCATAATCCAAATGACAATACTCGGTAAGCATAAGTACCCCAAGGACAGGTAAATGTGGTTTTGTCTTGATCTTCAAGTGCTACTTGGATTTGGTTGTAACCACTAAACCCATCTAAGAATGAGAAGTACTTTTTGCCAGCTAATGTATCTAACACTTGATCTAAGAAAGGTAAGGGAAAATGGTCTTTAAGAGTAGCTTTGTTTAGTTCTCGGTAGTCAACACATACCCTCCATTTTCCATTTTTCTTTGGCACAATTACCAAAGGAGAGACCCACTGACTATCTGAAATGGGATAGATGAAATTGACATTTAACAATTTTTGCAATTCTTCTTTAGCAATTTCCCTAAGATTTGGATTCATCCGTCTTTGAGGTTGTCTGATTGGTTTGCAATTTTCCTCTATATAGATGTGATGAGTGCAAGTCTTGGGGCTTATCCCTTTCATGTCAGTGTACTCCCATGCATATGCAGAAGAATGTCTCTGTAATACTTTGACTAACTCTTCTTGTTGAGATTTTTCTAGGTTCTTGTTTATGTTCAAAGTTTTGCCTGGAAAAATCTCACTTGTAGAGCTGCCAAATTTATCCATAGAATGAAGAGACATCTGCCTTGATGACAAAAACTCAATATTGGATCCCTCTTGAAATGATTCATGTTTATGTTCTAGAGAGGATTCAAAATTTTCTAGAGTATTCAAAATTTGATTATCTTCACTAATTTCTGAAATTGTGAAGAGAGGTTGTAAATCTTCTTCATCCTCTATCCATTGAGTGTCATCTAGATCTGTAATTGTCCTAGCTGGAAGATATAAAGTGAATTTCTTAGTTGAACTACCATCAGAGATATACATATCACCGGATCTACAACTAATAAAAGCATCAGCTGTAGCCAACCAAGGTCTTCCTAATATAACGGGATGGCCTCCTAGATTATTCTTAGGAGTTAGGATCATGAAATCCACAGGGTACTCCCAAGAGTCTAGGGACACTGGAATGTCTTCTATTACCCCATCTGGTTTAATCACAGATCTTTCTGCTAATTGTAAAAGTGTGGGTGTAAAGAGAAGATTAGGAAGTTTCAATTTATCCATGATTTGTCTACTCATGATATTGATTGCTGCTCCTAAATCAATGAGTGTGTTTTGGATTTCAATTCCATTGATGTGAATTTTGACAACTGGATTTCCTGGGTCAAGATACTTTGGAATAGAAATCTTGCCCATCATAATGTCTGCTATTTGTCCTACCAGTTGAATTTTCTTTGTTTCTCTTATTATTTTTCTTGTTTTCTTCATACTCAACTCCTTTATTGTTTTGGCTAAAATTGGAATTTCCTTGATGGCTTGTAATAATGGAGTTTTAATGAAAACATTTCTCAGCTCATCCAGGAAATCATAATTAGGCACCATGATTTGTTTTTCTACATCTTTATCAATTTGTAGTCTTTCCGGAAAGGGAGGTATAGAAGTAGATGTAGATGGTTGCTCTAATACAGGAGTTGAATTTATTGGATCTTTTTGCTTTAATTTTTCAGTGTTTGGGTCTTGAAAGGATGTGTCTTCCTCAAGACTTTTATTCACCCGTAGAGAGTCTTCCTCAGAGTTATCTTGTTCTTGTATAATCACAGAAGGTTTCCTCTTTTCAATTATTCTTCCAGACCTAAGTTGAACATCACTAAGGTCTAGAGGAGTAATTAAATAAGTTGGAAACTGTTGGCCTTCTATCATGCTATCATGTATGTATTCTGAGGGTTCTTATTATTGGGGTTTGGTATGGGTTGAGCCGGAAATTGATTTTATTTTTGAGGGAATGGTAATGGAAGTGGTTGATTTTGATGTGGTTGGTTCTGATGATGTTGTTGAGGATTTTGTTGAAAATTTTGTTGAAGATTTTGAGGAAAATTTTGTTGAGGATTTTGAGGATAAAAATGTGGATATGGTGGATAGGATGGTGGATACCGATAGTATGGAGAGTATCTTCCATAGGGACTTTGTGTACCTTGTGCCCAAGATTGAGATTGATTTTGAAATTGGGGCCAAGGTTGCTGCCAAGAATTCCAAGGTGGAGGTTGATTATACATTTGATCATGGAATCCTTGTGTTTGAGGTCTCTGCCAAGGCCTTCTAGATACAAAATTGAGAGACTCTGTGGAATCTGTAGGAGTTTCCTCCTGAAAGACAGCTTTGAGTCCAGGAAGAGAAGGACAATTCTTGGTCTCATGTTTTTCAGAACAAATGACACAGGTTTCTACAAATTTTACATCCAAAGGACACTCTCTTAAGGCATGTTTCTTTCTACATTTGGGACAAAAGATTGCCAAGGCATCAGATTCAGCCTTCTGCTTGTTTTGTATCTTAAGGGTGTCTATTTGTTCACTAAGACTCCCTAAGATTTCGGATTTAAAATCATCAAGCATGTGTCCTATTTCTGATCTACTTACTGTCCCAAAAGCAGACTTACTTGCCCTTGCAAGAGCAGGATCTCTTGGACCTTTGACAGTTTTAGATTTCCCCCTTGAAAGGTTGATACATAACTCAGATATTTCAGGTAATGTGAGTTGTGATATATCCCCTTTTCCCATCATGTTAAGGATATCCAACCATTCATCCCTAATTGTTTTCAACAAAAGAGCTTTTAAGGTATCTTGATCTAGGTTTTCCATTTTTGCCCTTTTTATGTTGTAATTAAATCTTTCCAACAAATCTTCCAAATTTTCATCTTCTTTTTGTAACATCTTGAACACTTCTTCCTTATGATTAACCGGCATACAATAATCCAAACATCTCTCTAGAAATGCTTGTTTCATGTCTTCCCATGTTCTAATAGAACTACTGATTAGACTCATAAACCACTTCAATGCTGCTCCCTTCAAAGTTGAAGGAAATAATTTCAGTTTTTGAGCATCTTGTAAATAGTCATAAGTCCTACACAACACTTCAAATTCGAATAAGAAAGTTTCAGGATCTTCAGTTTTAAGTCCATAGAAGTTTGGAAGGACAGAGGGTGAAATATTTTTCATGGTTGTATTGGTTTCTTCATCAATTATAGGGAACCCAAAAGAGCTTCCTATTCTACCTCTTCCTCCATTTTCACCTCTACCTCCTTCTCCTCTACCTCTACCTCTACCTCCAAATAGTGTGTTTTCTCCATTAAAAACTCCTCCTCCTCCTTCTTCCGCCATGGTTGACTCTCCTGTGGAAGTGGAAAGGTTTGTGTCCCTAACAGGAGTTTTTAGATCTTCTTTTATGGCAGGTTCAGTGGATGAAGTGGAAGGTTTTTCTAATGGGATATCTGATTTCAGGTCTTCTAGAAGTCCAGGATCAGTAAAGGATGGAAGATGGGTTTGAGTTGAAGGTGTACTAGCTCTGTATCTAGATGAAACAAGTGGTGTTCTAGAAATCAAACTTCTGCCTCTGCTGCTTATAAATCTTCCCCTTGCATCTCTCTCCCTACGCATATAATTGCTTTTGGATGCTAAGAAACAAAGTTTACCTAGTTTTCACTTCCCCGGCAACGGCGCCAAAATGTTTGGTCTCAATCTAGTCTCCTAAATTGAGCTCATTTAATTGTCAACCAGGGTTGGTAAACTGCTGAAGTGAAGTGTACTGTATGTACCTAGGTGCTTGTTTCTTAATGCGTTGTGTGTAGTGTTTTATGATGTTTTTGGTTTTTTGTGATGATTTATGATGTTTTTGGTCTTTTGGTGAGTTTATGTCCACAAGAAAGATGACTAGAAAACTGATGGAAGGAAGCTAATAATTAAAAACAGAGTGAAACCTAATTGGTTGATGACAAATGACTGATACAAATGCAATACTTAAAACAGAATCAAATCTAAACTATGACCAATCAGAAACAAAGCTTGATAATGACTTTTAAGCAAATGATTCAAAACACAAACTAAACTTGTCAAATTCTTTCATCAAAGCATTTGAGAGAGAGCTTGAAATATGGTCAACTAAGTATGCAAATCTTCCTAACTAAACAGTGTAAACAACTAACTTATAAT
This sequence comes from Pinus albicaulis, assembly GCA_034641835.2. Lineage (NCBI taxonomy): Eukaryota > Viridiplantae > Streptophyta > Pinopsida > Pinales > Pinaceae > Pinus > Pinus albicaulis. The sequence goes on along the minus strand of CM076575.1, from coordinate 46,195,257 downwards.
GATGCAACATTTTATCCTTGATTAGAGATTTGTTGAAGCATATTTGGAATAAAACATTTATACCATCATAAGATCTTCTACTCTAAAGCTAATTCCTAATTCTATTCTGCAATTTAATTGAATGTCACAAAACCTTACTCAAGAGTTATTGATTTCTTTTCAAAGTAGTCTTTTGAGGGAGGGCTCTGTTTATGAAATGATAAGGAAATTGCAGAGGTACTTCAGGCCTTAAAATGATGTTGTCTTCTGTTCATAGGGTGATGAATCAATTATGGATTTTAGAACAAGAAGAGATTTGTGAATAATGAAGGTTGTTTTGTTAAATTTAACAACTGAAGTAATCTAGTATGCAGTAAATGACAACTGAATATGGAGTGCAAATGCAATGAGTTGAGCTACAACCAAACTTAAAATGTCACTAGCCTAAAACAGTGTTAAACTACAAGTCATTATCAAACTTAAAGAAAAACAACTGAACATGAGTTAAGTGCAGTTAAACTCCGGAGCATCCTAACTAGACTATCATGCATTATTCTATGGAATTATACAGTCTGTTTGTCCATCATGATTGATATTTTGGAAGAGTTCCTTCTTGTGGAAGAGTTTTTAGAACAATCATGACTGTGTAATTGAGTACAAATGCAAATGTAAAGACTGAAAGCAATGAAAAACTAAGATATCATAGCCATCTCCCACTCATCATTATGATATTTTGGACAAGCGTTTAAGAGCAAGAACAACTATGGTACTTAGTGAAAACATACAACTAAAACGTTCAAGATCACAATCATGCTTAAGACAGTATAAATATTTCTTGGAAGAGTTTCTTCTTGTGGAAGAGTGCTGAGCATAAGTATAACTGTGATGGTGAATAAAAGAGACTACAATTAAATCCTACAATACTATAGCCATTTCCCATTCATCATTATAATCTTTTGAAGAGCTTCTTCTTTTGGAAGAGTTAGAATGAGTATAACTATAGTAGTTAATGAAAACAACTACGAATTCAACTTCAAAAACGTAAAGGCAGCTAGAATACTTATCTAAATTACGCTAATAAATCCGTGCAAGAGGCAGGGGCCCTCTACCACCTGACGGAATCTAACTCCAAATCAAATCAACACTTTCAAAACAACACTGTCTGCTTCATTAAAGATGAAATAACTTGAACAGAGCACTCTGCGTCTTTAGAATTGTAGCACAGAATCTAAGCAAAATCTAGAATAAAATCTAGCATAAAATCTAGCCTAGCTCTTGGTTTCCCAAGTTTTTATATAACAAATGTAAATAACAAGACTTGCAACAATTTCAGGAACACTGTCTTTCCTTATCATAATCACATTAGGACTCTTGAAGTGGCTGCGTGAAAAGGGAAAAGACATCTGGACTGAGACAGTCCTAATAGAAGTCTTCCTTCCTAAATGTGTTCCCACGTTCCAAAACCATACCCAGAATTCGTTTCTTCCTTCATGGTGAGCAACGAACCATGTAGACATGACGTGGAATATGCCCATATGCGGTTTTTCGAGAGGCCACCTCGAAATATACTCAAACGTGAAGACAACAGTAGATCGCTTGCTAGCTACTTAATGTCCGTATTCTCGCAGCCTAGTTCCTGGCCAAAATGCTTTACAATGGCAAAAATCACAAAACTTAGCAAGTCAGTCATGTAAATCATTCTAAAAGTAATTTTAACTATATTCATTGATCAATTGGGTCTAGGATAGCAATGGACAAAGGAAAATGAGGTAAAATGGAATGAAATAAAGCACAATTTTGAGGCTCAACAATCATGCTATTCATTTGATTCCATGAAGTGTTCCTCCAAACATCAGGCCTTATAGATATCCTTATGTCCAAAAGAGAAAAATTGAACGTATGATTGCAGAAATGTTAGAGGTTGGTATAATTCAACCTAGTCAAAGTTCTTTTTCTGCTCCTGTAGTATTGGTACACAAGAAGGATGGATCATGGCACATGTGTCCGGATTATAGGGAGCTCAATAAGCTCACCATTAAAGATAAATTTCCCATTCCTGTGATTGATGAATTATTGGATGAATTACAAGGAGCAATTTATTTTACCAAGTTGGATCTTTGTTCAGGATATCATCAAAGTAGAATGAAGATTGAAGATATTCCGAAAACAGCATTTCGAACTCATGAGGGTCATTATGAATTTTTGTTCATGCCTTTTGGCCTTACCAATGCACCTTCTACATTTCAAGGGTTGATGAATTCCATTTTCAAACCTTTCCTTAGAAAATTTGTGCTAGTATTTTTTGATGATATACTAATCTACCGCAGGTCTTGGAAGGATCATGTTCAACATGTTGACAGGGTGCTCAAACTATTGCAGGAGAAAAAATTATATGCAAAGGCATCCAAATGTTTCTTTGGAGTACAAGAGGTGGAATATCTAGGTCATATTGTATCTCACGAGGGTGTTAAGGTAGACCATAATAAAATTAAAGCCATTAAGGACTGGAAAGTCTCCACAACCATAAAGCAGTTGCAAGGATTTCTCGGGTTAACAGGGTATTATCGCAAGTTTGCTAAAAATTATGGGAGAATAGCAGCACCTCTAACAACATTATTGAAGAAAGATGCATTTTCATTTACTCCTAAATCAACTAAGGCCTTTGAACATCTTAAAGAGGCAATGTGTCTAACACCGGTCTTAGCTACGCCAAACTTCACAAAAACCTTTATTGTGGAATGTGATTCCTCAAGAAATGGAATTGGTGTTGTTTTAATGCAAGAAGGAAGACCCATTGCTTTTGAAATTCGTCCAATCAAAGGAAAGTACTTACAGAAAAATATTTATGCGAAGGAAATGTTAGCAATACTACATGCACTAAAAAAATGGCGACCTTACCTAATGGGAAGACACTTCAAGGTAAAAACTAATCATGATAGTCTTAAACACTTTTTGGAACAAAGAATATCTTCAGAAGAGCAGCAAAAATGGGTCACAAAGATGTTGGATTATGACTTTGAAATAATCTACGAAAAAGGGAAGCTAAATGTTGTTGCAGATGCACTCTCAAGAAAGAATGAAGAGGTGGAAGCATTTCTTTGTGCCATTTCTATTATCCATCCAGATTGGATAGCCAAAGCAAGGGATGAATGGAAGAAGGACAAAGAAGTATGGACACTCATTCAAAAGTTTCAGCAAGATCCTAGTACATCTGATACATTTAGTTAGAAAAATGATTCCTTATGGTACAAATATCGCTTATATATTTTGTAAGAATTCCCAACTAAAACAAAATATTCTTTTGGAATTGCACACTTCTTCTTTAGGAGGACACTCCGGATTTTTAAAAAATTACCACAGGGTGAAGAAAGAATTTTTTTGGGATGGCCTTAAATCTGATATTCAAAATTTTGTGGCGGAATGTTTCGTTTGCCAGCAAAATAAAGTGGAGAAAATTAAGACCCCGGGTCTTCTACAACCTTTATCCATTCCAAGTCAACGTTGGGAGGAGATTTCAATGGATTTTATCACAGGTTTACCTAAGTCCGAAGGAAAGAGTGTCATCATGGTGGTAGTTGATAGACTCACCAAGTATGCACACTTTTGTGCATTATCTCATCCATTTAAAGCAAGTACAGTTGCTACTACATTTATGGACAGAATTCAAAAGCTACATGGAAGCCCAAGGGTTATTGTGAACGACAGAGATCCCATTTTTACTGGAAATTTTTGGACGGAGTTATTTTCTTGTTTGGATACTCAATTAGCTCATAGCTCATCTTATCATCCTCAATCTGATGGTCAAACTGAGATCGTAAATAAATGTTTGGAAGGATATCTTCGTTGTTTTGTATCTGATAAACAAACACAATGGGTCAAGTGGTTACCTCTTGCTGAATGGTGGTATAACACTTCCTTCCATACCGCAGCAAAAATGACCCCATTTATGGCACTTTATGGATGTCATCCACCATCCATCACATCATATTTAAGAGAAAATTCAAAGGTTCAAGCAGTGGAAGATCACATCGAGCATCAAGAAGAAGTTCTCCAACTCTTAAAGGATAACCTGAATTTGGCACAAAATTGAATGAAACAACAGGCAGATCAACATCGCAGCGAGAGAAGTTTTGATGTAGGAGACTCGGTATTTTTACGGCTACAACCATACAAACAAATGTCCCTCAAGCAAGCTAAGAAGGATAATAAATTATCGCCAAAGTACTATGGTCCTTACAAGGTGTTGCAAAAGATTGGTACTATGGCATACAAATTGGAGCTTCCTGCTTCTTCGCGAGTACATCCAGTTTTCCATGTTTCATGCTTAAAGAAGGTTTTAGGTGAAAATCTTCCAGTTCAAACAGTATTGCCAGAACTTGATGGGGAAGGGAAGATCATATTGGAACCTGAAGCAGTCATAGAAAAAAGAACTCGACAACTACGGAATCGATCAATTTCAGAGTATCTCATCAAGTGGAAGAACTTACCCACTGAAGATTCTACATGGGAGGATGAGAATTCTATACAAAAGCACCCAGAGCTACTCAAGCGTTGAGGAAAACACTTTTTTTGAAGGAGAGGGGCATGTTAGGTCCCTATATTACTAGTATAGTCCCTTATTGTTGTTAGTGTAACCCCCTTATTGTTATTATTGTACCCTTGTAACCCCCATATTGTTATTATTGTGCCCTTAAATTATTATTGTTAGGTTGGCTAGGGTTACATTGTGGCCCCACTAGGATTACATTATGGCCCCATGGACTCCTATATATAGAAAGGAGGTTTTTTCATTTGTATCATCCAAGAATTTTTCATTCATGTAATGTATTGGAGGTTTCCCCCTCGAAGTGGCTCATTTCTAAGGCGTTGATATCTCTTTTCTTCTATTTTTGGAGCTGGTTTCACAACAATGTGCCTAGCACCAGTCTTAGCTACGCCAAACTTCACAAAAACCTTTATTGTGGAATGTGATGCCTCACGAAATGGAATTGGTGTTGTTTTAATGCAATAAGGAAGACCCATTGCTTTTTAAAGTTGTCCAATCAAACGAAAGTATTTATAGAAAGTTGTTTATGAGAGGGAAATGTTGGAAATACTACATGCACTAAAGAAATGGCGAACTTACATAATGGAAAGACACTTCAAGGTAAAAATTGATCATGATAGTCTTAAACACTTTTTGGAACAAAGACTATCTTCATAAGAGCAGAAAAAATGGGTCACAAAGATGTTGGGTTATGACTTTGAAATTATCTACAAAAAAGGGCAGTTAAATGTTGTTGCATATGCACTCTCAAGAAAGGATGAAGAGGTGGAATCATTTCTTTGTGCCATTTCTATTATCCAACTAAATTGGATAACCAAAGAAAGGGATGAAGGGAAGAAGGAAGAAGAAGTGTGGACACTCATTCAAAATTTGCAGCAAGATCCTAGTACATATGATACATTTAGTTGGAAAAATGATTCCTTATGGTACAAAGATCGCTTATATATTTGCAAGAATTCCCAACTAAAACAAAAGGTTCTTTTGGAATTGAACACTTCTCCTTTAGGAGGACACTCAGGATTTTTAAAAACTTACCACAGGGTGAAGAAAGAATTTGTTTGCGATGGCCTTAAATATGATATTCAAAAGTTTGTGGTGGAATGTTTGGTTTTCCAAAAAAATAAAGTTGAGACAATTAAGACCCAGGGTCTTCTACAACCTATATCCATTCCAAGTCAATGTTGGGAGGAGATTTCAATGGATTTTATCACAGGTTTATCTAAGTCCAAAGGAAAGAGTGTCATCATGGTGGTAGTTGATATACATACCAAGTATGCACACTTTTGTTCATTATATCATCCATTTAAAGCAAGTATAGTTGCTACTGCATTTATGGAAACAATTGAAAAGCTACATGGAAACCCAAAGATTATTGTAAGTGACAGAGATCCCATTTTTACTAGAAATTTTTGGACGAAATTATTTTCTTGTTTGGGTACTCAACTAGCTCATATCTCATCTTGTCATCCTCAATACAATGGTCAAACTGAGATAGTGAATAAATGTTTGGAAGGATATCTTCGTTGTTTTGTATCTGATAAGAAAACACAATGGATCAAGTGGTTACATCTCGTTGAATGGTAGTATAACATTTCCTTCCATAATACACCAAAAATGACCCCATTTATGGCACTTCATGCATATCATCCACTGTCCATCACATCTTCTTTAAGAGAAAATTCTAAGGTTCAAGCAGTGGAATATCACATCGAGCATCAATAAGAAGTTCTCCAACTCTTAAAGGATAACCTGAATTTGGCACAAAATTGAATGAAACAACAGGCATATCAATATCGCCGTGAGAGAAGTTGTGATGTAGGAGACTGGGTATTTTTACGGCTACAATGATATAAACAAATGTCCCTCAAGCAAGATAAGAAGGATAATAAATTATTGCCAAAGTACTATGGTCCTTACATGTGTTGCAAAATATTGGTACTATGGCATACAAATTGGAGCTTCCTGCTTCTTCACGAGTACATCCAGTTTTGCATGTTTCATGCTTAAAGAAGGTTATAGGGTACAAACTTCCAGTTCAAACAATATTGCTAAAACTTTATGAGGAAGGAAAATTCATATTGGAACCTGAAGTAGTCATGGAAACAAGAACTCGACAGCTACGAAATCGATCAATTTTAGAGTATCTCATCAAGTGGAAGAACTTACCCACTGAAGATTCTACATGGGAGGATGAGAATTTTATACAAAAACATCCAGAGCTACGTCTCAAGCGTTGAGGACAACACTTTTTTGAAGGAGAGGGGCATGTTAGGTCCCTATATTACTAGTATAGTCCCTTATTGTTGTTAGTGTAACCCCCTTATTGTTATTTTTGTACCCCTGTAAGCCCAATATTGTTATTATTGTGCCCTTACATTATTATTGTTAGGTCGGCTAGGATTATATTGTGACCCCATGGACTCTTATATATAGAAGTAGGTTTTTTCATTTGTATCATCCAAGAATTATTCATTTATGTAATTCAAAGGAGGTTTCCCCCTCGAAGTGGCTTATTTCTAAGGTGTTGATCTCTCTTTTCTTCTATTTTTGGAGATGGTTTCATAACAACTAAGAAGCTTGTGGGGTGACGTTAGCTAGGCGGAGGTGACCTGACAACAACATCAACAGGATTTATTATTGGTGCAAGTTTAAAGTAGGAGGACCCCACTTCACAACTAAGCCCGCAAAGGATACTCAGAAGGATTAAAAGAGTGCACAAAATAATTCACTGTTAAATAGCGGGAAATATCAGTGGAGGATCATGCGCCACGCGTCCCCCAGTGACTCGTCAAAGGAATTGTGTGGGGTCAGAGTGCTCAGTCGTTAATGACAAGGGGGGCTCACATAATGGGAATTTTCCTCATACCATCAATCATCAGATCAACGATAGAGTTGAAATGCGCTACCCCCCACCGCCCCACCCCCCCCCCCCCCCCCCTTTGCAATCCCATAAACCGTGTAGTGGGGGACCGCATAAACCATAATTTGTTTCTCAAAGGACCGGGAAATGTGGAAGCAATGAAGCAACTTAAAGGATTGAACTCAGTGGTTTTGTTAACAAATGGATTCAACAAAAAACCAAAGGCATGGACCCTTTCTCTCTCCTATGACAACGGAAAATTGGCGTAATATTATTGGCTCATATGGATGATGAAGATGCATAGGTGGATGATGACGCCAACAATGACGTGGCCCAATGAGAGGTGGACATGTGTTAGGTGTTTTTTGCCCTTTTGTGTGGTTGAGTGGGTCACTTCTAGGTGACACATGGCATGAATGATGACAAGATGACGTCACGCCGCAAGAAGGACCCTGAAAGGTTTTGGGTAGTGCACAGAGGAACCGACGTCCTGACTAGATTTTGAGCGGACGTGGTCATTGTCAGTGAAAAATCAGCTCAGGTGTGCAGTTGATTGGGTGCATGTACAGTGGGCGTCCCATTGAGACATCTCATCTAGTAGGCTTGACCCCAAAGGTAAATTATGGGCACAAAGCGGAAGCACTGGGGGGATAGCGTTGGGACACGGTGGCAACACAGCAACATTGATGACTAATAGGAGAAGGTGGCAGGCGATCCCCACGAGACATGTCGACCTGACAACATGACCCCAGAAGGTTTAAAATGGTGCATAACAAAATTGTTGGGATAAAGGTGTTGGAGGCTAATAAAAGGAGCTATGAAAGGATTTTCTGCAGCAACAAAGATCAATAGCATGTAGCTTAAGGACCAAAGGCATGGAGGAAAATATTAAGCACTCGGACTTAAAGATAAGCTCATATCACTTGGTTCTATGTGGAAATCGTAACCATGGGCGTAGAGATGTTTGCATTATAATTTGAGCCCTCAGGGATATAACATAATAAGCCTGCAAAGTTATATTTTGCAGCACATTTATGAAAACCTTCAGCCTTTGACATGAATGTGTCAGCAACTATATATGGCAGCACTTTGGAATAAAATGGTATGGAAGTGTTTTGATTGGATGAATGAATCAACAACTTGAACTTTGGCAGTTAGGCCAAACATAACAACAGAGGACTAAAAGCTCTAAAAATGGAAAGTAGTGTATTTTCAAGCATGGACAAATTAAAGAGGCAGTTTTAGCAGAAACACTAAGTCTGGAGATTCGCTAGAAATAGAAAAACCCAGCTAAATACCGTAACAAATTCCAGAAAAAACAAAAATTGGTATTTTAACTCATAGATTAAGACTAGAGTATCAGAGGAGAGGTGGATAACTTGAAGAAAACATTCAGAAGAATAAATTAAGCAGGACAAAGGAAAAAATAATGTATTCATGCAAAGATCAAAGAATAAGTTAACTAAAGCTCCAATTCCAAAAATATCAGTCCATAAATATTTATAAGTAGAATTCGAGCAGCAAAGTTGGAAGGTTGAAAGTTGTTGGTGTAATGAGATGCACAGTGGTGGTCTGCATCAAGGGTGAATCAATAATCATACTTGGTATCATAAATGTCTTTTAGCAATGAAAAGAGTGCATTTCTGATTAGTGAAAGGATCGATGTTGCTAGTATTGCTTTGTGTGTTCACTAATGAGAAATTGTTGAAGGTGATTTTGATGGTGATTTTATTAGTAATCAAGGATTTTTGAAGGTGTTTGTAAGGTGTTTTTGGTGAGAAATTGTAATGAGGAAAAAAAAAAAATTATGAATATATTGGTCTATTAGTTCTAAATTGAAAGTCGATGAAAGATTAATCAAGAGGGCCAACAAGTGATAGCTTGCAAATCAGGGGTTGTAGCTCCTTCTAGTAGGTGTTGGTAAATGTGTAGGGGAAAGAGTCTCTTTTAGTAGTAAGTGATAAACAAGCAGGAGCAAGAGTCCCTTTCAGAAGAGGTTGATAAACGAGCAGGGGAAGTAGTCTCTTTCAGTGAAGACCGATAAACGAGCAACGATAGAAATTCCTTTCAGTAGCAGTTGATAAACCTACAAGTAGTAGCTTATGGGTAAATAATGTAATCATGTTGAATATTGTAATAAAAATGAGATTGGTGTCTTATGTATATGTTTCTCATCTGATTTATGTTAATTATGTTATGTTTTATATGATTTATTTGTGTTGTTGATCCATGAATAATTGTTAAAGTGATTGAAAAGTATAATTTGTGAATAATTGCATAATTTGGTCACACTACTAATTCACCCACACCCACCCCCCCCACTCTCAGTAGTGTATTGGTTTTCATTGTTTCTAACAATTGGTATCAAATCCAGTGTCCTTCAGAACCAATTTGACAACTCGAAGGAAGATCAATGATCATAGATAAACAGGGTTGGATTACCTCAGATGGAGTTCCATTTTTGAATGGCTCAAATTATACAACTTGGAAGGTAAGGATGAGAATTTACTTTCAAGCTCTTGATTTGGATGCATTTCTATATGTGGAGAATGCAGTAATAAATTATTATTTTGATAAAGAAGCCATGGAAGAGGTTTTTCCAAGTCATATATTGAAAAAGTAATATGTTTTGAGACTGCCAAAGAGATATGGCATGATTTGCAGTCCATCTATGATATATAAACATACAAGTTGCATGTGATGTTAAGAGGCTATCCATGGAGGATGGAGCAGTCAAATATTCAAATATCATTGAATATCATGAATCAGAGGATGATTCTTTTGTATTAATAGGCCAATTTTTTTATCAACACTCAGAGGATTCAGAGGATATGTAATATGCAAGTAAGTTGTTATTTTGTTGTTATCGTAGAACAATAGGCCATTTATCTTAAATTTTCTTAACTACAAGTACTGGTGAAAGTGAGAGTTTCTCATCTACTTGTAGTGAAGAAGAAGATACTTTAATAGTAATAGAAAATATAGATATTGGTAAAGAATACAATGGGTCCACATCTGGTGAAGAAGAAGTATCCTTAGATTCTTCAAGAGAAAAAATTGTTGAACAAGATGTGAGTGAAATTGACACTTGTTGTGAATCTAGTGCCTCCTTTGTTCAGTTGGAAGATATTGAAGAAAAATTATATTTGAATAGGCAGCTCATATCATCTCTCAAGGAAATAAAGAAATTTAGAGCCATCAATATGGAGCTAGAAGAAGAGAATGGAACATTAAATGAGCAGTTGATGAATCTTCGTAAACATGAAAATAATTCTAAAGTATTTGAAGACACTCAAACCAGCCATTGTTCCTCTCTAGCCCAGACAATGTTGTAATATGGTAGTGACCGAGTAGCATCATTAAAGGGACCCACCAACTTTGTCAAATAAATATCTAACAACATTGAAGTGGAAGAGAAAAGAACATAACATCAAGGAGATAAAATGGCTTCTAGGAATCAACATAAAGGTAGGAAACCCCTCATAATATGTTTTTATTGTAGTAATGCAGGGAAATTTTCCTCCAAGTATCCAGAAAGGAAAAAGAAGGTGCAACAACAAAGGTGGAATCCTTTGTTTCATAAGCAACCACAAATTTCTTAGAAGAGAAGCTTGAATAGATATGCATAAACATAAAAGGCAATATTGTCAGTGGTTAATGAGAGTGAATATAAATAAGTTGGATGAGAAGAAGATTTGGTAAGAATAATTTGAATCTCTCTTGTTCCCCTTTTAGAAAGAATGATGAATGCCACATGTGTAAGAAGTATGGGCATAATGCAGTTGCATGCAAATTTGGCAAGAAAACCTCTTTTCAGAACACTGCAAACAGAGGTATGGATCATGAAGAGAGAAAGTAAACATAATTGCACATGAGTTATTACAACACTTATAAGAAAGGAATATCGAATGGTGTATGGAGGAAGCATAGACCAGTGTTTAGATTTAAAAATTATTAGTAAAATATTGGCATATCAGAGTCTACAATTCCTATGGTTCATCTCTCTTATATAACCTGCAATAGGAAGAGACTCCAATCAGACAAAAGGAGCAGCAGCTCTCATGGTTATTCATTGTAGTACTGGAAGAAAGTAGGCACAAAGAGTGAGAAAGAAGAGTAGGAGGTAAATTGCAGATTAGCTTTAATTGGTGCTAATAAGAGGAATCATCAGTGGTTTTTTAGAAATTCACTCAGTCAGGTAAAAATACCATATTATCGCAAGAAATAATTTCATGGTATTTACCAAACTTAGCACACCCAAGCGTGGAAGAAAAAGGTAGATAATATACTCAAGGTGGATAGATCCCTTGTTACTATTCATTGTAAACAAGAGGTTGGATTCAAGGGAAGCCAGAAAGGTCATATGCAAGGAGCAGAAAGGAACATGCCAAGGAATGCATCTGAAGGATAAGGGAAGTATTGAATGTTGTTGTCAAATCAAATTGGTAGTATCGATGGTGATGATATGTTTAATACTGAAGTTTATTTTGCAAGTATTGTCTACATGTTCATAATGCAAAGAGGGAGCACAGCCATAAGGGGAGTATACTCAAGTCAATATTTGAGTATCAAATTATTCATTGACAGTTGGTATCATTAATTGGTATCAGTTTTTTATTGCAAGACATAGGTTAATGATGTTTTTTACATCAGAGTGGATTTACTGTTATGATTTTTTTATAAGTGGTAATTTGTATATGATTTTCTAGTGAAAGGAGAATGATTAGAGGATGAGAACTCTTAGTTATCAAGTGCTCAAAAATTATCATCAGTAGCATCATTTTAACACTTGGTATCAAAGGTAGTATCAATTGGTATTTATATTCATTAGATTATTTGTCAGAGTATCGTGTTCATGTTGTCAATATGAGATTGTAAGTCCAAGTGTTGGTAAGAAAGTCCTGATTTATATGACTATTGTTCATGATGATTCAAATATATTATGGTGAGCCTGTTTCCATTGGAATTTTGTCAAGTTGAGTATGAGTTGTTGGTTTAGGCATGCATTGGTGAGAGTCCCTCTATGTTTGTTGAGTAAGCACTTCTAAGTGTTGTACTTTATTGTTCATCACTTGACAAATTGATGGTTTCATGCATAGGAAAGGTTGTTATTATTGCTATAGGTTGGGTGTATGCGTCTAGGTAGGCATTTTATGAATGTAGTCCTATTTGAGACTCAGACTAGCATGAATTATTTATATAATGGCTCAATTGTACTAGCATGTGTTGCTTTAGCAAGAGATCCCTCTTGAATACTTGAGGTAGATATTGAGACTAATTAATCCTCTCCTTTCAAATCAAACTTCTTCATACGACAGAGAGGAAGTTTCTTGGATCAGATCAGAGGTACCTAAGGTTTTCAGCATAAGAATAAGTGGTTGGAAGGTCTATGGGATCAAAAAGGTAGAAGGAGATTGTTGACAGTGAGAGCATGTTAGTATTTTTGCCATTGATGTCAAAAGGGGAGAAACTTTTTATTAAAAATAATATGGAAAATAACCTCATACAAAGGGGGAGAAGGAACTCAAGAAAAACACAGGGAGAAGCAACAAAGACAAAGAATAGAATTACACTTATTTTTGTTTGATCATGGTGTTGCCATCAATGCCAAAGGGGGGGATTGTTGGAAATATGTTTTCATTGATGGAAAAGGTAAATCATGGAAACTGAAAAGAATTAATGATGGTGTTTTAATTTTTGGAAAATGCAAAGGATGACACAGGTGTTCAGGATCAATCACAAGAAGGATGAAGAAGGTGTAGAGACTTTGAAGACAATTCTTGGAGAGAGTATCATATCCACTGTATTTGTAACACACCTAGATGGAAATATCCTTGAAATATCTTTCTAGTGGTATGTGGAAGTTCAAAAATGGCCTCTTGGATGGAAATTTAGAGCTATTCAAAGATGAGAACCCCAAAAGATAAAGTGGTTAGAGACCTTTTGGAGCAACTTAGTTTTGGCGCATTCCTGAAATATGGAACAGTCATTAATGGAGCAGCCAAACTAAGGATCGGGTGAATTTGGTATCATATAAAAACAGGGGGGATCAGTTTCATTAGCCAAATACATAGGCCATTATACACATCATCATAACTGGATTACCCCGAAGGTTTTTGAAGAGTACACTAAGAATCTAGCAGGATGACGTTAGCCGAGGGAGTTAGCCTTACAACAACAAGAAGAAGATTTATTATTGGTGCAAGTTTAAAGAATGGAGGACCCACTTGACAGTTAAGCCCATAAAGGCTACCCCATAGGATTCAAAGAGCACACACAAGAAGTGGTTGTTAAATAATGGGAAAGATCAATGGAAAATCATGTGCCACGCGTCCCCCACCGACACATCAGAGGAATTGTGTGGGGTCAAAGCGCTCAACCATTAATGACAAAGAGGGGTCACGCAATGGGTTTTTTTCCCATACTACCAGTCAACAAGATGAAGGAGGTGAATTGCACTACCCCCACCCCCCCCCTTCAATACCAGAAACCATGTATTAGGGGGCCGCACAAAACCATAATTTGTTTCTCAAAGGACCAGGAAACATGGAAGCAACGCAACAGGGTAAAGGCTTGAACCTGATGGTTTTGTTAACAAAGGAATTCAAAAAAAAACTAAAGGAATGGACCCTTTCTCTCTCCTCTGACAGTATAAATGTGATACAATATGATTGACACGCAGGGATGATGTAGATGCACAAGTGCATGATGACGTCAGAAATGACATGGCCCAATGAGAGGTGGACACATGGCAAGTTTTTTTGGCCCTTTTGGGTGGCTAAGTGGGAAATTTATAGGTGATAGGTGGACCACTCACAGAGTAACATATGGCAGTGATAATGACAGTGTGACATCGTCCCACAGGATGAACCCTGGAAGGTTTTGGGAAGTGCACAGAGGAACCGATGGACTGACTAAGCGTTGGGTGGACGTAGTTGGTGTTAGTGACAAATCATCCTGGGTGTGCAGTTTATTGGGCACATGTGCAGTGGGGGTCCCACCAAGATAACTCATTATGTAGGATTGAACTCAGAATTAAATTATGGGCACAAAGTGTGTTATTGTAAAATCTTATCGCAAGTGTACGAAAATATCATACTTTAGCTATGCATGACGAATATCCCTAACAACATAAATGGTTTCTTAACACTTTAGATGTGCAATAGACAGTTAGAAAAAATCCTGCAAAAACCCATATCTATGTAGTAAAAGTAGTTAAATAGTAAAAAGAAATAGTAATAATTGATGCAAAATTAACTCCAAGTATCCAACAGACAAGACAAGATTAAAGAATGATTTTATATTATAACACCTGGTGAAGGAAACAATTATATGTTACCAGTCCCCCTCAATGGGATGGGCTCTTGGTTGTCCTCAATGATGCTTCAGCTTCAGAAGTTTCTCTCTCTCAATGGTGTAGAAAATCCAAAGCATGTACTGAACTCAAGTGGGAGCTCAAATGGCAAAGGAAAATAATAGCGACAATGAGAATGATCAAAGTGAAGAATGAATGGAAAAACCCTCCTATTTATAACAAAATATTGAATTATCCTCGATAATGGTGAATAATAAAATATTAGTAACCAAGATCTAGATCTAACCGCTTGGAATATTTTATTATATTTTGTTGGAGGGAAAAGATATTTAAATTGGTTAAATACATTTATTTAGAAATAATACACAAATAAATTAGTTACTTATTATTTCAAGAATGTTGTTAAAGAATAATAAACAAATGATGATTTGTTTAATTATTCCTAGGTGATTTAGTCAAATTTAACAATAAATAATAGCTATATATTGATTTAATTAATTATTCTTAGAGAAAAATAAGATAAATAATGATTTATCTAATTATTTCTCATAATTGGGTTAAATATGACGAGGAATATTATTTAAACAATGGTTTAATTAATTATTCCTCATGGTGTTTCTTGTTTTAACCATAAATAAATTAATAAAATATGGTTTATTAAATTATTTCTTATAGTGAAAGCAATTTTACCGTAGTGAAAGCAATTTTATTGTGGTAAAATTGGTCCTACATGGTGTACTTCGATCCATCAAATTAAAAATGGTTAGATGACCAATTTTTTGGTGATAACAGATTTCTCCCCAACGTGCGTGCATTAGGAGAAAATCGTATGACTGAAGTACGTTGTGAGAACACAATCACTAGACACCGAAGGAGAGCCAGAGAAAGAGAGAGAGAGATATGAGTGAAGCGAAGCGAGAGAGGAAAATAACTGAGGGGGTGAGACCTAAAAATGATATAAGTAACCTTTTATGTTGGAGTACATGTTCTCAATGAGGTGGGGGAGGCATACACATACCCGCCGAGATGAAAAAGTACAAAAAATAATGGTGAGCCCAGCAATGTGGGACTGAGCTACAAAATGTATAATACATGATACAAGAAATTTTGGCATCATTGGGCCATAAAATAATACAATGGATCCCATATACGTAATACGCTTGGAAAAACATGTGTTGGGACTAAATACAATAACATATGAGTACATGAGACATAAATAGTGCCCCTCCATAGAACATGGGGAGGGGGGTGGGTATAACAACCAAAGAAGACCTATTGAATACGAAAGGGCTCTAAATATCTGAATGAATCATTTGAATGATACATGCATGATGTGGGCACTACAAGCGGCTAAAACCGAACCCATCAACTATGTGGAACTGCATATGAGGCTATAGCATAATCTGAGGTCGTCCGAGCATGTGGGGGGATACCTGAAGGGTCACCCCCTCATGAGGTCTGAAACATCTCACACACACCTGGGAATCACTGGTACAATCTGTTGGATCACCAGACCATCAAGTATACAAATCTCATTCATACGATAATGAGATGAGGTCAATCATATGAGAAACAACTAAGTCAAAGGGCAATGATGATTCCCTTTTCTTGATCTGAGGCACGGAACAAGAATGGAATTAGTTAGAACCAAGGTACACTACCCTCTAGACCTATATTCTAGAATGAATGTGCTCATGTCGACAAAATGAGGTCCCCCATAGGTGAGGCAATGATGAATCCTCAACGCACGAGGGATCATAGTAAAGTGACTGATGGACTAACATTAGGGATGATGACTGAAGAAAGGGATACTGAGTAGCAGATGGACGACTTCCCTTGTCAGAGCATAAAAAAGCATGGTTGACCTGGAAGCGACTTACCTGACTTCGGAGGGGAAGAGGGATAGTATGACTAAAGGAAAAAATGGGTGACATGTGATGAATGTGATGCAAATATGGATGGAATGTTGTAACAGCAGATAAAGGGACTTGGGATAGACTCCATGAATGCGATGATGACTCAACTCAGATGCCCTGAACAAGGGTGACTCGATGATGCTGCCACACAGGATAAGCCCGGGGGGGACCATGAAAACATGAGCAAAAGATGGTTACTCATGATGAATCAACACATCAGTTAATAAGTGTAAAGGAAAAGTGGTGCCCCTAGTACAAGCAGTGCATGTGAATAAATACGATTTGAAGAGGCGGCAAAGTGATTGTTCTTGAAAAAATGGCTTCCTGGTGAACTGTAAAATTAACAACAACAAAAAAAAAGACCCATTATAGTGCTCGGTGAGAGCTTTCTAATGGTGTTGACAGTTCATCAAACCAAGCTACAGTTTGGCCGCAATGGGAGATGGAAAAATGAGGGTTTTTCCTATAAAATGGCAGTTTCCCTCCAATTTCAATTCATTTGCTAAGTGAGATGTGGTGAATTTGCGAAGGAGGAGAAGGCCCTAAATCTTGTGGAGATCATGGCAGATAAAATGACCGTGGGAATTAGTATCTATGATTTTCAGGAAGGTGGCCTTACTTGTCTAAGGATTGCCTTAATGCTTCTTGGAAGGATGGTTCCTGGTGAATAATCAAGGTAAGAAAGGAAGACATAAATGAACTACTAGAGAAGGTCAAGAATCATCCCTACCCACCAAGTCAAACATGGGGACCAAGTGGTAAGTGTGGTAGCACATAAAGTAGAATAGTTGAAGATATGGTATCAAGCATCTGTGATATAAGGCTCGTCGGAGAGGTTGGTAGGACAAACTATCCAAGGAATGGGAGGATAATCGACCATACCTAGATCGGTGGGGTCTAGCCCGAGACTTATGACAATCAAGTGATAAGGTGGTCAGGTGTGCCATCATGCCCCAAGCATGGGATACTACCCCCAATCATATGTGATGGATGGAATCGATCTGGTATGCTAAAGGTGGGAATGATGCCCCTAGCTAGAGGAGTTTGTGGAGCGCCACGATGTTCCAAGTGTTGAAATGATGGATCCAAGAATTTAATATCATAGGCAGTAAATCCTCAAGAGGATGGTGAGAATATATAGGGGCATAGGTTCCCCCAAGCATTCTATGGACATGCCAAATGTATTTAGAATAGTGGACTCTAAACACATTTTGATGACGTGGTTCACCATTTGATTATCTTATGGTTATATTCTTGTGGGAAAAATGGATAGATATGTTGGGGCCCTTGTTTTTGAAATCTTGGTTAGAACATTTTGAATTTTGACCTTTTGAGTTGCGGCATGAAGACACATGGAAATCACGACCGCATCGCAACTACCAGGAGTTGCGGAGCTATCAAGGTGGCGCGGAAGTATGAGATAGCTGAAGAAAGAACACACACAAGTACAGATGAAGAAAACAACAGCAGAAGACAGAAAGCGGAACACGCAGATAACAGGAGAGAAGCTGGAAGCAGCTGAAGAAAAGACACAGAGGAACTGATAGTCGCGATAGCGGGTGAATAAATTACAGTCACTCGGCTGAAAGGAAGAGGCTGCAGAGGTTGCGAGGCTTGCGACAGGAGAAGAAGCATAGAGCGACTGCGGGAAATCATGCATGACATTTCTGTGGTTCCCAATCTTCTCTATTCTACCTTTCTGTTCCGTAAGACATCTGTATCAGAGTTGTAAGCTATCACTAAAAATGCTATGTAATCATGTGCTTGGACAAGAGATTAATATAATGAAAGGTTGTTGTCTCAATAAGGGGTTTACATGCAAGTAATGTGTTTATGCTGGTTTAAAATTTTATTTGCTAATGTCTGAATGCTTCTTAAGTGCTCTTGCGTACATGACTCTGTTTATATAATCGATGCATTGTCCATCATGAGTTGCGACTTTGTTCCTTGTCATTGATCTCATCCCCTTCTACATGTGGTTGCGCCACGCCTCGGGTGAGACTCACTGCTCTCCGGAGTAGCGTGAAAATGCCGGCGTGATCCTAGACTACAGCGGACTCCTTTGTTGGCCACAACTCCTGAACCTGGGTCTTGCCCGCGAGACATGATCAATTGCCAACAAATGGTTCCGTTGTCGGGACCCGCATGATATGAGGGGATCTAGGGGAGAGATGTCTAATGTTATTCAGGGACCAGTGATTGTTATAGTACTGGTCTCA